>OU452231.1:4990962-5302232 GCA_911728455.2 Marthasterias glacialis
TAAAAAGAAATTTAAAAACGCAACAGCTGATGTCGGTTGTAACAATCGAAATAAAGGACAATGATTGAAAAGGACAACAGTTGAAAATGCTGGAAAACATGCACGTTTTTTCCCACTATTTTCTCCTGACTCAGACGACGGATTGAGCCCAATTTTTCACAGATTTGTTTTTTTTTTTTCTTCATGTGGGCCTATCACACAAAGTAAGATCACTGCACTAACAGCTTTACCAATCCTCACATCAGTGCCTTTAATTAGATGGTTCATTTGCTGTTAGTGCATGCGATCACGTGTTCTGGCAGTGAGGGGCTGCCTCAGCCACCATTTGCAGTTTAATTTTCAAATTCCAACGTTTCAGTATGGCGTACATTCTTGACATTCATCCAAAATAGAGATATCTCTAGTAATAATAAAGATGTTATTTTAGAGCGTGCAAAGGGTGTACAAAGTTAACTTTTAGTTCCTGTAATAGTGATATCTATATTTCCAATATGGAGATATCTCTATTGGAAATAGAGATATCTTTATTATTGTTTAATAGAGACATGTCTATTTCCAATAGAGATATCTCTATTTCCAATAGAGATATCTTTAGGCCTATAATATATTAACAGAAATATATCTCTTCCTAATAGAGATATCTCTATTAGAAATTCAGGTTGGCTCAGTGGTTTATTTCCCTGCCTTTCACCTCTGTGACCCCCGGTTCGAATCCTGGACTGGAGCCTTGCATTTGGGTTTTCAGTCCCTACCTGATTGCATGGGTGACCTACGGGTCAGAGTGCTAGTCACTATTGAGGGTCCCTTGGTTTCATTACCAGAAAGATATAAAATAAATAATAATAAAACAGATATCTATTATTCAAAGGGCTGTGTCGTCATGATTACAGCAGTAAATTAAACAACCCGATTACTATGTGCGCGTGCGCGCCGGCGGTCACTTCACAGTTTGACAAGGACGGCACCAAAATTAATTTTATTTTGTCTCATGTGAGACCCAAACTGCCTCACGCCTACAAAAAAAATGCTGAATGCATTTTTCTGTTTTCTCGCAAATGAAAGAACGAAATGAGCTGCAATTTCCACAGGTTGTCATTCTTGCATATTATCTTGGTCTGTACAAAAATGGAAGCATTTACAGGTTCTTTACTAATGTTGAGCTGGGGCTTCACGATGACGCTTGTTTAAAATTCTATTTTTTGTGGTGTTTAGTTCAACAGTCAATCCCAAAATCGATCCTTGTGTGCGCTTTATTTGGTTTTGTCCTGTCATTTTCGTCGCTAACATTTCTATCCGTTTAGATAGGTATGGCCACACACTCGTGTCCGTGTTAAAAAAGATGGGGTGATTTTTTTTTATTGCAAAATAACATTATTTTGCCTTCCATGTGTTTGTCAAGCCGGGTCCATTATTGAAGGTATGGGTCGCAATAATTGCTTCTGTTTATGATCGCTTGGTTCACCCATAGATTCACCATTGGTTTTGTTTTATAATGTATAGTCAAATATAGGTTACCATCTTTAGCTCTTGCGAAAGGTCTGCGGGAGTTGATCCTAATATGTGCAGTTGAAGTAACTATAGATAATTTCATTCTTGAGACAAATAATTTGGGGCGGGGTTATGTCATGTATCTAACCATCTATTTGTGCATTTTTTTCAGATCTTTTTTTACTGTTGTAATTAGTGGGTGTATGGTTTCCCCAAATTAAGTTCACAGAATACAGGGTTTGTAATTCATCGAAATGTTTTATCAGTCTGAAAGCTTATGAAGTTCATACCAGTTCTAATCTTCCATAGAAATATTCTGCCTGGAGTGCTATCAACGTCGAGAAACATCGAATTCAACCCCGATTTTAATTTCAAATGTTACTATATCGAAAAGGACAAATAATGTGTTTGCGTGCTGTAAAGTGTGCACGGTTTTCACTGTTTTCGCCTGGCTCGGACGACCGAATGAGCCCAAATGTTCACGTTTGTCTTTTCATGACATTGAATCACACAAAGTAAGAACACTGCACTATCAGCTTTACCACTCCTGTATTTTACTTCTAACTGGGAAGGTGTTTACACACTTTCTTTATTTTAGTTTGAATAATTGAACCATGCGTCTATAAATTATTATGACTCAGGGCATGACCCTGGGTCAAATATCAATATGTAAATTTATAACTGCAGTCGCGCGCTGATTAGTTCCCTGGGAGATATTTGCGCTTCTAACATGAGATATCTCAGTTTCTAATAAAGAAATTGATATTTGAGCTCTTTTTATGAATAGTATAGATATCTCTATTATAATTATAGAGGTGTCTATAATTTCTCATTTATAGCGATATCCCTATTAAAAACAGACCTATATCCATTGTTTGTAGAGATTTCTCTATTTGGGTTAAATGTCAAGACTGTACGCCATATATTTCAGTCTGCCGCGGTGATTAAAACTCACTTTAGTTGCTGAATTACATTAGTTACAGCGTGTACATGCATAATCAATCACGTTTGTTAAACCAATTTCGACCAGCTTGGCCCCAAGTTTGTGATCATTTGAATAAACATAAATTTTCTTCAGATCTCAGGACACAGGCTAAATTGATAACTCTTTAAATATTTATTTCACCACACACATTACTTTAACCCTGACAAATTGCTACAAAGTAATTGCGTTGGGGACTTTGGAACGCTAGGTGGCAGCAGACTTACCAGGTAAATTTCCATTGTTTGCGTAGTTCTGAGCATGTGCATAATATCCAAGAACAATGGTTTTACCTGGCAATGCTGCTCCATCCCACCTAGTGTCCTCAAAAGTATCCCATTGCTTCGGTAATTCACTTCTATCGCTAAACTGCAGATAATATTGCAGATAAAAAATATGGTGGCGAATTCGCATGAAATGTATACCTATTCTAAATACTGATACATCTGCAAAGAAACAAACTTTATAAGGTCAAGAGCAAATAGTATAAAGAGCCGAAGGCACAAGATGGCGAACTCAGGCTGACGTGTGACATGTGCACTGGACGGCCAGTAACTCTTTTACGCAACAATATAGATCATTGCAGACGATGTGCATTGCAATCATTGTTTATCACGAAGCATGTGCTTGATGAAAGAGCACCCATGCGTATTTCACGTTCCAACATTAGAGAGTCCGGTTTAAGTAAATCACAATGAAAGTCTACCGGTGATAGATTCAAGCCCCGCTCCTGCATCCATCTCCTCTCTTCCCCATTTCACCACACCGAGCCCCCCAGTCCATGCCACTCACCATCCCCGACCATTTTACCACGAACTTTTCTCCCCTCCCAACTCCGTCTTGGTTTAATTTATCAAAAAAAAAAATCCATAGTGTTATAGTGTCGTTTTAATGGTATTTTTTTTAGCTGTGTTTTAATGTGAACGCCTTTCAGCAACCGTCTGCTTGTTTCAAGTAAAATAAAACAGAAATTATGCATGACTGTAGGAATAACTGTTCGTATTTTGAGTTTATTCATCTAAAAGCAATCCAATTTATCACTTAATTTAGTACGGAATTACTTGACCATCCCATGCAAAAAACTTTCCTGTGTCATCCATGGTTAATTTGTCGACAATTCTAAGTATACATTCGGAAGAATACTCTGGGCTGAATATCTTGTCTTTTGGGACACTTCTGTGGTACGGGCGGGATAGGTCTGTGTTTACAGTGCCCGGATGAACGCTGACGCACACGACTGGAGAGCGCCCTCTCGCAAGCTCGATGCTGAGGTTCTTGGTTGCCATGTTCAGAGCTGTTTTGGACATACGATAGCTGTACCAACCGCCAAGCCCTGTACAACAAGGGTTGACAAAAAAAAATATCAAAAATACAAATTTATGAAGATTTAAGGTTTTTTTTTTCTTCTTTCGATAGAGATGTTTTCACTAGTAAGTTTTGAAATAAATTTCAGAACTACCAGATTGTTAAAAGGTAGTGTGGCCTAATTAAGTATTATAAACACTGTAAGTAAATTTTAAAGTTGTGTTTTTTCAGTTTTCTCTCTTTTAAGACACAGGACCATAATGTAAAACAGCCGTTGGGCTGATATTTGTATCCGGTATAAAGATCTTGAAATAAACAAATAAACAAATAAATATTGTCTGGTTGCCTTTTGCAATCTTTGAATAAAAGAAGCCTTCCAACCTTTACCAACCTTTTCCAACTGTACCAGGAAAAAAAAAACTCAGCTAGGTTGTCCTGTTTGAATGGGCAAACATTAGTTGTGACATTTACCTAAACGGGATGTGTCGTCATGATTAAAGCATTAAATGGAATACCACAGTTACTACGTGCGTGTGCGCGCCGGCGGTCACATCACAGTTTGACAAAAAAGACAGCACCCTTTGTGATTTGACCGCCATCATGCGTGTGCAGTATCTGGGTGAGAGTTCATCATTCCACGCAAAGCCACAGGCCTTCAGCTATAATCATGACGACGCATCCCCTTTAAGTTAGGAACTTAAATCCTAACCTATATTATCTGAAATGGATCCAACTCTTGCAGATATGTTCACAATAATTCCAGAATGCTGTTTAGGGTGTGATTTTGATCCAAAGTCTCCTGATCCTTTAGTGAGTAACGGTGCAAAATGTTTAGCCATCAGTAGAGGTCCAAATGCATTTGTTGTTACAGTCGCAGACAGACCCTGTGGGAGCCAATACAAAAAGTATGTTTTTTAAAAAAATATTTCATGCAATTCGCCCTCACAAGGCCCAAAGGCCACTTAAGTGTGGGCTACTTTTTGAAGGGATAGAAACCTGCCCCAATGGGAAGAAACAAGACATGGGAAGATATAAACGCAAGTCTCTTCACAGCACAGCTAAGAACAGGGAGGGGTAAATGAATCCGCTGCAATTGCGAGACAAACATAACTGCCTCTTCCCCTATTTGAAGCAATTATAGTTAAAAGTATCTTGCTCGAGGACACAAGTGTCATGACCGGGATTCGAACCCACATCCTGATGAATTAGCCACCAGATCTTGAGTCTGATGCACTAAACCGCTCGGCCACAACACACTATAAACTTGGTGTCAAGGGCTCTTTGTCTACTTGCACTACATAATATGATTATCAAACAAGAATATTTAAACTCTAGAACATCTAAACATAAAATCTCATGGAATCACATCATCCTAAAAACATTTACATGTACCTCCATTGTAACATCTCTCAGACTTGTTTCCCCTTTGCCAGATGGATGTAACACCCCTGCACAATTTATGAGAAGATCCAGTTTTTTGACTCCATTTTGTTTTATCTTTTCTGCAACCTGCTGGATGTCCTCTGGATTGGCCAGGTCAATTTTTTCAACCTCTAATTGGTCGCTATTTTCACTCTATATATGTCGAAAAAGCAAAGCAATAAAATAATAAAAACCAAAGTGACAGTTTATAGAATTTCAAACTTTTAATTTTAAAGGTACAATACGGGATTGGTATTCAACCTATTTTTATTAGAATCGGTCTGAAAGCTTACTGAGTGATTATGAAGTTCATACCAGTACCAATCTTCCATAGAAATATTTCTGTCTGAAATACTTTCAAAGTCGAGAAAATAGAATTTGAAGACCCCAATTTCAATTTCGGTTGTAACAATCAAAATTGAGATCAATGTGTTTTTTCATGTCCAATCACACAAAGTAAGAACAATGCACTATCGGCTTTACCAATCCTATATTTTACCTTTAACTGTAATTTGAATATTGAAAGATGAGAATAGCAAACAAACTTTGAAGCCAAGCACAGACATCCACAACTTGGTAAAACTAGAGATCTTCATCAAACACACATTGAAAATCCGATATGTACCTTGAGACTTAAGAGTTCTTGAGCACTTTGTGGATCACGGCAAGTTGCAATGATGCGAGTCCCTGGATGTTGCTGCAAAAGGCTTCGACAAAATTGAAGACCAAGCCCTCGGCTGGCCCCTTGTACCAAAGCAACAGCAGATGCCATTTGTTTTTCCTGTTGTTTTACACAGCAGTGAAAGTCCGTCTTTTCATAGAGATTGCAAAGAAAAAAGAAATAAATAATAATAAGATATATACATCCAAAGAACAAAACGAATACAAACAGGCAAACCAATGAGACAATATAAATATGAATTTGGGTACAACTACAGAATACAGGGCCACTTTACTTTGTTTGTTGACTACATTTCCAGTTGACAATTCTTCTACACCAACAAATCATCTTTTGGGTTCGGAAATGGTCCAGTACATTCATGCAAATTCGTTTGTTTCAGTTGCTTTTAAATTTGAGCACGTTTAGGATGTAAATTACATCATTAATTTAAAAGTTAGTTACACTACCTTACTTCACACCACTAGACTAGACAGTAAAAATACAACTAATAGTAATTTAAAAAAAAAAATCCTTTCCTCCACTTAATATTACTGCTAATATTCAGGCTAGTTTTAATACATGGTATTTGTAACTAGACCCAGTAACTGAGGCGCTGAACTCTTTTTTTGTGATTTTGATATTATCCGGTAGTACGACCGATAATGTCAAAATCTCAAAAAAGGAGTTCAATTTCAGCGCCCCAGTTGCTGGGTCTAATTTGTAACAATAAATAATAAATTACGTACCCTACTATCAAGTTCATGGAGGTACGTGCATATATGTATATTTATTGCACTAGGCCTACTGCTGTAGCTAGTGTCAGTGTACGTACATGTAGCTATACTATAGCCTATAGCACTGTGAACAGATGAACACTAAAAAATAGTCATGATCAATTCGGAGACCGACCGAGTGTAGAATTATTATTTTTATTAACATGTAAAAAAGTAGAACGAAGTAGTAGTGCATACCGACTGTCCGTGTCACACACAGCTTCAACAAACCTGATCAGACCATACACATTCCAGGAGTTCCCAAAACTGAAGCTTTATCATCCATAACAAAACTTACGCAACACAAAAACATAGTCTGTGGAGGCCGTGGGCGCAGCCATCTTGTTTCATAACAGTCTAGAAAAGCTCCTTGTGCGCATGCACAACGGAGTTCAATTGACCAATCAGATTATGTCTCTCATTTCCAGAGCAATCTTTAAAATGGAGGCCTTGTGTTGTCGAGTTACAAAAATGTCAGTGTAGTTCAGGACGGTGCAAAATGCTCGTTGTCTGGAGTTGGTGGCCGTCATTTTTGACCAACATTTGATAGTTCTACTCGTTGAAATAGGTAGGTGTGAATTTAAGGAAATTTGTGTTTTTACAACGAGTCGTACTCGCAGACGTCAGCTCATTTGAAGATGAGAAAAATGAAACTTGAACATGGTTGAATTGAAATGAAAGGACAAAATACTTAGACAATACTGCAAAGTGCAAGTGCAATGGGCCCTCTGCTCCTATTGAATAATTAAATTAGGCATAGGCCCTAATATTTTTTAGTAATAAATAATATCTGATTATTACAACAACATGCACTATGTCTATGCATAGAGGAAGAATCCTCCATGGTCTATGTTTATGCAGACATGACTGACAAGGACAAGACATCATGACAATGACATCATCATGATGAACATTACACAGTGTTACAATGCAATTGCAACTGATTTACTGAACTGGCCCTGACCATGGAGGAAGCTCCATCCTTGCCCTGACATCATGGATTGGAGGTTAGTAACTAGACCCCAAGAAAACTAGAAATGGATTGGTCCTATTTTATGGCGCTACCCAAATGCTCTATAGTATAAAACTAAAAAGACCCAGACAGGGTTGCTGTACATGCATGACATGCTGTACTCCTTTTTTGAGATATTAGACTCTATCGGTCGTGCCTCAAAAGTCTAAAAAAAAAAAGAAAATGAGTTCAGGGCCCCAGATAACTGGGTCTACCCATGGAGGTAGCCGATGAATCAATTGAATTGATGTCGGTGGTTTCGTACCCAAGTTATTTCGTACCCTCCCTGCTCCCATGGTAATCATACTATTACTAGCACAGTGACAAACATGACCGACTGAAATTATTGGATTGGAGTTATTTGCGCGCACACACAGGCAAATGAACAATAAATTGCGTTTATTTTCATCTCACTACACGCAAGGGTGTCCTTTCCTCAATCAACCCTTGTCATGGCTTGTGGTAGGATGCCAGTCTTGGTTGCACTACAAAGTCCAAGGCAATACTGTGTGTTAGAGTAGACCCAGTAACTGGGGCGCTGTACTCCTTTTTTGAGATTTTGACATTATCTGTCGTACTAGTACGACAGATAATGTCAAAATCTCAAAAAAGGAGTACAGCGCCCCAGTTACTGCGTCTACATGTAACTGTGTGTATAGTTTATCTTTTCGTATAATTATGCTTAACATCTTACACAATTTTTCAAGCACCATATATGATTTTATTATTAATCATGAGACCTTTATTAACATCAATAATACAATAATAAAATAATATAATTTGAAAAGTGTCTTCAGATTTAGTGATCATGGATAGTATACTACTTGTAATATTATTACTAGTACAGAAAAAGTGATAAATGGAGACTCTACACTTTAAAATGATCACAGTTTTTTTAAATTTAAATCAGTTGGACTTCTGTCACATCCATTATGCAGCACGCCCTACCCTAGTCTGAATCACTGGACCTAATATTACAATACTTCTTTAACATTTGGACATTAGGCCTATCTGGGGTATGTTAGACCCAGTTACTAGACCCAGTGCCTTGGGTGCTGTACTCCTTTTTTAAAATTTTGACTTGAACGGTCGTTGATTAGTACTGTAGTAGCAGCGATTCCTAGTCACATCTCCCCCCCCCCCAAGTCGCCCCATGCAAAGTCGCCCCCTGAGGGCCCTGACAAGTTTCCCCCCCCCCCCCCCCCGACAAAGTTGCCCCCCGACAGAGATTTGACCCAGTCACCACCCCACCCCCCCACCCCAACAAAGTCGCCCCACAACACAGTTCTCCCTTTATGTATAACGTCCCTGCCGGCTATTAGGCTAAAAAGTCCGATCCCACATTGCGTATCTGCAAGAGAAGGATGTGTAAGAAACAAATGTACCATCATATTGCAGTGATCACAAATCTCATACATGTACTTGAAGAACAATCAGTGGTGTGGGAGTCACAAGCAGGGCTCGAATTTGGGGTAAAATTCCACAAGACCACAGGGCTTGTAGCTCAATATTTTTACTGGACCAGAATTTATTTTACAAGAATCCAGAATCTTAATGAGAAAGAACTTTCCACAAAGTTTCAAATGGAAACTGTTTTTATTTGAACAAGCACTAAGAGAAGATTTGTCTCATTTGTCTTGTGGGTATATTTTGATACTCAACAGAATTGAAAGATATTGATCAGATTCAAAGTCAACATTTTAAACATCATTTCTCGTGTTTCTTTTTGTTCATAATATTACACAGTGAGGTTTTATTATTCAATTGAAAGACACAAGACCACCGGACTTGTCCAGTCTTGAGTTTTATACTGGACCGAGGCTTAAATCACTGGCCTCCGGCCTGTGGTCCAGTGTAAAATTCGAGCCCTGACAAGCGAGGTTTGAACGGCGGTGGCAGTGTGTTTGCAAGTCATTGGTAGTCTCACTAAGCCTATAAACGGTGCCGCATTTTGTCATGATGAAACAAAATTGCTTCATCTCCAATCCATGATCTAACTTTATCCAAGTGATGGATTTGAGTAAGGTAGATAAGTTCCAAGTTGTCAGGGGGTGACTTTCGAGGGCCGATCTTGCAAGGGGGCAACATGCCTGGCACCCGTAGCAGTGAGTAGTACAGTGTAGTAAAACCAACAAGTCAAAATTTCAAAAAAAAGGAGTACAGCCCCCCCAGTTACTGGGTCTAGATGTAAATTGTGTATGAATGAATGTTCATGTGTTTGTTGGTACCTGTGTACAAATGCCCTACACCAAAATGCACAATGCACACACATCAGGGCTCACGCTTAACACTAGCCCGGCGTACATTGTCTAGTAAAAACTGCTATAGGCTGCTAGTAAACACCACCTCTCAACTTGCCCTGTGGGCTACTAAAAACTGTGCAAATTACTTGTTTATAATGCTCATACATGTACTTCTTCCTATTCAGATGTGTAATAATACATTTTAGAAATGTGTTAATTTATTTTTGAGTTTATGAATGAAACTTCATTTGACTGCTATAATAAACTGGTTGTGATACCATTAGTATCAGGAAGATCCATTTATGACAATACATGATGTTTAAAATTTTTGCAACAAAAAACTTCCAGGGGGCAAGTAAAAGGCACAGTTTACTAGCCCCTTGGGCTACTTTACAAAAAGAAAGCGCAAGGCCTGCACACTGATTCAGGAAGTGACAAAAATCTGCTCCAAAATCCATTCCAAGAGCTCCGGGGCAGGCTCTATCTTAAAACTCACCTGGCTGAGGTCATATGCAGTGATGTTGCCGGTTATTGTGGTGTTAGTATTACGATTGTGTCAGAAAAGAATTTAAAAAAATTAAAAATCAGCTAAAATCTGAACTGAAGTCCAAAATTGACCGCAAGTGACTTCTGTTGTGCTTCGATGCTGGTTCAGCGCATTCTATGTGTCTATGGATTTGCAAAATCTGCAGATTGCGCACGATTTTGTCCTCGAGCAGCTCAATCTGCAGATTTACATGCTGAAAAGTATGCACGGTTTTTCACTATTTTCTCCTGACTCATACGACAGATTGAGCTCAAATTTTCACAGTTTTGATTTTTCATGTACATTATTAAATAACTCAAAGTAGGAACGCTGCATTATCAGCTTTACCAATCCTATGTTTTACCTTTAAGCAGTATAATTATATTTTAAAACAAAAATATATTCTGTTTTGTTTCCACAGTTAATAAAAGAAGTTAAAACAAAGCATGCTGCAAGAAATACACAAGATCCACTGACACGTGACTGAGTATACCCACTATGGCTTTCCCCTCTCGTGTGGTCAGAACCTACGGAAGACACAAAAAGCGTACGATTGCAGCCTGTGTGTGGATCTCTCCTGAGAACGAGGCAAAGTCCAAGCAGCATGTTTTTAGCTCGCCTGAGTTGTGGACTGATAGCAAAGATAGCCAATTTTCTGCACTGACTAATAGTAGCAGGTTTGTAAACATAAAGCCATAAGCCCAGTTTCTTTAGTTAATAATAATGATAATAATAAATACTTGTATAGCGCTTGTGTCTAGAAAGACTACTCACTGCGCTATAGGACCCAGGGAAATATTTTCCAGCAAATTATTCGGAGTTACTTTTATTGAAGTATGAGACCTATTCCTTGACATAGCACCATGTGGCCCAATCTGCAGCCGATCAAACCAGGAACACCCAGGGGCAAACCCCTTCTCTTTTCGATAAGTGCACTGGGTTCTTTTACGTGCATTACACATAGCACTAGACCTACGGCTTTACGTCCCATCCGAAGGACGCAGCAATAATGGTTAAGTGTCTTGCTTAAGGACACAAGTTTTACAACCGGGACTCAAACCCACACTTTGCTGATCAGAAACACCAGAGCTTGAGTCCGGTGTTCTTATCCGCGCGGCCACGACACGCCACAAAAAAAGGATAGTTCAACAATAATAATAGACCAGGCCTTGCGCTTAAGCTTTTTGTAAAGTAGCCCAAGGGGCTAGTAAACTGTGCATTTTACTTGCCCCAGGAAGTTTCTGTTGCCCAAATTTTAAACATGTACAATGTAATATTGTCATAAATGCACTTCTGATATTAATGGTAGCGATCACAACTGCTTTAGTTTAACGGTCAAACATGTCAAATGAAGTTACACTCACACACTCAAAAATAAATTAACACATTTCTAAAAATGTATTATTCACATCTGCGAAGGAAGAAGTATAAGCATTAAAAACAAGTAATTTGTGCAGTTTTTAGTAGCCCACAGGGCAAGTTGAGAAGTGGTGTTTACTAGCCCATAGCAGTTTACTAGACAATGAACATGTATGCTGGGCTAGTGTTAAGGATGAGCCCTGTAGACCATGCATTGACGTCATCATATTGCCACCTTAGAGGTAAAATGCTTATGAAACAGTGGAAATCGCACATCTTTTGTACAGTAATACGTGGGGCAAACAGGATGGGCCAATGAGCAACCTTTCTTTTGACCTCTAGCGGAGGGCGCCCTACTCAAATGGCGTCATGCGCATACGGTCTACTGGTGATTATCTGCTTTGAAACTCATTTGAAAGATACAATTAGTTTTGGCAAATTAATACCCAGGGTTTGCCCATACTTTTTCAGTAACTACCCAGCAGGACTAGTTAGCTTGTCATTTCACTGACCCGCCAGCGTTTTCACTGAAGTAGCCAGCCCGACCACTTGTAGAGAATTTTCACTGGTCCTCAGGTGTTTTCACTGGCATTAGGCCAGCGGACCACTGTTAAGGGAGAATACTGATTTAATACCAAAGAAGAATGACCTCTAAATGACATTATAATTAAAGACATTTTAAATTGTAGCAAATTGTCTTTTATACATGTTATAAGAACTTGTCAAATGTAAGGATTTTTAAGTGAAAATGTTACAAAATTGTACTTTTGTTCACAATAATATCATTGGCAGTCTGTGGTACCAGTGTACAAGGAGGATAATACTGGAAGTTGTACCTTTTTTTACATTAAAGGGGGACTGTCGTCATAATCATAGCAGGCTTGTGGCTGTACATGGACTCTAAACCCAGTAACTGCACATGCTCACACTGGCCGTCACATCACAATAGGTACTGTCATTACTATATTGTGATGTGACAGCGCATTTGCCATTTCCTTGAACTGATGAATTCGGATCCTCTACTGTATACATTAAAATGCATAATGCTGGCAATGTGCCAATGTGACTTTGGCCTTTTCATGAAGTTGTGTGAATCCTATTAGGATTTCATCCCATTTAATTTCAATTGATGGTTTTCAGGAAGTGGCGAATCCCATTACTACACATACGTAATATTGCATATTGTTATGCAGACAGGCAAATCTATAACTTTGTTGTGTTTTTTTTTCCTTTTTTTTTTCATTTTCACAAAGTGACTATAAAGTTTAAAAATTAATCACCTGTTGAATGAAACGTGTTGACAGTTCTGTATGATTGACTAGAAGTTGGCTTTGTTTTTAGTAGATTGTGAAAAAAAAAAATAGTTGGCTGTCTCCAAAACAGCAGTTTGAAAAATAGTTCAGCTGTAAACTCAATTTCTCAAAGCATGAATTTTTAATCACTTTGTGAAAATGGCGACAATATTGTCAATGATGGCATTTAAACATGATGCCCAGCACCTATTAATGTAAATGAATACAAGAATTTGAGTAATCAAAATTTACATGATTCTATTTTAGAACTAAGCTACATGTATACATAACCCACAAAATGATTTTACAAAAATTTCAACTTAATTTGTACAATCCATTCATTTGTAATTGTCGTGTATAAAGATACACTGTCAAGTTCATCATTTTTGAAAATGTTAATACTTTTACAACTTGCATATATCTAGACACTAGAAATCTAACAAGATTGATTCAATTAATTAAGTTAAATCATTTTGTTGTTTACAGTACCCATTTGTAGTACTGAACTAGTCACACAGGTATTACATATTTCTATTTATTTGATAAGATGTTGTTGATCTTCTAGCAACTCTACCTCTCCATGTACATGTACATCATTTTCGATGTCATCATTTTGTTGTTCTTCCATCAGATCGATTCGTTTCTTGTCTGGCATTGCGTATCGTAGTTTTTCCCAAAACAGTGGGTCTTGTCGGTCAAGATAAGTCTTTGTTGATAGAAACAATTTCAAATCCTTATCCAACGTCCGCCTGTCAACTTCTTCTATGAGGATGACTATAAGACGATTGCTATGATCTTTGAGAAGTTGTCCATGTGCTGCCTTGAACTCATAGGAGCACCAGTCACTAGTGACGAAGTTGTTGGACAGAACAATGATGGTTCTACGGCTTGTGCCAATAGCATTGACAATGTTTGTAGAAATGTTCTCCCCGACCAAGAAGTCTCGATGATGAATGCAAAGTTTAAATGGTGGCTGCTGGTTCTCCATTTTAGGAACCAGTTCGTTAGCCACAAACGCCGCGTCTTCAGAACTGAATGATACGAAAGCATCATAGAGGTATGTTCGGACAGAATCCGCATCCGTCTTGTTTGGTAATCGTAAGCCAGTTCGATTGTATACGACAACTTGAATAGTTCTCCGAAACCGGAATGCTGCAGCAAAGATAGACATCAAAAGTACAATCACCCCAAGAAAGACAGCAACAAGTTTCACGACCGAATCATGTGGAGTTAATGCTACAGCTGGAGTGTCTGAAGTCCGACACGCAAACTCACTGTCCTCTACATACACAATCATCTGTGTTTGGTTTGAAAGAGTTGTGCAGTTTACATCTGTGATACGACCAAGCGTATTTGTTTCATTTTGCAGCCATTCTTTTAACCACAACAAACGGCAGTTACAAATGAATGGATTACTGTTCAGGGTGAGTTCGGTGAGGGACGTGCTATTCAAGACGCTGTAATCCAAAGTTGTTAGTTTATTGTGATCTAGAAAAAGATGCTTCAGTTTCTGAAAACGAGAGAAGGAAAGTTCTATGGTGGAAATAGAGTTGGCCCTCAGATTAAGATATTGAAGATTTGAGAGGTTTTTCAGTTCTTCCTCAAACACTCCGCTGATGTTGTTTTCGGAAAGGAATATTTGGTTAAGTTTTCGAAGTCCTGCAAAGGTGTGACCAATTTTAGAAATCTGATTCTGGGACAGGTTTATCTCAAGAAGATTCTTCATATGAGAGAATATCCCATCTGGAAGATTCTTTAGCTTGTTATTTGCCAAGTTGATGACATGTGTGTCAGCCGACAGATTTTGTGGAACTGCTGTCAGATTTGCGCTGCTGCAAAGGGCTATGTTTATCCAATCAGGGCAGCGTGTGTAGCACTGGCATGCGCTGGGACAAAAAAAACGACTGGTTTGGAAAAACAGCCCCTCTGTAATTGCATCGTTTATGGTGAGATCATGTAATGGTGGTGGCCACGTACATTGTAACTCCTGATAACTGTTCAAACGCTGATTTGCTAGGAGACTAGAACCGGGCCAGAAAATGCTTTTGTATGTATAGTCTGAAATCAAATTGTACATTTCACAATTACATTGCAGTTTGTTGTTCTGCATATCAACATCAAAAGCTGCATGAGGGTTTTTAGCCGCGTTCATTGCTGAGGGATTTACAAACTGTAACCACTGAAAGTTTGCCAGTCTATTGTTGGCCAAGTTTAGTTCCTCAAGTGTCGGAATGAGGTATAAAGATTGTGATGGCAGTCTAATTAGGAAGTTACTACTGAGATCTATTGTCTTGAGGGATGGCAGGTTAAAAAATGCACGCTTTGAGACTGAGATAAGCTTGTTATTAGTAAGGTTCACCACTTTAAGATTGTCTAGATTTGAAAAGGTTCGATTTTGGAGCCAAGTGATTGTATTGCTTTCCAGATGTATCGATTCAATCAAAGGGGTCTGTTTGAAGTAATGTAAAGGAATATTCGATATTGAATTAAAGGCAAGGTTCAAGATTGTCAACTTGGGGGAATCAGTGAATGAGAGGTTATCTAAGGAAGAGATGTCATTTTTAGACAGGTCCACTTCCTGTAAATTTGAAAGATTGTTGAAGAAACCTGGTGGGATCGTTTCAAGTTTACATTCACTGAGGTTGATTTTGCGCAAGGTTTTGTTTACAGGTTGAAGGAGTTCAGGAGGTACAGACTTCAGTGGGTTAAAGAGGAAATTGATCTCCTCTAAGCTATCCAGTCCTTTTAGAGCCATGGGATTTATATTATTTATGGGGCTCCAAGAGAGATCAAGAATTCTTAGGTTTGTTAGACTACTGAAGCTGTTCTGTCTCAGGTCGAGTATTGCAGCACTCTGCATGGTAAGGGCCTGTAGGTTTGGAAGTACTCCTTCAAAACCATTATTTGGTAGGAAACGGATACTGTTCAGCTTTACGTTAAGGATCTGAAGTCGCTCTAGGTATTGAAACTGTTCCACGTGAAGCACTTCGAGACGATTAGAAGACAGATCTAACGTAATTAGATTGGGTAAATTTAACGGAGGGATTTCAAGCAGTCCATTGGAGGAAAGGTCTAAGCTCTGTAGACCTTGAAGCCACATGTCTGTTTGGTTAAAGGGGGAAATTCCAATCAGGGCGTTTGGAATGTTTCCTAAACGCAACCTCTTTAAGGATAAGCTTTGTAGGCGTCTTAAACTCGCAAAACCTTTTCGATGCAGAAAATTCAGCGATCCATGAGAAATGTTTAGCTCCCGCAGGTTTGACAAAGGATTTAAATCAGTCTTGTTAATGCTAACTCCATAGCAGTTTCTGATGAGCAACTTCTGCAACATATCAGGACGTGATAGCCGAGTGACGACCCACTGTGTGACGTGTTTGTCTTGCGTACAGTGGATTCCTTCCAGGATCAGTGTTCTTATCGGAGGGAGAAGATCTTGCGTGGCAGCCATCTCGTGGTTGAATGAACATTGGAGGCCTGTGAGTTGCTGACTCTCCGAAAACCACCCCGTGCAATAATTGAATGCCCAGTTCGTTGGATCATAGGGGAGGGACTCTGTTGGATGTACCAACTGCACCATCACAATCAGTACACAAACTGTCACACTTTGTTGAAACATGGTGAAACTTCTTTCAAAGTCGCTTCTTTACTTGAACTTTTTTTTTGTGTTGATACTGATTGTAGAATGAAGATGGTTATTCGGTATTCACTGGCATTGTCGATACATGTAGATGATTTAGTAGTTGAGTTGAGGGTGTGTCCAAGAAGTTTTGCTGTCAATCCTGTAGATTGGGAACAAAATACAAATTAACTTGCAAAACGAGTAAAAAAAGGAAAATACTATTCTTGCAATAGAAAATGAGGAGCAATCGTTAGAGTGCAGAGCCCTTAAGACGGGTGTGAAAAAAAATTGAACAGGTAAAAAGTAATGTTAAATTATTTTGTTCCCGCAAAATAAATTTTCGTTCCTTGAAGTTAATATTTTAAGTGAAAATATATAATTAGCTGTTGCAAACTGCTTACGTGTACCAACCACAAAGACCTGTTGTATAAATTATGCAAAAACAAATTGTTAATGGCCTCACGCTTTGACCCTAGAAGAGTCTTCCTCAAAGGCTAATAATTAATGACAACACAACACACACATATTGGAGTAAGTAGAAAGAAGTGAAAAGAGAGAGGCAGAAAGCAGTCAGATGATGCAAGGGATGAACAACGGAGAGGGAGACGGGGGGGGGGGGGGGAGGGGGCATGGCAATGAGAGGAGAGGGCAAAGACAAAAAGTAATTAATTATTTCTTTCTTGGGTGTTCAGACTCTTCCCCCCCCCACCCCACCCCTTTTGTCTCCCTCTTCATTGTTCATCCCTTGCATCTTCTGACTGCTTTCTGCTTCTCTCTTTTCACTTTTTTCCACTTGACTGCTTTTGTTACTCCAGTATACTTGTATGTGTGTTGTGTTATGTTGTCATTTAGCCTTTGAGAAAAACTCTGGTAGGGTCGAAACGTGAGGCCATTAACCGTTTTTTGTAATAGTAGGCCTATGTAACTTAAGGTAACAAGACGATTTTGAGGGAACAAATAAGATATCGAGGGAATATGCCTCGAAAGATAATTTTGGGGGAATGAACTGATTTTTATTTTAGGTAACAAAACATTATTTTGAGTGAATGAAACATTATTTTTACCTTTAACACTGATGTGTGTTAAGCGCTGTATACTCAGTACTTCTGGAGTTTTATGGTACATGTATCTACAATTATACAGGATTGAAAAAACTCCCAACTTCCTGTTAAAAAGGGAAAATAAAAATCTGCAAACAAAGACTGCACAGCAAATTCGTTTCCATCATTCACTAAATTTTAAAAGTGAATGTAAATTCTATTTCAATGAATGTTCTCATTGTTAACTTTGAATTGGATCATTTCCAGAAGGAAATCTTCAACATGTTCAATGTCTTCACACTGTGTACTTTCTGTGCTGCTCACTTTCCATGTGTTTACATGTAAGATTAACCAGTGTACATGTATTGAAACTCTATGATTTAAGAAAGACTGCCACTTGCCAAGTACATGTACATCCATACTTACATTCACCATCACGTACATAGTATAGTACTAGTAGAACACTTCTGAAGTTTTCCTTTTCAGTTTTTATTCACCAAATTTGCTGGCCGTGAATGTAGTTTTAATTAACCGGTTATTCCCGGTTGCTTTTTGTTCATTTTGTACACAATACTTCTTGGAGACAAGAAGCACCTATATGTACTGGTAATGGTCTGAAGCACACCCACACATGTGGTTTTCTCATGTCAGCCTGGTACCATCACTTTGTTGTGAATGTAAAGACAGTAGGTGATTGTGCAAAGCAGAGAAAGTTACAATGTACATGTATATGTACACCATGGCTACACACACTTCCTGGACAGCATCCTGTGTTCAAATCCTGCAGTGTAACATGGAGTTTATTGCTCCAGGAGAGGTACACCATGTACATGTACACTGTAATATACATTGTAACCTTACACCACAGATCCCAAATGGGTTTAAAGGTACAAAGACAACAGGAACTGCCACAGTGGATAATCAACCAAGGGCTAGGTTCTACCTCCATGGTTGGCCTGTTTGGGGGCGGGAGCGCTGTTCCAATTTCACAGTACTACTTGCAGAAAAATGCTGAGTAGAGAAGAGGTTACGGAGCGGCTAGAATGCAGTATTCTTGAATGCTCTTGATTGATAATAGTGAGTAGCATAGCGGATGAGAAAGTATTTTTTTTTTTTACAGACCTCAAGCTCCTGAGATCATTATGTAGTCTTACTCATTTCTACAGGCAGGTACATGTACATTGTAAAACACAGGAGGAAGAACAAAGCGTCTACATTTTGTGTTTCCTCCTATCATGGCTAAACTCATTTCTACAAACCTAAGTTGAACACTGAAACAAAGCTTACTAGTAAAGTCTGGTCTATTAATTGTATCATTTTCTGTTTTGTTCCCCCCCCCCCAAAAAAAAAAATGTCAATGGCCCAAAGTTTCGACCCCCAGCAGAGTCTTTCTCAAAGGCTAAATGCCAACACAACACAACACACATACAAGTGAAGTATACTTAAATACATTTGCATACAAGGTCCTTGTGGTTCATAAGCAGTTTGCAATTGAGCTAATTTTATGGTGGTTTTTTTTCTTCACTTTTTATTATTTTTTTATAACAAACTTTTTCTTTGTTGAAAAACAGTCCTCAAGCGCATGAAACAAAAAGAATTTAAACATGCATGAAAAGTTTGAATAAAATGTTATCTTCTTATGCAATTTGTATCTTTAGCAGTAATGACAAGAGCAAGAGCATCTTTGAGATTTCATCCGATGATGACTTATGGGTTCCTGGAAAGAAAGGAGGCAAACAAATCAAGAAGGTGCTCAAGGTGGGTAGAATATTGGATTAAGAAAAGATATTACTCAATTGAGGTTAACTATCTTTCATTTTCAATCTACCTTTGGACATTTAGTCTTTTTAAAATTCTTCTTTAAAAACAATGACATTTTGGGGGGTCATTCCCCCTAAGAAGTAAATTACAAACAACTGACATGCACAATATTATAAACTTTATTTTGGTGTGTTCAAATAATTGGGATATGATACTTTTCATGCGAACAGAATGTAGATTTAAAAAAAAAACATTTTTGTGTTTTGTTTTGTTTTTGTTTTTTCAGGGGAGAGCTGTTAATACTGAGCAAGCACGGAACAAATCAACTAGAGCAGGTTTGTCAAGAAAAGTAGCTACTGGCAAAGAAAATCTTGTAAAATCGAAGGAAACTGTGAGAGACCTTCCACCTGCAGCTGGAGGAAGGAAATTTACCAAGCTGAGTCGAAAAGGACGTGGGAAAAATGGTGTTAAAGACAAGGGGGATGAAGAGACAGACGTAAAGCCTGAAAATAAAAAATTGAAAAACGTCTCAATTCGCTTTGATCTGATTCATTCACCAATTGAGAGGAGCTCGCAATCATCGAGCAAACGAGGACAAACAGAAACGCCTGATTCCACATTTGACACAAGTTGTGATCTTTTTGGATACTCGGCTGATGTTTCAAATGCCGGTGATAAAGCTGGTGTTGGCAGGAAAACCTCAGATGAAAGTGTCTTTGGCTCACCCGTGGCATCTTTGTGTATGGGGAAGAAAGGTGGTGTTGACACCAGTACCCCAAATGGACTGTATGTGAACCCACCGAAGCACCACCAGCTGAATGAAAGTTCAGTAAATCGGTCAGGAAAGCCAGTAACACGATCGTGCGCTCGCCAAAATGGGATCGGCGCTGCAGGTAACCTCTCGCCTGCAAGAAATCGCCGCGTGAACCATCACAAGGCAAACTGCAGGTGTGGAGCATGTAAATTGAAAAATGCAGAAACACCAGACCTGTTTGACCTCACTCGTGAGATCTCACTTCTTGATCTAAGTAAATCTTGCACTGAAGATGTCGAGTCAGATTCACCTCACCAGGTCACGGAAGGAAACCGTGTCAACGGGAGGAGTTTGCAAATAGAACAGACTGTTGGTCCTTGCTCTGTGATTGTAACCCCACTGTCGGATACTTGCCTAAGTCAGTACTCCAACTCTTCAGTCTCAACCTCCAAATCTTACAAGACAGATGTCAAGGAAAAGGACAACAAAGATAAGAATGGTGATAGTGTGCCTGAGGCAAGCCAGTATATTGTAGTATCATCATCTGATGAAGACAATGAAGAGGTTGATGAGAGGAATGGTGGGATGATGAGAGATGTGACATCAAGTTTTGGATCAGCAGAGGAACCAGTTGGTGAGGAGGAAAGAATTCAAGATGTGCTTTCGGAGAGTAGAGCCGAGTCAAACGGTTACACACTTGCTCGTAGTTTCAAGGTGCGTGTCTGTGGATCATTATCTCTTGTCTCCTCAAAGTTAACTTCTTAAATTGTACTCCCCAAGAGTGGTTTACACTTTGTACATTTGGTGTACTAGAAGTCTTTCCTCTTTTATCATTGAAGATGCTTTAAAGCACTGTGTGTAAAAGTTTGTCTGGAAAGATCTTTGAAAGACTAAAAGGTCCCTAAAGTGAATATTTCTTAGGGACAGAGTTTGTCCTGCTTTCTAATTCTCTTAAAGTGTATGAAAACAACAGTGTATTTGACATCCCTTTTTAATTAATTTTATTGAGAAGTGCACTTCTTTAGTTCACTATACACATTTAAAATTTGCTATGCTTTCGGACAACTGAGGGCGCTGTTGCCATGATGTCATTTCAGGGTGACGTGGTTTTCTGTTAAAATTCATTAAATTGTGAACCCCAAAATTCGCCTTTTGAAATCTCTTGTGAGAAAAGTTTGCTCATTGGCCTACTGCCATGGACTAACACAACAACGAATCACTAAGGAAAAGAAAGTTTACGACAGCGAAATATCCTAAATTTTGTCAACTTTTTTGCGCGTAAACTAATTGAGGTTTCTGCCTGATATAACATTGCCCCTCTTCCATTACATCAATAAGGGATAGGTTCGCGGTAGCACCTTGTGTAAAATCTCTTTTGAGTGGGGGTGGCTCTGAGAAGAGATGGTGGTTCACTCAACGGTTCGGATAGTATGCTCTGTCCATCATCACGAGATCAGGAGACTGCTGGATCCCAAATGGACTGCCGATATGGAGGAGTACGCTGATCCTTGTGAACTGGGAGTATGGAAGATGTGTTGTACCGTGAAGCCAGGAAGTTGCATGTGTGTGGATTGGTGTAACCCAGGAGTTGGTGAGGGAAGAAGAGCTCAGATTTGTCATTAGGGCTTGGATGCTGGAACTTGAATGATACTGTCTAAGTGGCGGGGTGGAGGGGGGGGGGTTGAAGAGACTAAAGCCTAGCTAGGATGACTTCAGGTGTTGAAGACCCTAGGTCGGAAGGGGGGGGGGCTGGTATCTCAAAAAAAGAGATTTTACACACGGTGCTACCACAAACCTATATGTACATGTATCCCTTATTGTCTCTCCACCATGCAAACCTTCAATTTTCATTTAACTTCTACATCACCGACGCTTTTATTATGACTCTAAGGGACAGCAGAACATTAACAGTTTTGTCAATGTGCAGGAGGTTTTGACACCAGTAAAGAGCAGATCAACGGGTTGTCTCATCACGGCCAGGGAGAAGATCTTGCAGCAGTGTAATCAAGACGCTCCTATTTCATTCAGTCAGTGTCTTACCGAAGCTATGATGAAGAGATGTTCTAAGATTGGTGAGGGGGTCTATGGGGAGGTGTTTCGTACCATCAATGCTAAGAATGAGAAAGTAGCGCTTAAGGTAATTACATTTATGATTTCTTAAAAATAAGTTGCAGCTTGACAGAGACTCCTTTGCGATGAAATATATATTTTAGTTTAACTGTTTCTGTTTCTTGGGTCTTGTAATGAAATCAAAAATGGATATTTGTTATGTACATGTGTTTATGTGTTTCTTACAGTTCTTGCGTTTCCTTTACTTTTCTACATCATTCCAATCAAAGGAGACTTTAAAGTCAACAGTGAGCCTCAGAAATCTTACAGTTGTTGTTTTTCCTTGCTTTTCTAGATTATTCCAATCAAGGGAGACTTTGAAGTCAACAGTGGGCAGCAGAAATCTTACAGTTGTTGTTTTTCCTTGCTTTTCTAGATTATTCCAATCAAGGGAGACTTTGAAGTCAACAGTGAGCCTCAGAAATCTTACAGTTGTTGTTTTTCCTTGCTTTTCTAGATCATTCCAATTGAAGGAGACTTTAAAGTCAACAGTGGGCAGCAGAAATCTTACAGTTGTTGTGTTTCTTTGCTTTTCTAGATTATTCCAATCGAGGGAGACTTTGAAGTCAACAGTGAGCCGCAGAAATCTTTTGAGGAGATTCTCCCTGAGATTGTCATATCCAGGTCTGTCTATTTACACATCTTGACCCCTGACCCCAAGGAACTTCCAATTGATATCAAAAATTGTTCAGGTCAGGTGCTTTGTTATTATTTGTATCATCAAAACTGCGTTCAAGTTTACCACCAATATTTTATTGTGCAGTGGTATTGAGATGAACCCTTCCAGACAAGGCAGTTTGGCTAGCAAGTGCCCTCAATCTTCCCATATCCTCTTCCCCTATGTCAGAAATTGTTTGGACTTGGTATGCCTGACCCAGTGATAAACAATTATTTAAGCCTGCCGGCCCTAGTCCTTCTGAATCCTTCACTTTGGCAATTGGATAATTATAGAAGGATTTGGGACTGTATTAATCTACAATTGATGTAAAATCTTGATATTTATCATGTTAGAAGGAGGGAGATAAACAATTTACAGGATCGAGGTGTTAATTCTACTGTTGGATTTATTCATGTCAGTAGTCAGTCATTGAGATTAATCTACAATTAATATAAAATCTTGATATTTATCATGTTGGAACTACTCTAGGGAGTTAAGCAGTTTACAGGAACGAGGCGTTAATTCTACAGGTGGATTTATCCACGTCAACAGTGTGTCTTGTGTACAAGGACGCTATCCTGAGAAGTTGCTCACATTATGGGATGAATACAATACTAGAAAGGAGTCTGAGAATGACAGGCCAGGTAAAGTACTAATGTGATAGTTTCATCTTTTACGTCTATTCACATTGGACTTTTGATTTATAAACTTGAGTTACTTGTAGTGCCAAGAGTAGCACATATGTGTCGCTCTGGTCTCTAAACCAGAAAAACTTTAACATATTTTAAATCCTTGTTCACACGGAGGCCACGGCCTCTGTTGCCCTGGTCTTAGCCTTGGTGCCCCTTCAAAAGTTTCCCATAGACTTTGACAGTGACCTTGCCCTCTCAAAAGGTAAAACTCCAGGCCTGCTTGTTTCTTTCAAGTTGAATGCTCTGTAAATTTCATCATTTATCCAAGAGATGGACAGCTATAGCACAAAGAGTCATTCCAGCAGTTTGGGTTTCTACGTACTGCATCTCATTGGAACTCCTTGCCCTGTGCATGTTTCCCTACTTACAATCGAGACTGTTTTAAGAGGAATATCAATTCCTACTCAGCTCCCTTCGAGTTATTTTCATCTGAAATGTTTTTCTTCTCGTTGCCCCTTTCCAAGAGTGGCTCTTACAAGCCTGTCTTAGGGCAATCTTGCATTGAAATAATAATAATAATAATAGTATTAAAAATTGGCTTTTGAAAGTTAACATAATTTGAAATTAATGTTAGACATATCAAAAACAGGTTTGAATTTGAAATAAAACTGATTCTTTTCCACAGATGTGTTTGAGGATGACCAACTGTTTATCGTGTTCGAATTTGCTGATGGGGGTGTTGATCTGGAGAGTCAGGTGGTGAGTGTTACCTTGGAACAGTTTGATAAACTTTGTACATGAACTTTATTTTTCCAGCACTTTTTACACACCTGGTAGTCCATGCTTTTACACAGGGCAAGATTGGCTTATAGTCATACTCTTGTATTGACTACATGAACAGCGCCCTCTATAGTTGGTGTTTGTAGTTCATACATCACTTGCAGTTGAAACAGTTGTTGGACTTCTTTTCAAGAAGTTGGGGGGGGGGGGGGGGTGGGGATCCAACCGATAGTATGAAGGTTTGATAGTCATTAGGTTTATTAGTCCGAAGGTTCAATACGTCGGCTCAGGAATATAAGGTCGTTAGTGCAGATTGTATGGATTTTATCAAATCGGTTTCGCA
Source organism: Marthasterias glacialis (assembly GCA_911728455.2). NCBI lineage: Eukaryota > Metazoa > Echinodermata > Asteroidea > Forcipulatida > Asteriidae > Marthasterias > Marthasterias glacialis. The sequence continues at coordinate 5,015,722 of OU452231.1, forward strand.
TACTTTGGAGCTCCTGGTAAATTGGGTTAATTGATCAAGAGTTGTCTCCAAAGTAATTGTTTGGCAAAAAGAAACAATCATTTTCTAAGTAAAACATTTACTTTTGGATTTTGATTTTTTCTTTTATTTGATAGATGCATGTTTCATTTAACGACCTTTTTGATCATTATGGATATGAAATTGCTATTAACGACCTGATAGCACTGAGCCGACGAATAGTCCCAAGGTTCAATAGTACGAAGGTTCATTTGTTATCGAACTTTGTTTTACTTTTATTTTCGGATTAACGAACCTTCGGACAAGTGGACCCTCGGACTATCGCATCAAATGCTCGAATTAACGAACCTTATTTCATTTTCGGACAAATGAACCCTCACTTATGGGAAATTGTGTGTTCGGATTATCAAACCTTCGGACTATTGAACCTTCGGAATATCGAGCGGCACCCTGGTGTGGTGGAGGGGTGGGGATTTTGGATAAGTAACAAACTAACTGATCTTATGAAGACTCTTCAACTGGCAATGAAACAAACTTATTTCACCTGTTTACTTGTATTTTTGATGACAATAGCTTGAGAGTATTCACCAGGCTGTTAGTATTCTGCAGCAGGTAGCATCATCCTTAGCTGTAGCAGAGCAAGCCTTGGAGTTTGAACATCGAGATCTCCACTGGGGAAATATCCTCATCCTTCCAACATCTAAGAAGACAGTTACCTTTCATCTGGATGGAGAGGAGATCAAGATTGCATCTCATGGAGTACAGGTCGGAATGATTGACTTCACTCTCTCACGTCTCAAGAAAGGTAACTTGTCAATGTAGACTTTGTTTTCTTTTCTTAACAGGAGACCGAACGAATATGCTTGGTTTTTTGACTGGGACAAGTCTAGAGCCAATATGCTTGGTTTTTTGACTGGGACAAGTCTAGAGCCAATATGCTGAAGCCAATATGCTTGGTTTTTTGACTGGGACAAGTCTAATGCCAATATGCTTGGTATTTTGACTGGGACAAGTCTAATGCCAATATACTTGGTATTTTGACTGGGACAAGTCTAGAGCCAATATGCTTGGTATTTTGACTGGATCAAGTCTAAAGCCAATATGCTTGGTATTTTGACTGGGACAAGTCTAAAGAAAGCTCTGTGAAATTGGGCCCTGCTATCTTCTATCTGATATGCTTTCTGAAATTGAGCCTAGGTCTAAACGAAAAAAAAACCTAGGTCTCAATAAAGCCTAGGTCTCAAAAATGGTACAAGTCCTTTAAGTGTTATTTCAAGTCTTACCCAGACAAACTATTTGGTTTAGTACTTTTTTAAGACCAAGTGTCCTTTTTACTTTCCTTTAGATGATTGCACAGTGTATTGTGATTTATCAAGTGATGAAACACTGTTTACTGGACGGGGTGACTTTCAGTTTGAAGTCTATCGGAGAATGAGAGATGAAAATGAGTAAGTACAAAAAAGAAGGGCCTAAATGGAATAAGGGCTTGGAAGTAGACAGAGTCTAAATTGTGCGTCCAATTCATTCAAAGCTTCAGTACTGCAATTTATATCCCTACCTTGGTTTAAGGTAGAAATTTCCATAATGTTTAAAGCCCCAGCTCAACATTGGTACGAAAAGAAGAAAAAATGTTCACAGATTTACATTTACCTTACATGGTATAAAGATAACAATGGTAGAAAACTTTCCTTGAAATATTGAACTTTTATCGTTTTTAAATAATAAATTAAGTAAGATCCAAAATTAGTTTTTGTGTCAGTGAGATGGAGACTCTGCCTGTAGGAATGCGTAAAAAATTGTTGAATGCATTGTTACCGTTTTCTCGCAAATGAAACATTGAAATGAGCTGACATTTTCACAGGTTGGTTTTATTACAAATATCTTGATTTGTGCAAAGAATGGAAGCATTTACAATCAGTTTACCAGTGTTGAGCTGGGGTTTTAAAACAAATTAAATTTCAATTTTTTTATTGTATTTTCTCAGGAATTTCCCAAACGTCCTGAGTTGTATAAACCCATGCCTGATACTTCATGGAAGCAATTGCCTCAGTTGCCCCTGGTCATTGCCTTGGTGCCCTTGAAATGTTCCAATAGAATGCTAAGATTTCCTCATAGAGGTGTCCTTTACCAATGAGAAAATGCCTTGGTGCCCTTGCCCTGTCTAGAACAAAGCAATCAGGCCTGAAAATCCATGTAAAACATTTCAACGCAGGATCACAATTTGAAAGAGAAAACTGAGATCAAAATGAAAGTTCAGTTCATGTTTGTAATCAGATTAAGATTCTTGTCTAACGCTTGTCTTGACAGCAATGAATGGGAGCCGCACAACCCTCACACCAACGTTCTCTGGCTGCACTACCTCGTAGATAAGCTTCTGAATAGCAAATCATACCCAGCGGCTAAATCAGATGCAATCCAGCGATCATTAATGAGAGAGCTGCGAAGCCTTGGGCGTCACCTTCTTGGGTTTATATCGACTAGAGATGTCATTAAGCAAAGTGAGCTGCTAGAACTGGGTCAAAGTTAATCCAAGAAACAGTCAAGAGTTCATTGTCTTCAAGGTTTAGATCTAAATATCTAAGGCTGTATAAGTATTGCACAGAATCAGTTTTATTTTAGATCATTAATGTTAACGCGAAGTTTTAAAAATTTTATCAGTGACAAATGTTATTTAATTTGGAAAAGCAGACTACTTTGTGTATAGAAAGAAATGGATTTAGAAAGTGAGTGAACTAAACCGCAGCAAAAATTTCAGTAACTTAGATTGAAGCCCTAGCTCATCATTGGTAAGGTATCTGTAAATGCATCCATTCTTTTCACAAATCGAGGTTATGTAATTGTTTGTATTTTATTTTATTTTAATTCTTTGGACAATACAAAATACGAGCAGAGGCCGTCCAGGGAAGGGCAAAAGGAAAAAGAAAAAAAATATGTCATCGAAAAAGATGTGCCCTCCCAGACCCCGCCCATGTTAAACAATATAAAACCGATAATTCAGAATATAGGGAAAATTCAAAATTAGGTTAAAAGTAGCACAAAATGGCAAGTAAAAAGTTATGATGAAATAAACAGAATTCGATGGTACTAAAATAACCTCAAAGCAAAAAAAAAGGTTGAAACAATAACCTGGCAAACTGAAATAATAAAAATAACCCCACTAAAAGCAAAAAAAAATAATATTAAAAAAAAATGACATTAAAAAGATGTGCCCTCACAAACACTGCACATTAACAATAAACAATAATTGGTTGTCATTTATTGATAATGTTGAATACAAACCCGGCAAATGTAAAAACCAACCTATGAAAATTTCAGCTTATTTCTTGGTTTCATTTGCGAGAAAACGGTAAAAATGCATTCAGCATTTTTGTACTCATTCTTGGGCACAGTTTTGGTTTCATGAGACGAAAATTAATAACATTAACTTTGGATCTTAGTTGTGTTCATTATTTAAAAAAATTTGACACATAAGGCAGAAGTACTTCAAGCAAAGTTTCCTACCATCGTTATCTTTATACCATGTAAGGTATATGTAAATCTGTGAACATTGATGTTTTTCTTTTTACCAATGTTGAGCTATATCCTTTCGCGATGCTGTTTACTTTTATGTTTTGTTTTATGAAGTAAAATCAAGGAGTACATGTACATGTAAATCAAATTCTCACCGAAACCCAGATGGTCTGTTGTCATTTTTATTTCAAATTATTGTCTTTATGATGACCGATATCGACCCAGTCATACCGGTACTATTGCAGTGTAGTCGGCGCTTTTTGGCTAGTAGTTACCTTCAAAATGAATCCAAATGAACAAGTTCATAAATCCACGAACAGTCAGTGGTTTAATTAACTCATTATAGTCGAGTTATTGTACAGTGGCACACCAGCATGTTTTTTTAAGGGGGGCAAAGGGACGGTACATATATTTGTAAGGTGGGGATTTCAGTTTAAATTGCCGGATTATAGCAAGAGTGTCCAGAGGCTGACCCGGGGGGAAAGGGTGGGGGGGGGCAAGATGTGCGATTGGATGGATTCACCAAGGTTTTTTTTTTGTAGGTTTTTTATATGTTTTTTAGAGAGAGAGGTTTTTAAAGACCTTGTAAGTGTTTCCTTTCCCTCTAAAATACGAGTAATGACTTTCTTCGTGAAAAGTTATGCGCGCAGGTTTTGTCTGTTAAAAATGTTTATGGTTTGTATTTTAATGTGTTGCTAAAGGTCTTTGTTGATAAATCATGAAGCGTTTCCAGCAACAACTTGAGTCGAGTATTCACCAATTCACCAGATGCAATCCCCTGTGACGAACGTATGATTTATAACTTTCTACTTACACTAGGCTGTATTCATTGCCGGAGACCCATGTCAACCCGTACAGTCATGGAATATAAAGTCTTTTATATTCAAATATGCTCGGTGTCATTGTTTGGTAACTTTTGTTTGGAAAAACATTTTTCGTTGCCAACTTCCTTGTTGGTTAGGTCTATTGACCCAAATCGCCTGACGCCACCATCACGATAGTCTTGGTTGCGCCATTTTGGAGGTCAATGTCAGTGTGTGTTAAACAGTATGGTGCGCATTTTAGGCAGCGCGGCGTTTTCAGGCTCACTTGTCGACTCCAAAAATGGTGAGCTTGGCACAGTCGCCGCGTGTGATCTGCGTGCAATGGGTCAATCCTGTTGGTTGGTCATTTGGTCACACGCGTGCGCACTGGAAGTACGCGCATTACTTCCGGTTCCAAAGCTGGTATTCGTTTGTGTGTGTCTAAAAACCTTGTTTTTACGTTACGGTTTGACACATTTCTTAAAACAAAGTATGACATTGAGATTTATTGTCCGCACAACACACGTGTTAAGTGCAACCACATCACTTATAAGTTATTTTATAACGACTAAAAGAAATAAATCGCGTTTTGACCTTGTCGGTGGCTTTACAAAATGTTGTTTTTTGAAACGATTATCCCGGCCAACCACCCTACCAAAAAAAAATGTATACGACGGCCATGCCCAGTGCTGGCGCACCCAGAAGTCAGCTTTGTCACAACGTCATTCCGCCTGAATTCTGTCTCTCTGAGTCGTAAGACACCCGGCTGAAAATGAGCAGGCAGCGCGTGGAGTTTATTTATTGTGCTCCACACCATTTTTTTCTTCAAATTAATTACTCTGTCATTATTCGTTGATGAATTTTCGTCGTTCGATATCTCATTTGAAAGTGATTAACTTTGGTCATCCTACCAAAATAGCAATTCAACATTTGGATCCATTTTTCAAGGTAAAATCGGCTTCAGCACGGATCATAATATCATTAATAATGTATGTCAGCGAATTATTTTGAAAGTGTCACTTCACTTCGTTTCAACCCTGCACATTCAATTTCAGTTTAGAATTGGTAGCTATAATTAATGCATCTATTGTTTTGACTTCTGCTGGTCTAGATAGAGACTGTTTTCTCAACCTTTCGATTGAGTCTTTCCAAAAAAAAAGAGATAAAATTTAAGTAATTTACGGGAAGGGGCTTATGTTTATTATCTCTGGAACGTGAATAAACACAGAGAATTTTTTTTTAGTGGTAAGTGAATTACAACAACGACCCGCATCATCATGTCTACCATCTCTATAACGGCAACACTTTCAAACTCGCTTTCCATGCATACTTGTTAATGTATATATGAAATTTGCGTACATTTGTACGGGGGGAAATAGTGTATAATTCCCTAGTTGTTGGCGGTTGCTGTAAACCTCATATTGTTTCTGAACAATACTTGACTTTCTTGGGGCCTTTCCCTTATCGTAGCAGTGTGAATTTTTTTTGTCAACAACCAACTCGCGGAACAGAAGTATTATATAGGTTGTGTTTGTGTGGCCTTTAGTGGTTTGGGTGCTTTTTGTAAAACTCTAGTTTCCGTCAAAATACCTGTGAATTATTTTTTCCGTCCATCCACTTCCTCCTAAATTAAAAACCCGTCCCGTGTGCTACTTCATGCTATCACCAGCTTAGGCTATTCCTTAAAGGTGACTTACAATATTATTGTTACCAGAAAAAAAAATATTATGCTAAAAAGACTGAATGAGGAAATGTATTGTGTATAGGTCGTGTTTGTGTGACCTTTAACGGTTGGGTGCTTTTTGTAAAACTCTAGTTCCCGTCAAAATAGCTGTGAATTATTTTCCATCAATCTACTTCCTCCTAAATTTAAACCCGTCCTGTTTGCTACTTTATGCCATCTCCAGCTTTAATACATTCCTTAAGGGGATTTACAATTTTTATCCGAAAAATAACATTATGCTAAAAAGACTGAATGAGGAAAGACTCGGTACGGTGTCAAATGTCTTCAGAATTTTAGCTTAGGATGGTCATAGTTATAGTTATAATATACTGCCCTTCTTTTGATAAGAATTTTGTGGAGTACCTAAGAATTGGTCTACCAAAAGATAATCCTCAGAAGTAGCCTTTAAATGGATAGGGCACAAGATGCTGCAGTATAGTCTTTGTCAAACTCCCTGCCTCCCATAACTGTAATGACTAGAAAATTCCTTTTTTTTCTGATGGGAACCGACTATGTTCCGGTCCAACCGGGCTCCATTAGTTTGGTCAACATTCATTTTGAATAAATTAAAAGGAGACAACGTTATGCCACCGTGAAAAGGGAAATTATAATATACCACAATCATACATTAGGGTGATGTTAACGCTCAGTTTATTTATAGTTTGTTGCCCCCTCAAAACACAATTTAGTTTTGTGTTTGCTATATTATAGAGACCTCACTCAACAAGCAAAACAAGATACGATGACTGAAGAGGCAATCCTGGTGTAATATTAACCCGGCCTGTCCCATCTGATTCAGTATCGATATGTCCGCGGTAGTAGTTCCCGTAATGATACGCAAATAGCTTGCCTTCGGTCGTAATTAGACACCATTAGACTGTACGCAAAATAATTCCCATGGGGGGGAATAATATCCCACGGGACTTCAATGTGTTTTCTAATGATGCCATAAAGGAGTGAGGCCAAATCCTGATTCCTCACTGTACCTTAATTCGTTGGTAGTATATTTCCGTGCATGCCCATCACATACATGTATTATCTAAAGATTGTTTTGTGCACTGCAAAAACTGGGGTGTTAAGTTGATTCTCTTGGTATCTATATTATGTGACAACACCGACACGGTGTTAATTTTACCAACGATAAAGCAGTTGTGTACCGTTAAGTTTTTTTCCCCCAAATGGCATGTGTTGCCCTCGGATAATAAACCCAGATCGTACTACCCACCCAGATAGTTTTCAAACAAAAATAAATAAATTAATAAATTAAAATACTGCATTTACTATTGCTTAGCTGATTTTACATTGTGACTTCGGCTGAAACGTCTGTTTACGCACCATTTTATGTCCGACATGGATTATTATGTCCAACGTCGATTTGGAACATTATCTCCGACTCATTGTGTCCGACGGACATAATGGATCGTAAGTTTGTCGTACACAGTGGGTCGGACATAATGGTTCAACATTTTCTAGTCGGACTTATTGGTCTATGTCGGACATAATGTGTCGGTAACAGACGTCACTTCCCCACGACTTTACCTTCTAACCCTATTCTAATCATCAAGGAGTTTATCCAAAATCTAAAGTCGCTTTTTTCGCATTGATGTTATATAAAAGATCAGTAACACAGTTTCTTCTCTCCGTCAATATGTACAAATCCCGTAGAATTATCCAGTGGGCACTTTCATGCCACATCTACTCAAAGGATGAATTTAAATTGTCGTTTATTGACTAGTTAAACAAAAATATATGTAGCCTGTTGTCATTGTTCAACTATGAGTCGTTTTGCTAAACTATAAGTCTTTCAAAAAGAAGCTATATACCCGGAAATGTCCGTCATACTCTGTAAAAAAAAAATGGAAATCTTTTCCGTCTAAAGTTCAAATATAAACGCACCCCTTTAAAATTTAGGCCCGAGTAACACAATACCTCGAAATGTCGGGTAACATATTAAATAACAATCCTTCAACAGTTACGACCATTAGAGTCGTGGATATACAGCCTGTCATTGCAGTTATATTTACCTCCTTGGATTGGACAAAATATCACAGGTGGATGGGTTGTTTAAACTTAAACCAGCTGATGAAAAACGCCTTAATTACTACAGCGACGATAGGGTATGGTCACGGGCAATGTAGTAGCAGAGATTCTCTTCTTTCTTGATGGGTCGATGCACTAGAGTGTTGCGTGTTTGTGAATGAATGAGTTTATGTCTGTACTTGGTGATAGTACTTGGCAATAGCAATGTGGGTGGCCAATCATAAAAGATACTATCATTTTTCCAAGATGCACTTTTCATCTTTCTTTTTTTCCCCTTTCTTTTCTTTTCAACCATCAGGCTAAGAAATGGGTGTTGAACTGAGCTGAATGTTATCTATTAATAATTCGCGTAATAATACACTGATTATACTTCAATGTTTACCATTCATTGAAATTGGTATTGAGGGAAAAATACAAGTTTTTCCTTTGCAATGCCATTTCCAGACGCCGTTTTTGTCAGTGACTGTGATAAGTTTCCATTGCGTTACAGTGTGAGGCGCACAATATCTAATTAATCTACTATAAATAATTAGATTAACGCGACTTTTCTCTAACGTTCACTGTTCTGTAATCATTTATTAAAGTGCAAAATGACAATTAACCAATATTGTATTTATAGACTATTTAAAACCAGCCGCATTCCAGCATTGGTAATTTAATATGAATGCTTGTTTACGATTACACTGCGACAAAAAGAAGCCACCCGCAGAATGTAACAGTAGAGTCTGTGTTTAAAAACTGAAGCGCCATTGCAAGAGAAACGAGTATACAGTGCTGGTAGAAACGAGGGTCTATTCAAAAGTGTTATGTTACTGTAGCATAGTATTGATGGCGATTTCTTAAAGAGTTCAGACATCAAGGTGTTATGTTGGTGAAAATATCTCTGTTGGTATCCTTATAGCCTCTACCGATCAACCGATTCGTCCTTTTGTTGGAGACGATAAATGCAAGCTGATTGAAACGTCGAATTGTTCATTGTAAACCCACCGTTTGATTTCATGACTCAACAAACGTACTACACAAAAATTAACAGTTCATACTCCCCTAAAAGAACGAACAGCGTCTCAATTCTTAATTGGATAAATTGGCTTGAATGTGTAATTTGTCCGTTGACAAAAATATGATTAAAAAATTTACGGGAAAATGCAAAATTGTCTTTAACATATATAGCAATTTAGTAACAGCACTATGTGTGTCAAATCAGTATGAACATTTATACCATTGTCAAGTTGTATAGTGGTGTAGTTACATTTCGTTCACATTGAAGCAAAACTTGCCCGATGTGTGTTCAAATTAGGAATTATCAATCCCGTTACCCTATCTTTAAAAGTCGCTCTGGAAAAAAAACTCGACAATGGTTTATTTTCCTGTGATTTGCCCCCATACCTCGAAGTATGGGTGAACTTTCTTTACAATCGATTTGAAAAGATTTCGTCATATGCTCAGTCGTCATAAAAATGCGGCTCAGTCATGCATGAAACCGGACAATAATAACCGAATCTGATGGGTAAATATTGTGCACTTGGTTTCGCCACTTCCTTGTGACGGGGAATAAAAAAATATTGGTTGTGTTTAAAATGTACACATAATAGTATGCATTTCTGCGCGGTCCGGTGAAATAGTTATTAACGACACAAATATAGGCACGGATTGAGGTCGTTAGGTTTTTTATCACAGGTTTTGATCTCGTCGACAAAAAGATATATAAATATACCCACAGCTTTCCTTCGCTCATCAGAATCCAGAAGATCGCGGTTTCTCCGTGGAGCTATTCCTAGTGGACGAGTAGCGATTGATTCGTTGTCTGATTCTACCTCCATGTTGTGAGATAGTGTTTGGAAGTGCGGAGTTTGAGCGACGTAGAGACGCTGATTGAACGGGGATTTAACCGTCTGCGTTTCGCCGCATTACAGTAGCTCTTCGACAGTCGTTGAAATAGGATCTTATTCAGTGCGTTGGGGGCGTTTTGAAGAGACGCAAACTATCAGAATCTGTCAGGTTACTGAAGGGGACGGCAGCTTGTGGATCTACCTGTGCTAACTGATATCATTGTTGGATTACAAAATAGTCACCATGGTAAGTTCTCATTGCTTTAAACTGATTGAAATGTTAAACACTTTCTTCATTTCTACAAGATGTTGGAATAGGCTTTGATGTGCATGAATTCTACCTGATGTAATAATTATGCCAACGATACGAAGGAAATAGCGTGGATTGAGTTTGCCGATGTTTTACCGGGAAGTGATCAAACAGTTGGCTAAAATAAACCCAACTTGCCTTATTAATATTGTACGTGTTTGCTGTTTTTCTAGGATGAATAAACAACAATTTCAGTAAGAATATATGGCATCTATGATATAATACATGAAGACCCAGCTCAACATTGGTAAACTGACTGTAAGTGCTTCCATTCTGTGCACAAATCAAGATATTTGTAATAAAACCGACCTGTGAAAATGTCCGCTCATTTCATTGTTTCATTTGCGAGAAAACGGTAAAAATGCATTCAGCATTTTTATACACATTCCTATAGGCAGAGTTTTTGTCTCAGTGAGATGAAAACTAATTTTATGTCCTTTTTTTTTAAATTTAAAAACGATAACACTTCAGGCAGAAATATTTCAGGGCAAGTTTTCTGCCATCATTACCTTTATACCATGTAAGGTATATGTAAATCTGTGAACATTTATGTTTTTCTTCTTACCAATGTTGAGCTGGGGCTTTAAAGGTAAAATACAGGATTGGTTTTCATCTAAATAAAATGATTAGTATCATTCTATAAGCTTACTGATTATGCAGTTTATACCAGTACCAATCTATCATAGAAATATCTCTGACTGAAATACTGTCGAAGTCGAGAAAATAGAATTTGAAGACACCGACTTTAATTTCGGTTGTAATGTGTTTAAGGCCAGTGCTGCAAAATGTTCACAGTTTGGTTCTCCTGACTCAGAAGACGGATGGAGCCCAAATATTCTCAGGTTTGTTTTCTCGTGTATATAATGAATCACAATAAGTAAGAACACGTACTATTAGCTTTACCAATCCAAATATTTTACCTTTAACGTTACAATATTGATAACATAATCCTACAAACTGTACTTCTTGCTGTTAATATACATTATACATTGCCTATCCGCTTCGATCGCTATCTCAATATGCAAACGATTTTATGGCAGTACTGACATCATTTTGTATGAGCTCTTTTTACATCAAACGTTGGAGTTTATTAAAATTTTCATATCACAGGACATCGCCGCATCGATTTACGTTCTGGAAATGCAATAAAATCTCTAGGTTTTGCAAAATCCATTTGACTATTAAATTTGTGTATACACACGAGGAGGTTGGTGTTTCTCAAAATTAACTTTGTGAACAAAAACGTCGAACGCTCGCCTGCTGTTCACAAACAATTAAGTCGAACTACCTAATAATTCAAGATGCGTACGGCCATAAACAAAAGTCGGTGACCCTATGTCCTGCATTGGAGAAGCTAGGAATTTTTTCAGGGGGGGCGTGGGGCATTGACTTCAGTGGGGGGGACACCATATTTTGTGTGTGTTTTCGTTTTTTTTGTTTTTTTTGTTTTTGTTTTTAGAATTATATGTATCTGGATGTGTTCATTGGAGGGGGCCACTGAGAATCACCCCCGTGGCTATGCTGCTTTCTATCAGTATAAATTCAAATCAAGTCCATTGTTTCATCTGCAATGCTTTTTGCTTTATTTGTATTGACACTGCAGAACCTCTGGTGTTAAGTTGGTTATTTCGATATCTACATAATTGACAACACGCTACACGGTGTTACTTCAAAACCAAAACTTTCAATTAAATTATCTCAACAGCACTGTGTGATAATGTTTTCCTTGTTTTACTGTTTTGGGGGAAAACGGCTCATTCATAACAGGTCTACGTTGTCATGTCTCGATCTCGTGTCTTGACAAGTGGCAAGATGATGCCAAACAAAGATAAGAACACACGCCAACAGCACTGTGTGGCGGGTTTCATCCCATAATTAATAGCTATTCAGTTAGGCTAATTATAGTATACGAATGATGTCAAAACACACCCTGGCCGTCCTCCAAAACAGGATGGCGCACCTCGGCCTAACTCTCTTTGCCTAACTACTCGTGTGAAAGTTGGACGAACCTTGAGTAGTGCGAAACTGCATGAGGCGTCACTTTTATACATTCAAGGTACTCAGGCCGCACTCTCCAAGGCAACTGGCTACTCGTAAATAATAGGTGCGGTGCCTCCACTATGTTAATCGGAATAATTTTGAAATTAACAAAAATAAAATAAAGTTATCCATAGCGGTACTTTATGTAAAGACCCCGCCCAACATTGCTAAACTGACTGTAAATAAATGCTTCCATTCTTTGCAGACATCAAGAAATTTGTAATAAAACCGACCTGTGAAAATGTCCGCTCATTTCGTTGTTTCATTTGTGAGAAAACGGTAAAATGGCATTGAACATTATTTTCGTCTCACTGAGATGAAAACTAATTGTATATCTTAGTTAATTTTTTATTTAAAAACGATAACACTTCAGGCAGAAATATTTCAAGGAAAGTTTTCTACCATGTAAGGTAGGCCTATATGTAAATCTGTGAACATTTTATGTTTTTTCTTGCCAATGTTGAGCTGGGGCTTTAACGTTTGATTTTGAGACACTCCTACATCGGCAGGTGTTTCTAAATTTTACATAAAAGAAATAAATTTCATTAAAAGGAACTTTGGATTATTGATTTTTTATTGATATTTTATCGGTATGTTAGCAAGCATACTTGTGCACAGCATTTTTAACTCACACCTCTGGAGGTATGTTTTAAAATAATTCACAGAGTAGGCGAACACGCTGTATTATTTGTGCTAATTTTGCCAATATTCTACCTTGAATTTAAAGGGTCTGAGCGAAGACATACACCGTTTATGATTACCCAGGAGAACTAGTGAATTATGGTCCAAAAAAAAGCTTGCCTCAACAAAGCTGAGTAAACGAGCTTAATACCATTAGTCTGCGGTCGATATGCTCGAAATGAATTTATTTTTAGGAAGTCAAGAACTGCACTCTGCGGAGGCATTACAATAATCAATTTCAATCAACAAGTTCTAAAAGAGTGTACAACCATGGATTTTCGATGAGTGCATGATGCTGTCTGTTGAAGACAAACCAACCCCCTTTAGTTATCGCTCAATGGCGGTTTGTAAATGCCTTTACAGAGAGGAAAGCAAAAAATCAATGCAAAAACGTGAGCTGGTTTTTTAAACAGAGTGTGAAGTTGCTCAAGGTACTTAATACAAAAATAATTTTGAAAATGAAAAAAAAAAAGCGACAACAACAAATTACACGTCAATTTGACATTACTCGTAAAACAAATTAAATGAAATTGTTTACTGAATGTGCCTTTGTGAAGTTAGTATTCTTTAATGGCAAATCCAAAGTGACTGTTTAATTTCTGAACCAAGCTAAAGCTTTAGATGAGAAAAAAAACCGTCTCCGATCCCACAACACAATTTACGTAATGGCCCAGCTCTTTTATTAGTAAACTATTACGTTTTGAAAAGTAACAGGTGGCTGTCGTGTATTTCTTTTTGACACGGAGTCAAAACAGTAATGATAGATCGTGTGATTGTTTTATGTTTACTTCAAGACTTAACGATCGCTCTTGTTCTTTTTTTTATAAATATATATTTTTTATAAATATTGCCTGTAAATTATGTTTTTGTTCCTTAGAAATTGACTGCGTGGGTTTTGCTGGCAACGGCGCTTTTGAATGATACATTTTGCCGAACGCATGCAGATGACGTCACCATTGAAGTTCCAACCATGGAAATAATTGTTGAATACAATGCAAGTGAGTCAAACAATAGAACAATCGAATAATGACGTTTTCAGAAACTGATTTAATCGTCAAGTGGCTGATGATCAGTTTGAGATGTATTTAACTTTAGACCATGTGATCTGTGACATCACATTGTTTACAAAAGAGCCACAGAGCCTGGACTTCCTGCAGGCACAATTTGTATACAGTCCAATGGAAGAAAACACCAAATCGTGTTGTTTTTTTATGGACATTGCACTCTCTGATTTTTACCACTGACTTCCGCTATGGAGAAAGGGGGCACGTCTCAAAACTTGTCTAGTTGCTATTTTTATAACTCTTGATTTTACGTGAAAATTGTGACACAAAATGTAAAAATTTCCCATAATGACCAGTGTAGTATCTCGCCTGCCAGAAAGGCGCTAGAATGTACAAGGTCACTCTTTTTGTAAACAAAGGTTACATGGTCTAGCTACACATGATATGAGTTATTACTTTTTGTCAGTTTACGATAGAAAAACACCCACCAAAGTTGGCGATGAATCATAAAAAGAAACTTCTCCTCTGAAATTAACTATGATCGTGTAAAAAAATACTTAAAAACTGGACAGTTATACAAGCGTTTTCCTTCAAAATTAGAAACAAAGTTTAATTGGATGCTTTATGTATCTTTTGCAGCAGGCTCTGACTATGATGACATCATCACAACCCACAACATAACAAGTGAATTTGAAGATCTCAATGGAACAGGAGAGGAATGCGGTGTGTGTCAACCAAAACGTAAGTTGATTCATTGACGAATAATAAAAGGGGTGGGAGTGGAAGGGTTCTAAAGAAGTGTCTCCGTCTAGGCCTATATGGCTTTTAGCTAGCTACACTGATGCGTGGGTCAGGTTGCCAATACCAGGAAGCATAAAGTGCAGATAAATGTTAAGGTGCATTTGCATAATTGCTTCATAATACGTCACTATACTTGCGTAGATAAAAAATAAATATAAACCAATAGAATGTTAAATTTGCATTGGGGATAAAGAATAGTATTTGCATTTTACCTTCACACTGATTTGTGTGAGTACTTTCCCGAGTCCTCTGTGAATAAACAACACATAGGCATGTTACTTGGGTTGGATTCGAGCCCACGACACTTGCCATTCTAGAGCATATGTCTTTTGGACCACCGACATTGGCCGGTAGCAGGAGGCAGTTAGAATCCTATTTTACATCCACGTATTTACAAAAGAGCCACAGAGCCAAACCGACTACCTATACTTCCTGGCTGGTACACGACTCATTACCAGAAAACAGAAGCAGAAGACTCATTGGATGGAGAAAAACAAAATCTTACATTAGTTAATCCTTCTATACCAACATTTCACCATCTTAAAATATCATGAAAAAGGGGGGTACGATCTCAAAGTTTTTTGTTTTTTTTAAGAGAATTATTAGTTTTGTGTGATTTAATTAAGGAACAAAATGTGAAATTTCTCCTTATGTTATGACTAGTGGAGTATATTTATTGCCTGCCAGAAAATGCCCTTGGAGTGTCGGAGGGTGACTGGGTGACAATGAGACATGGTCCGTATATATAGAGCATGAATTTGATCTTTTATTATCTTTATTTCCTCAATTTAAGAGCCATGGGGATGTCAGGATGGTCAACCAGTTCTTGTGACATCAGAAGAAGACATTCTGGGCCAGGTGAGTGTATTTTCCATGATTGTTTTGGATGTGCGAGAAGTTATACAAACAAACTTCTCGGTGTTCAGATGCTTGTTAATGGGTTTTGGTGACCTACGGTTTGTTGGATTGACCTACACTTTGTCTCCAGTCTTTTGTTTTTGTTTGTGTAGATCGAGCCATTTTTAACTTGAAGTCAATAGAGTATGTCCACTGTTGGATCTAATATAAACTCGATTTTGGGGTGAACAAAGACAAACTGGAGCGGGATTTGAACCTGCCGGCTGAACGTACCGACGCTCCACAAACTAAGCTCTCATCCAGCCCTAATGTTGGTGGTCTCCCTATTTTGTCAATATCTTTGGTTCGGAGTACCAGTCGAAACATAAACTTCTCGCGGTGCCCCTTGTGAGCGGAGATTTGTTATCACACCAGCGGAAATTCTCCGGAGTTTGTGTCTTTTTTGGGAGTATTTTTATGATTTAATGCGTTCTTAGTATGTTTTATTCCACTCACAGGAGATCCCCCCACCCCACCCCATACGGCGAATTGTGTAGAAATTTCATCTGGTAGCGCCCTCTTTTGACTAAACTTCCTTTACCCCCATGTTAATTACTTTATTGGGTACACAGACACAAGGGGACAAAATCCCCCATGATTCCGGCCTGTAATTTATTTTCAAAAGTTTGACTTGAATAAAGGCTACACTATAATATCTGCTTTATAATAACAACAATTTTTGTTTCAAATCTTCTCTCAGATATTGAGAATTATTGTGTACGTTGGTTTCTCCATATCTCTGGTGGCTTGTATTGTGGCTAATGTTATCTACATCATAGCAAGGTGAGTAGTCTCCATTCCAGCCGGTTTTTTTTTTTCAAGGCTTTGCCCTTTCGGTTCCTGAAGTCTCAAACTCAACATTAAAACTTTTTTTTCTGTTGCAGGAGAAATCTGAGGCAAAGCCCCTACCACATACATTGGAACCTCATAGTATCGTTTACAATGTACCACGTGGTCTTTCTGATTGACTTCAGTGTGTTGCCAACTTGCTATATCACCAATGTTGTAAGTATTGAAGTGAAACAATTAAAGGGGCTGTGTCGATCGTCGTTGTTATTGACCCATTTCACCTGACGACATCATCACAATAATCTTGGTTGCGCCATTTTGGTGGTCAATGTCACTGAGTTATTCAGTGAAGGGCGCATTTTAGGAGACGCGGCGTTTACACGTACAACCTATTGACCACCAAAATGGTGAGCGTGGCACAGTCGGCGCGTGTGACGTGCGTGCAAGGGGTCAATAGCAGGCCTTCGGCTGTGAGTGGAAAGATGAACTCTCACCCAGATACTGCACACGCGCGCTTGCGTCAAATCACAAAGGGTGCCGTCTTTGTCAAACTGTGACGTGACTGCGCGGAGTAACTGGGTTGTACCATTTACTGCTATAACCATGGCGACACAGCCCCTTTAAGTTAGACAAAACACAATCAATTATTTGTCAACCTGTTAATATTGACACTTTTTATAAAGTATTTCTCAGAACAACAGAAAAGTATTATTGACAAGCTATTGTAGAGAATAAGACAGAATAGACCTTATGCACATGACGTCATTTGAGTAGGGCGCCCTCGCCTAGAGGTCAAAATGAGGTTGTTCATTGGCCAATCCTCTGCGCCACGCGTACAAATCTCTGCGTTTCCATTGTTACATCATTGATTTACCTCTAAGATGGCGGCGTGAATTTCCTAAGTGTGAGCTTTCACGAGGGTCGATTTTTTCTTTTGATTTCTAACACTTTTACTTTTTAGCATGCCCGGAATCTCTTGAATGTCCTCTTAGCGTACACCGTTTTGGCAAATTTTTTCTGGATGCTCGTAGAGGGCCTGATTCTCTTTTTCATCGTTGTGAAAAGTTTCTTCGACAGACAAGAGGGCAAAGATTTCATCAAGTGGTGTGTTCTTGGATGGGGTGAGTTTACACAGAGATAACACGTAATATAGATAGACCGATCCGTTAAGCCCCGTCTACCTTAGCAACTGCCTAGCAACAGCACACGGCGTGACTTTCTTGCCACGATCACAGCGGTGGTTCGGTTGCGGCCACACACAAGTATCCGATACACACACATCCATGGTTTTCGTGAACGGTATGGATTTAGTTTCGTGGCCTCTTGAGCAGTGCCTTGAGTCCAAAGAACAATGCAGACGGGAACACTGTTAAACCACTTTTTACACGTATGTACAGGGACCATACACTGCAGCTGTGGGATTTACACCACCAGAAATACGAGAGAAAAAGATTAAACAAAACAAAACAGTTAGTACATCAGTTGTGTGTGTTGTTGTGTGTCAGAACAATGGCGGTGGTTTGTTTACTTTTCTAATGGGATTTTAACGTGTCGGACTTTTGTTGGACTTTCAGTGGCGTTGTCAAAGATGTGATTGGTCAATACTTTAGTAGGCGGGGCTTAATGAATTGGTCTATTACGTACCCTCTTCCCCTATTTGCACATCGTCATTAACATAAATGGTATGTGACATAAGAGATTTATTGCTCAACAGGTACCCCGGCATTGCTGGTAATCATTTGGATTGTTGTTGAGAAGGTTACATGGACTGGCAATTGTGTGTAAGTATACATTGTATTAACTGTAACAATTAAAGGTTATTGGCAAAGCTAATAGTGCAGTTTTCTTACTTTGTGTGGTTCTATATAGCCTATATACATGAACAAAAAATCTGTGAAAATTTTGGCTCAATCCGTCGTCTGAGTCAGGAGAAAATAGTGAAAAACCATGCACACTTTTCAGCATGGAAACACATTGTCCTTAATTTTGATAGTTACAACCGAAATTTAAAAATCTTCACATTCTATTTTTGCAACTTTGACAGTATTTCAGACAGAAATATTTCTATGGAAGATTGGTATTGGTATGAACTTCATAAGCTTTCAGACTGATACTAATAAAACATTTTTTTGATGAATACCAATCCTGTTTTTGTACCTTTAAGGTGTCTGATTGATCATACTGTGTAATAACTGTTTTGACTATTGTCATCATAAGGTGGGTATTTCAATATATACTTTTTTTTACTTCAGAGTTCAACTGAAAGTTTCAAACCCACACTGGAGCACCATTGGCTGCCTTATTGCACCAGTCTTTCTTCTTTTACTGGTAAGTACAGTGGGTTGACGTAGACAGTACAGATAATAAGTATAGATTATAGCTTGTGATAACACCATGCGATTAAGATCACTTTTGAGATGCGCACGGCTCTGAAATGAGCCGGGGATCGATGTACATTTCGACCAGATGCTGCGGTCGTCGTCTGAAGAAGACGGCCAAGGACCCAACTCCTGACCTCCTGACTTTAAAGGAAAATTACAGCTCAATAATCAAGCCCGAATTGTGTTTCTACTTCTACTTCCACTTCGTAACCCGGCAGGATCCTCAACTTCGGACATAAACGCCAAGGAGCAATCATAGTTAAGTGTCTTGCTCAAGGACACAAGCGCTGGGATCGAGACTCGAACCCACATTGTGATGACCCAGCCACCAGAACTTGATTCGGTGCGCTAGATGGCTCGGCCACGACACGCTACAATATATTGTACATTTGAACATATTGGCATATATTGAATACTATATTGACATATACAATTATCTGTACATTGCATGATTGGACATAATTACCAAGAGTACCTAATCATGAACTTTTTCGTTTTTCCTTTTTAAGATCAATGGATTTGTTCTGGTTGTCGTGATTCGTAATATCAGTTTAAAACTAAAAGCAGACAATAGTCACAGGGAGCATAGATCGCACAGGTAAGTACAAAGGACCTGGTTGCATAAATTATTGTTTAAAATAGTCAGAATCGCTTCCTAATAATTAAAATCTAAAGGTATAGTATAGGATTGGTAAAGATGCAGTGTTTTTACTTCTGCGCGATTCAAAAAACAAACCTGTGAAAATTTGGGCTCAATCAGTCATCCGCGAGTCAGGAGAAAATAGTGAAAGCCCGTGCACACTGTTTAGAATGTAAACACATTGTCCTTAATTTTGATTGTTACACTCGAAATAAAATAGTGGTCTTCAAATTCTATTTTCTCGACTTTGACAGTAAATTTCAGACAAATATTTGTACTGTTATATGAACTTCATAATCAGTTAGCTTTCAGACTAATACTAATTTAAACAAAAAAATGGATGAGTACCATTCCTGTATTGTACCTTTAATGTCGATATTATGGGGTAAAATAGTTAAAACATTTTCTTTGAAATATTGTGCAAGTAATTCTCAATTTTTTACTGACAAAACCTGTTTTTTATTACCATTTTACGTACGTTAGATACTGTACAAAAGCCAGTTTTCTGCTTAAGATTTGCTGAAAGTATACGAGTACCCTTTATCAAATGGAGATCCTTTTTAATGTTTTTGGAGTTTTCAGACATTGGGAGACTTTTGAGAACGCTAGGTGGCAGTAGACTTACAAGGCATAGAGAGGTTTTACGTGACGTCACCCGATACCTTTTTCTAATTCTGCGTGCGCGAACAGGCGCTGGAAATCATTCAGCAGACGACGGCGCATGCAGCCATTGAGTTTGTACATGGCATTACCCAACATGGCTGCGAAACAAACTTTTCCCGGGGTCATGCAACCTCTCTACATCAATATTGTTCTCAGAAACAACGACAATTTATCTGGTAAGTCTGCTGCCACCTAGCGTTCCAAAGTCTCCCATTGAGGAATTATATTTGTTTCTTCAGGAGAACAGCAAAGTCCACCTTTGTCTTGTTGATTCTTCTTGGTACGTACTACGCATTACCAATCATTGTTGCAGTTATTGGAGAGCCTTGTCTTCTGGTAAAGATTGTGGCATTCATCGGGACCACTGTCTCGTCTGTTCAAGGTTTAGCTGTCAGTACACTGTACGTCTTCTGCAACGGAGAGGTACGTGAGCAGGTAGGCTTGGATAGCAAACTAGACAACTCAAGAAACATGATGTTAATATCTTATACAGAACATGTGGAGGCTAGTAAACAGATTCAACTGGTAACAAGTAAATGATTCTCCATTTCCCCAAACCAGTTGTTCTTGCCTTGCCAAAATGTACTTCTATACCACTTTTTGGGTTATGTTCTTTATGATGCATATTTTGTATGTGAAACTGCCAAACAAATAATAACTTTCCCGAAGATTTCACATCTCCCTTATCCATTCTCTTTTTCAGATCAAGCGAATTCTTAGCAGACGTTTTTCAGAATGGAGACCGGTTTCTATGGTAACGGGCTCCACGCCAGTGCCATCCCAAAGCTCATCCAAGCGGAACAGTAGTTCTTCAGGTAGTGACGGAAGTAGACATCATCGTCTCCATCAACAACCGACAGCAAACCTGGAGATGAAGCCTCGAGTCCCCGTGGAAGATATCAACAGCAACGCGGCTGACATGCTCCTTGCTGTATAGACCCTAATACCACTACTGGGGAATAACTCTCCCTAAATCAATGAACATGTCCAGACAGGCACTCTCTGGTCGACTGGCAAGTAAGTGGGTGCGCTTGCCGACTATAACTTTGTCCCAAGCTTAGTGAGCAGAGTTATAAACTTGATGGTTTCTGTCCCGGCTTGGTGGTTTCCGTCCCGGCGGCGTGATGGTTTTAGTCCAAAGGGCAATGGCCACCGGCAAGGAATGTTTTAAGAATGACAAAATGTTTGTTCTCCTGTTTAGCCTGTTGTGTTCCTCCATATCCGCTAATAAAACTAGTTCGAACTTTGTGCGAAAATTGTTTTCAGTGCACAATTAGTCATCGTGGTAAGCGATCAACTACCAAAACACACCCACATTTAAATGCATTAGAGACTACCTCCAAGACTCGCTTGGTTTTATTTTTACTGGGAAAAGTACCAACTTGAGGGCGCTGTGTATGATATTTTATCGTATCAATGCTATCCGCGTATAGAGTGTAACAAGAGAAAACTGTCCAAACTGTAGTGAGTCAATGTAATAAGCTGTAGTTGTTTAAACGAGCTTTTTTTATGTTTTTTTTTTTTTTTTTTTTTTTTTTTTTTTTACCATAGTGTGAGTTATCCTGTAAATAAGTTTACTTTGTCTACCAATGTAACTTCAAACACATAAACATTACAAGCCAATGTTTGTGTAGGCCTACACCTTTTTAATTATAAATACTGCTTTGGGGTTATTATGAAAAAAAATAGTTAAATAATAATATCGATTTAGGGCAGACTTTTGTTTTTCGTGGATTTGAGTTTATCACTAAGACCTCCATTTAAAAAAAAAAAAAAAAAAAAACGATCCTATTTCAAGAATACAGAAGATGTTGTAAGCTTTCAGTTTTGTTGCGTAATTTTAATGATTGACCGGTGGAAGTGGAATCTGTATTGGTGCTCTACTAAAGTTCCGCTAACACGCCCCACTGCTCAAACACAATTATTCAAGCGTCTTAAAAAAGGCCATGTCACTCAGTTTGATCCGAGGGTCTTTGGTCTTGCCTTGCTCTCTGCATGGATATTCACCCATGAGTCTTCGTTGTGGTAAGTAAAACCAATGTTATTGATGCAAAGACAAAGTTTGGTTTAGGAATGAATTAATTTATTACTGCCTCAGTGTTGGCTGCATTTTGTTTTCATTTATATGCTTAATATAACTGGCAATTTTGCATCTTGCTGCGATCCCCAGACCACCAGACTATATCTGGCAAGAGAACGGGGCTTAAGTGGTCACGTGATTGAGGACCCCCCCCCCCTTCTCTTGGCGATAACTGGTTTCTTTTACGTGCATTATACAACACGTGGGACCTATACGGCTTGGTGCCCCGTCCCATCCGAAGGACGAAGCAATAATTGTCGAGTGGCTTGCTGAACTTAAGGACGAGTGTCAAGACCGGGACTCGAACCCACGCTCTGCTGGTCAGAAACACCAGAGCTCGAGTCCGGTGCGCTTGACCGCTGCGGCTTTGAAAGAAGAAGTGTTAACTACTCTGCCGAAGTTGGCTATAACCCTCTCGGGCCATATTCTTGTCAGAACATCAACCCACAGCTGCCCCCTGAGCCTTTATTCACGGTGTGGTTCAATAACTGCCTAGTGGTTACAAAAACAACTTTATCATTTTTACCTCATAATTTTAGTGGTTGATTTTGCTTATTGTATTACGCTTGAAGTGTTTGAACTTTTTAATTTCCAGTTATCGTTTATTTTGTTCTACAACCATGTAAAAAATGGCACACTATTTGAAATTAATGGTTACGACTACACAGAAACAAATGAAAACTGATTGTTACATGTACATGAATAATATTAAACTGTTTCAAAAGCAGTTCAATTTATAGATATTGTTTTTATTGTTTTGTATAGTATCGATTACACAGGCGATCATGTGTAAAAGACGACCATTAAAACAACCTCTTGGCGAATTAATTTGAAGTTGTTTTGGTTTTTTAAGGCGTCACAGTAACTTAACACGAGCAAACCCGTGATTGTACGCATAGCGGACTAAACACGATCCATATCCTGTGAATAATGTCCGCGAATGACCAAAGATCCAATCCAAGAAGCTGTTTAGTTTGTAGTATGTTATCCTCTTGGCGAGTCATTACGTCACACGCACGCATGCGTTTTTGCTACCTCCGTTAATGTGTTACTTTACCGAAAACATTCATTCCTTCGTTTGAGACCTTGATTCTGATGAGACTGATGAGACCTTGAGTTTTTGCAAGACATTTACGTGAAAGGCAAGTCCAGACATTCTCTTGTACTTGCAAAAATCATCAAAGACAAAAGTTCAAAGCATTTCCAGTGGGCTACTGTCGGTGTGAAGTAGGCGTGACTTACAGTGGGATTACGTAACGCTTAACGGGATTACTGGCGCAAATAACAAAAGACCGATCTATTAAGCGGGCTTTATTATGGGAGCGGTCCTACGAACAGACCCACCCATTAAGCCCCACCCCTAAACATATTGATCAATCACAGCCCACTTGTGGGCAGTGTAATGTGCGTCTCTTCACGTAGTGCAGTGTGGCATTGATCAATGCCACACTGCACTACATGATTGGTCGACGCATAAGAGGGCGGGGCTTAATGGATCGGCCCATCGAATTCAGGCGTAAATGTTTGGGCGGATGCCAGCACCAACAACAGAATAACAACTGAGAATAAAGTTATAATAATAATAATACAAATAATTAAAACAAACAAACAAACAAACCACCACCCACCCCCAAAGAAAAAATAACTAAATAAAAATATCACTCCATAATGTCTTTTCTTTAATTTCATATTTCTTTTTTATTATCCATCTCATTACAACCCGACTTTAAAACTTTAAGAAACGTCTCATTTTTACATGATTGAAGTTCTGTTATCAAATATATAATAAGTATATTCTGTGTGTTTACTCCCATTCACAATCCACTATGTGACAAAACATCCCTAGGTAAAAAGTAAAAACCACAATTTACACATAAAATACATTGATCATTTTTTAAATATGCGACACTCTGAAGTTGCTATTGTTTAAAACCCATAAATATACCATGGCAATCCATTGAAAACCAACATTTAAATGGCCAAAATATTAATTACTACTCAATTAACTTCGCTACAAAGTTCAGTTACAAACACCCTGCATATTAATCAGTAAGCACAGCGTACTGGTTCTACCAAAGTCACCCTGAAACTGTTTTTGTTAACGAGTCCATAGTTTTTTTATCTTATAAAATAGTTACTAAAAAACAGTCACTCTTTCCCTCCATTTAACCATTATTATCAAAACCCTTTGCCTGTTACCATGCAAACTAATTAGGTCAATAGTAAAAACGTCATCTAAATCTAATTTCATACGTTGCACCCCTCAAACATAAAATATATTAACTGATTGTCATACCGCAATGACAATTTCGCGCAAGACACAAAAAAATGGCGGTACAAACGAGTCAATTATGACCCGAAGCATTAAAAACCTTTTACAAACACACTGTTTTACAGCATGTATTTGCATTTAAACAGGAAAATTCCGGAGCCTTGTGTGCAACAATTGTCCAGCACCAATACATGAAACAGTAACATTTATTCACCATTGGTTAGTTTCAACTTGTCAATATTTGTAACATTTCAGTCTGGTGTACACTCACTATCCTGTTGGTAAGTGATGACGTTTTGGAGCCGGAAGTGCAGTGTAACGGATGTTCTATGTACAAGTATGTATACCATTCGTTTACATTGCACTTCCGGCTCCAAAACGTCATCACTTGCCAGCATGATTAATATGCACGCGCGTCACACACGGTGACTGTGCCACGCTCGCCATTTTGGAAGTTTTGAATGATAACGTGAGTAGACTTTTCCCATTGAATATATAAACAGCACATCACGCGTGGGCACCAACACTACTTGTGGGCAAAATGAGGGAACATCCTGCCTTTTCGTGTGGGGTTAATGGTGGCGTGACGCATGAGCGTTTTCGCGTCTGCCTAGTGCACAACACATGGCGTTTGCCCCACCAATAATCTATGTACGCATGCTTGAATGTAATTAGCATATTTCATGGGAAGGGCTGGATGGGTCAACAGGAAGAAACTCAGTTAGGGAAGTAGTGAAAAGGGAACATTTCCAGTAGATATATATGACAGGAAGTGTGTGACCTCTCATCTTGACACTCTGTAATCTAATCCCAGTTTGTTGCTTGTAACATGTAATATATATTTGAGGTATACATCTGAATCCAATTAGAATCTCAAATGTGTGTGGTGCTTGAACATCTAAACCTGTTAAGTATAATAAAATATATATACATGATCGCATGATAATTGTATTAATCTTATAAATACATCTTGTAATGACCTTGTTTTTGACTGAGGTGACGGTCGGTGGATTCTTTGGTAACCATAGCCGTCCTGTAAGTCCATCAAAACCAATCAAACCTGCTGTTTAATTTTGATGGATCCGATTATTAAGGGTTGCAGTGATGATACTGTACTCTGTAATAATCGGGGTGAAAGACCAGGGGTCAAGATTGTGGTTCCTCTTCAGTGTTGTCTTAGGGTCACCTCCTCATGATTGTCTCTGGTTGAGAGACCAGCGGCTTAGATTGTGATTTTTCTTCAGTGTTGTCTCTGCGTCACCTCCTCATGATAGTCTCCGCATCGTTGCATCTTTTCCCCTGTCTCTGATTATCTCTACAAAAATCGAAAAAAATCAAAGGAAAAAGAGCAAAGTGTTGAGAAAACATGAGTTACCTCAAAACTTCCTTAGGATTAAAATGAATGGTTTTGGAAATTGAATAGATGTAATGACTGCATCTACAATCCGGGACAAAATTCCTTGGGACACCCCCGTACCCCCGCCCAATGTTGACCACTTTCGATTACATAAGGCAAGAACCATGGTTTAATTTGACACAGTTTGCTGTATGTCGACAACAATGAAATGGGGGTATGTGGGTGCAGTGTTCACTGTCCGATTGTAAGTTGGCTGAAGATTGCATCGCAACACACATCGTAAACAAGTTGCTACAATAAATGGGTGACGTAATCAACCATGTGTATTGACCCCTTGCATGCACGTCACACACGGCGACTGTTCCACGCTCGCTATTTTGTAGGTCAATAGGTATACGTAAAAACGCAGCAACACCTAAACTGCGCACCACACTGTATAACACACATGGACATTGACTTCCAACATGGCGCAACCGAGATTATTGCGATGACAGCGTCACATGAATTGGGTCAATACCTATCATTAAAACATCGAGTCTTTTGAGATGCCTGTCGATAAGGCCCTGTATAAGGACTGAGTTTCATCATTATTATTTATAACTTGTATTAAATTGGTTGCGGTACCTACTGCTAATTAAAGTAATTGAACTGTCCAGTCGTCAGCATGCCTGCTTAATGGTCTGGTGGATAAGACACCTGCTCTAGAAGGCATGGGTCTTGGGTTTAAATCCCATCCGAGAAGCAAGTGGATTTGCTTTCTAGGACTCAGAGAGCGCCGAGTAATACAGCGCTCATTCCACATCGGTTTAAGGGTCCAATCAAATCTATAGGTTTGTGGAGCGTCCTGGCCGAGCATTCTAATTCGTCGAACTTAAGTTCTGTAGTTTACAGAATGTGAGTACGAATCCGGGCCTGGCCAGTTGCGACATATGTCGCGTGTAATAGGATAGGTAGCGCACGTAAAAGAAGCAAGAACACTTATCGTGGAAGAGTAGGGGTTTACCGCGGTGTTTCTGGTTCAGATAGCAAGCACCCTTGTCTACAGGCTTCCGAGCTACAGTAATTAAGTTCGCTTTGGGGGCATCCTTGGTTTCATTACCAGAAATTAATAATAGTAATAATAATAGCTGCATTTTGAAACTGACAATTGAAACCTCCTGAAAACTACTCTGTAGGAGTGATCTTGAAGTAGCTTTTTACCTGTTGAATTCTTGATGAGAGAGAAGCTCAATCCTCATCTCGTGTGACTCCTTGATGTATTCAGGAAGGTTCTCCATGAGACACGGAGGCAAGACACTTGGAATGTATTTAGCAAACAGGCCTGGGTGTGAGTCAGCATAATCTACAGGAAGAAAAAGGGTAAAGTAGCACAGTTGGTCAAATTTAAGCAAATTCTTGAGAAAATTGTTTGTTAATGCGTTGACCAATCACAGCCTTGGCTACACCAACGAAAGTCCGACAAAAGTCCAACACGATAAAATCCTATTGGAAAATGTAAACATGTGTGTGCATACTTATAGCGCGCGTTCATGATAATAACCCACTCTTATATAGCGCATTTCACAATAACGTCTCAATACGCTTTACATTAGTGCCCTGGTCATTGGGCCAATAACATTCCTGTAATCTTTCTCAGCTCCCTGGGGAGTATACAGCCCCGAGCTGCCGTGGCGCTCCGAAGACTTTTTCAAACACAATATCAACCTCTACCCTCGCAGGTACCCATTTATACCCCTTGGTGAAGAGAAGCAATTATAGAAAAGCATCATGCTCAAGAACACAAGTGTCATGACCGGGATTCGAACCCATACCCCGATGCCTTGACCACCAAAACTTGAGTCGGGTGCACTAGACCACTTGGCCATGACACGCTACGTTCATGACGCGTGTTCATGTCCTGCAGTGTTGCATTGAAGAGACACACCTCGTGCTGCCCACATCAACAGTGGTGACATAGCCAATGCTGTGATTGGTCAATATGTTTAGAGGGCGGGGCTTAATGGATCAGTCTATTTCGTGGTTTAGGTCAGGGAGGTGGTATTTTAATTTTACACTCACCTGGATTAAAGGAAAAGAGACCATGGACTATATCCGATGCAATCGACGGATCAACAGAAAAAGGTTTTGCTTGCGCTTCATGTAACCGCACTGAAAGTTAAAAATTCAATAGGTTAATATTGGTTAGAGTTCATACTTTCAGCATTATTCTAAGTACTTAGTTGACTCTGCTGTTTGACTGAAACTTCAAATCCTTTAACCAGTTGCCGCTGGGATTCTTTTTTGTTGTCCCGTCCCCCAGGCGGTATTATTTTGGCGGAATTGCCAGAATCTTTTTTTTCTTTGAGGGTAACACTGGTACAAAGAAACCCCGACTTGACAATGCTAAGAGAACAAAGATTCTCTTTATTGTATTCTCGACCGGGAAAATGTCAAATTCATGCAGCGTGAATTGCAAAACATCAGTTGTTACCTAGGGCATAGAAGTGGAACTAAACACGGAACCATGGCTTGATCGCCGACTAACTCTGACTTAAAGGGCCTATGAAATAGAATTTATTATTAATTGAAACAACTCTGTATTTATTCTGAAAAAAAAATTTCACCTTTTTCTGCCAAATTTGGGGTATCTTGACAATTTTTCTGAATTTTGTGTTTTAAGCAAATTGAATTTTGCATATTCATGAGCAAATATGTGATGTCATCAAAGGCAAAGCTGTAACATCATGGTTGGTTTGTGTACAAAAAATTACAGATTTTTTCCCTGTTTTTCAAATGGCAACTCCACTAATATTCACTTTATCCTGTGTCAACTGGTTAAAATACCTTGTGCAATATTTTGATGCCGTCTTTGAATAAATGCTTGGTTTGCAACAAACAGGTGCTTCCGCATCTAAAATGACAGCTTTCCTGGTAAAAATTTGGTCAAAGTCTGCTCCTGAAAATGACATTCTTACCTAGTGCTTGATATATATGTGTATTTAAGTGCTGTAAAAACAACTTCTCCAATTCTGGTCTGAGTTCTGTTCTGAGCTTCTGCGTGATATAAAATCTATTCTGTAAGAGAAAAAAATAAATAAACAGAAACTTTACAACAGACAAAAAATTAAAAATTCTGATTTGTGTGTTAGGCACTGTATATTCAGTACTTTTCACAAGTCCTTCGGAAAAAATCAACAGGAATATTTCTTGGGAGAAATTGGGCATGAATTCCAGTACCATCTGTTCTGTTTGTGTGAGTGAATCGAAGCATTGCACAGTGAGTGCATGCAATGGGCACACTCCCTAATTGAATGTCGAGGCAACCTTCGTTCCGGTAATTTCACACAAGGCATAAGTTTCAAGTCATCTGATCTGATTTCTGGCAGGGAAAATATTGGAGTGTACATGTGTGACTGGTTAGAAACAAAACAAGTTTTCAGAAAGACGGCACTTACCAAAAATGTAAATATGGGTACAATCCCTCCAAGAGCTAGTGTGAACTGCTTGAGCACGGTGTGGAATTGCTTCAGAAATTCAGTCCCATTGCACATCTATTATGACAAATCAAATAACTATTCAAGAAAAAATGTAGGATTGGTAAAGCTGATAGTGTAGTGTTCTTACTTTGTCTGATTTAATATAAACATGAAAGAACAAACCTGTGAAAATTTGGGCTCAATCCATCTTCGAAGTCAGGAGGAAAAAGTGAAAAACCGTTTACACTTTTCAGCCGACATATTGTCCTTAATTCTGATTGTTACAACAGAAATTCAGATGGGGATCTTCAAATCCTATTTTCTCGACTTTGACAGTATTTCAGACAGACATATTTCTATGGAGGATTGGTACTGGTATGAACTTCATAATCATTAAGATTTCAGACTGATGCTAATGAAAAACAAAATTTTGAATACCAATCCTCATGTTACCTTCACAGTACTGTCAACAAATGCAGAATTTAAATAAATGAAATATATTTGTAGCATCTTTCAATCTAATACTCATTAGTATGCAATCTCCTGACATTAAAACACATGTACATGTACTCAGAACATTCTCCTCATCCGTTAGTGTGAGTTGAGTTCCTAAATAGATCACATGGATTCCTTCTACTAACCAGCGAACTCATCAAGTTGAATTCCATAATAATAATAATAATAATGGGCAGTTCTTATGTGGCGCTTCAATTTCACCCAATGGGCATCTCAAAGTGCTGTGTTTTTTCCCGCAACGTATGTGGAGTTACGTTTTTTAAGTATGAGATCTATTCCTTTACATAGCACCATGTAACAGTTTTACAAGTTGATGTGGCATAATCTGCAGATGATCAAACCAGGAACAATGGGCGAACCCCTTCTCTTTGCGAAAAGTGCACTGGGTTCTTTTACATGCATTACACAGCACACGGGACCTACGGCTTTACGTCCCATCCGAAGGACGCAGCAAGTAATGGTTAAGTGTCTTGCTTAAGGACACAAGTGTCACGACCGGGACTCAAACCCACACTCTGCTGATCAGAAACACCAGAGCTTGAGTACGGTGTTTCTATCAGCTCTGCCACATCACGCCACAATGCATTTAGGTTCTTGACCCTTCCTTAGAGGGTCTTGTTCCATTTACAACATGGAGTCATCAAACAATAATTGCATTGTAGTTTTTACCCTGGCCCCTCAAACACCGCCTCCCCCCCCCCCCCCACAGCACACTTGTCTACCTGCTCCAATACCTGTAGATATATGAATTTGTCCTGCAAGTAAGCCGTAATAAGTCTTCTCAGATCCTTGTACATCCGCTCTGAGTATTGCTGACAGACACATTTATAAACGCAACTGTGGAACAAACAAAATATTGACAACGTAAATCATAATTTACTTTTTGAGACTTTTCTCTCTTCAAGAGAATCCATAATTGTATGGTTAAAAAAAGAAGAGTTTGAGGAGAAAGAGTAACATGGAGGTTAGGAAGTTTTTTCCCCTGTGAGGAACGCTACTTGCATCAAATTAAATGAAATCAGGAAACCGTAACTACATGTACCTTAAGAAAACTATTATATTTTACCATCCAGAGCTGACAATTTAGATAAATAAAACAAAGTCCGAGACAAATTCGATCACTTTTGTCACCCAGCTTGACTTATCCACTTGATTCTGGGCTTTTTCATTGTTTTAAATAATTATTTATTTATTTATTTATTTTTATTACCTGTACATCTGTTCATACGAAATTCTGATTGATACTCCCGGCTTCTGATAGAGTAAATGTCTCACTGCTTTGTCTAACTGCATCCAGTAACACGTCACATAATCATCATCTGTCATTACTAAAATCATATAAAGATGACAAATATTAAAATAATGTTTTAATTAACGTAGTATCTTTGTGGAGACGAAATCAAGGAATCCTAACAAGCAAAACTGAACCTGGGGGCTGTTCTAATCTCAGACATGTCAGGTGGGATTTGGACCGTGAAGAAGGGGAATTGTTCTCTTCAAACTCCTTCACTACTCTAGTTATAACTAGTCCGACTTACTGGACCCAACAATGTTTTTGTTGGGCGCAATCTTTGAAAGTCGCGCAAATTTTAAAATTTGCGCACCAACGTGCGCAAATTTTAAAATTTGCGCACTGAGGCTGCGCAAATTTTAAAATTTGCGCGTTGAGCCATTTTGAGAAACGAACATTTAAGTCTGCCCTCATACAATTCCATAATTGCGCAACAAGTGGGTTTGACACGAACTGTACGTTCTAAATTTGAATTTGTCACTTTTGTACGATTTCACTCCTTTTCCTCCCCCCTAATAAACTATGGAAGTACAGGAACGTTAAAGCAGTTCTGGTTAAAGGGACAATAAAAAAGTCCTACATGTATTATGAGTTGGTATCATAATAATGGTTGGAGCATAATTACGACTTAATAACTCATAAATATGAGTTAGCATCTCAAAATTCACATTATTATTAAATATGAGTTAGTCAAAGTAATAAGTGACTTATTATAAGTTGTAAAATGAATTTTATCTCATAATATGTGAGTATAGTCATACCTATGACTTAAAGTAATTCATAATGAGATACTAACTGATAATCATGACTTAAACTATCTCATAACTATGACATATTAAGTCATATTATGACTTATGCGACAACTGCTAACTCATAATTATGACTTAATTTATTTTATTTCCGCCATCATGTTCCTTTAATGCTTCCGTAATAAACAGACCATTGAGTTTGAGCATAGAACAAGATGGTTTGAGAAACCAGTGCTTGTTCCCAAATTCCTTGGATTTATAGACAGGGAACATTTTTACCCGCCATCAGGGCGCGCATGGCTTCGTTCCCTAGCTAGCCATCTGTATAATTTCAGTCTTCTCCTGGGATTGTTATTAAACTTGCTACAAAAGTTCACCCAGTTTTGCTTGAACCATGGAAAAAAAAAAAAAAAAAAAGAATTGGCTTAAAAGTACTGTGGTGAGAATTGGCTTAAAAGTACTGTGGTGTAACTAGGAAGGGGGACATTTACAATCTATAAAGACAGTGCTGTATAACTTTACAGTCACTGGTGTTTGGAAGAAAGACATGTGATTTTGTTCATCTAGTTTTCCACTTAAATAATCTGGACGAAAGGTAGCATCACACCACTCAACGAAATTAATTTCATCAACAACAACCCCGCCATCGCCATCAACCCCCACGGCCGCCATGTTGATTTGGCGCGTCCCGTCAAATATTGAAGTATAGACCGTGTAGTTCGTAACATCATCCCGCCAAGGAATTGTTCCACGCAATGCACTTGGTGGCGAGCAGTTGATATTTACGTGCGCAAACGCAAATTTTAAAATTTGCGCACGTTGGTGCGCAAATTTTAAAATTTGCGCGACTTTCAAAGATTGCGCCCAACATTTTTTTTAACATTTGGATATTATCTGGCATATGTAGGGTCTTTGTTGTTGGTACCTGTGTAAAAAATGCCTGTCAAAATTCAAATTTCTAAAATAAGGAGGGACCAAAAAATCCATCAAGGACCTCTACAATCTGCTCTCACCTGAATTACCCAGGAGATGTTGCGGGTTAATATGTTTAATACGTTTCTGAAAATTAGAGAAATTTTTTGTCGGCTAAAATCCCCATCATTGCTGGTGGAACACTTGTTTTTAATAATATGTGTATTTTCGGACTGCACACAATATGCCCCAGTCTGTGTTGGCAAAATTGTGCGCAATCTGAAAATGCGCACATTGTGCAAATTCACATTAATAATACACTCCACCAGCATCGATGCAGCCATCAGATCAGATTTTAGTCACAAGTTTCTCTTTTTTTTCAGAAACATATCTGACACAATCGTATTAACTATCAATGTATGATGTAGGCCTAATTCAGGTGAGTTTGAAGTATATTGAGAAGGTCTTTGATGCATTTTTGAACAGTGTTTTGTTAGTCCCTGTTTTCGAAATTTGAATTTTGTAAGGCATTTCGTATACAGCCAACACAACAAACACATCATGACCGTAGTAAGAACTCTTCTAATGTCTTTATTCATTAGTTCATCCATGGAGGTTCTAACTCCATGGATAGCACAATATGACCCACATTTTTCTGGGCCATATAGTTCATCGCATATCAGCAAACCAACGACATGAAATCATGGAGCAATAACCTGTTGGTATTATTCCCACAATTACAATGAACAGCACTTGAAGGTCGACTTGTCTCGGTCACGGTCATGTCAGCGAGTTGAATGTCACCCAAAATTTGTTCAGTTACACAACCTTTGAATTACCTGCATTCCCGTAGTTCGATTGAAGAAGCGTGGATTCTCCGTTGATTTCTGGTTCACAAGTGTTTTTCGATTGCTTCCCATGATCGTCTTCATGTATGTTTTCCATTGTTGGGAAATTCGATCTTCTTTTTTACCCAATCATTTGTTCATCTAGTGTTTGTAAACAGTGTGCGTAGTGCATTATTAAGTGTAGTCTGGCCCCAAACAATCGAAAGAGTACAATTTCAAGTAACACACGGTTGGGTTTCATACATATAACTACTCCACACACAAATCGATATATCTTTCATCGATCAGCTAATGACAAAAGTGTTTTGGTTATAAGTGTGAATTAACTACACTGTACATTTATATCCGTAATAAAACAAAACAAAGTTATTTTTTGACAAGCACATTGGGTCCAAGCACATACAGATAATGGTAATTCAACTTACGACACAGCCTGCTGAGGAAGCACAATAGAGGGCGCACTTCAAAATTTGATGTCGCTCGGCCCCACCGGGAGTTTCTTGTTCGGGCGCTGGGACCGAGTGAGTAAATAAAATGTCCGAAGAGGAGTTCTTGACTTTCTCGGCTCTCTCGGCTCTCTCAGCCAACCCACCGCCAACTTCCCCCATGGTCGGGTCACAGGCAGTGACCCTGCCTGACCGGGCGTAGTTTGACGGTCTACATTCTTTGGGAAGTGTCAGGACCTACCCGAGACGCAACTACATGTATCCCGGCTCCAGACCCCACCATGCATGCGTGGGTCAAAGCTCTAAAAGTTTCGTTTCAGGCGGGCGGACAGACCAACTGACCACTGACAGACAGACAGCACAATCAGCACAGACAACCCGACAAATGGATAGAAAGATAGATAAATAAATAAAAAATAGTTAAATAAATAAATACATTTTAAAAAATTAGGCAAACAGTGGGGAAAATTCGGGCAAAGCAAGAAGAAGAAAACAAATTAAAAATACTGTTTATTAGAAATAACGGTTGTGTTTTTATCTGTGTAAGATTTCGGGCAAAACAGCCCCGCTACCCCAACCAAAGAGTCCCCACATCATGCATGTGACCATTACACTTAAAAATCCAACTGATCTTTTTTTTTGTAAAGGTATAGTAATTTCAACTTGCTCACAATTTTATTAGCCAGTGCTCGGTTTAATTAATTCAAGAGACTTAACTATTGCACCTAAAAGATATTCGGCTGTTTTTTGTTTACTAGTATAAAGTTAAACTATAGTTTAAGTTTTGCTTTATTTCTGCAGAACCATTCCCAATGACTAAATTCAAGAGCTCCATTTTATTTTGTTCAACTGTTGCCTCATGGCATCCTCCTCAGCCTCTGTGATGTCCTGTAAAAAAAGAAGACAACACTTTTTCAGTTAAAGATGGTGGTGTACAAACACGCTGTAATGTACACAATTTTAGGCCTGTACACGACGAACACTCGCGGTGTAGCCGGAAGAAGGTCGTAAGGTTGTACGACCTTTTTCCGGGCACACGGATTACAACTTGTTCCTCCCATCAGAAGGTCACAAGCAGTAAACATGGCTCTTTTGAAAAAAAAGTAGGGCATAGCTGTTGTTGCTGGAATTACAACCAAGATATGTTTTCCCATTCCTATGCTGAATTTAACTTTCCTGAATGACTTACAAATAGCAGAAAAACGACCCAACTTTCACACTCAGTTTTCTTGGAACACAATTTTGGACAGTATGTGCTCACAACCTTTCACCTGTCACACTTTCGTTACGTCTTTCTTCCGGGCACACGACGACATTGTCTTTAAGATAATTACATTCTCCAATTTACCAAAAAAATTCTTCATCCTGTTGTGAAATACTTTACAAAGCAAAATCATTTCAAAGTGACTTCTTACAACGAGCCGTTAGCAGCTGGTTGTTCTGCTTTTGCCAAAATGATCGGAAATGCGCATGTGCAAACATAAAGCGTTGTTTCAGAAACGAATGGGACGTAAATACCATACCATACGGTTTTAAGTTGGTATATTTTATAACAACAACATGACGACTTTGTTTCTACACTCATAAACTGATTAAAAATAAGATAAAAATTAAAAATGAAATTTACAAACGTTGAATTTACGCTGTATAAGCCAAACACTGAGCCAAAGCCGAAGCCGTGGTTTAAAAAAAATACCTATATTGGTGTTACAAAACAGTTGTTAAAATAAAAGAAGATAATTTTGACATTTTTTCAAATACCCTCGCACTGCACGAACTGGTGTCGTTTCTGAAATGTCCAACCCCAGCGAAACGGGGGTTGTTTTAATGCTCGAAGTGTTTCCGCTGCAGTTTTACCGGTGCCGTAAACGGACGAGGAAATAAATGACCGGTTTCCCACAGTGACGTTTTTATACGGCAGGCATAACGCATTATGAGGAAACTGTAAGTATTATTTGTTATGTTTACCCATACACCGATGTAGAGGCAGTTCGAATCCATTAGCCTCTAGCTATACCGGGCAATCTCGGTAGTCTATAGTTGGTAAGACATCAGCTCTAGAATGGCGGGCGTCATGTGTTCGAATCCCACCCGAGGAAAATGCCTGTGAATTTCGTTCACATGACTCGGGGAAGGACTCGAGTATCGGTGTATGGGGTAAAACATTACAAATAATTATCCTTTATCCCCGATGCGAAAAATAACATCTATCGAAACTTTAAGTGTTTAAAGTTTCTTGCGTTTCTAGCACCTGACAAATCCTGTCTGACACGCCCCCTATAATTAAATTCAACTAAGCATTCTGATAAAACGATTTGGCTACGGCGTGAATCTATGAGATTAAACAAAAATTCCCAACATCCAGACTAACATGGATGAATTTGCAAAAATATGTATGTATAAATCAAATAGCATGTGCTGTGAAAATGAGGTTAATCGGCGTATTTAATGTTTCACACTAATGGGGTATTGCTGGATTTAAAAAAAAAAAATGTAGAAGACGATGATTGACAGCAGACTGCGACGAACGTGTCGGGTTGAAATTAGCGAGCACACGGCAAGCGTGATGGCGTCGCTCTGGAACCAATTACAGATCGCGTGACCGATTTCTACACGCCGAAATTGACAGAAAAGTCACGTGCTGCTGTATGCCTGTTAACTTTAAAGCCATCATCATTTTAATTGCTGGCAATATGACAGGTTGTCATTGATTCTTTTGAATGCGATAAATAGGTAGGTTAATATGACTGTTTGTTTGATGTTGATGTTAAACCATAGAGTTGCGAAGGCATGGGTACAAGGTTTAGCACAGATGCAAATTGCGCCCTCAGTTGATATTTTGAGAAACATGGATTAGACAGCAGTTTTACTCTTATCGTCCGGTCGACCACGTAGAGCAAACAGGGGCTGATGCTGGAGCCCCCTGGCCACCACGTAGTCACAAGAAAACGTAATATTTCCATTATAATCACGTGGGCTTTGTTTGCACATACTTAATTGGGGTGTTTTGGTAATTTTTCTTGTCTGTTTTTTGTGATGTAAATGTAGACCTTTATTGAAAACTGTTCATGAAACGTCAAACGAGCTATAGAAAAATAAAACATCGTTTATTACAATCAGGCTTGGGCTTAGGCTTGGGTTCCGTCACTTACTTAGAAAACGTGCGCTTTACTTACGTGGGCTTCAAACAGGCCAGACCACAGGCCAAGTCGGAGCCTAAGG
This sequence comes from Marthasterias glacialis, assembly GCA_911728455.2. Classification (NCBI taxonomy): domain Eukaryota; kingdom Metazoa; phylum Echinodermata; class Asteroidea; order Forcipulatida; family Asteriidae; genus Marthasterias; species Marthasterias glacialis. Next base: position 5,052,978 of record OU452231.1, read on the forward strand.
CCAAGCCGTGGTTCAAAACGGGCTTTATAAAAGCGCCACCAATAGACCGTCGCTGGTAATGTTTTCAAGTGGCACATCACTCATTTCAAAGTTGGCCAATTACCGCGCAGTCGATATACCGTCGTTATGTTCATGATTGACCCAATAATCCGGAAAATAACCCCGTGTCAAATGGCTGTCTTATTGTGCTGACAAGTTGTAAGTACCCAGCATCCGAACATTGTGTGAAATGATATCTGGGGTCAATTGTTTTTTGGGGGGACCGATGACCCAACCAGAATCCCCAAGCCTCCGCCAACCTGGACCCATAATAGCCTCAGCTAAGATGTCATCAGCCCTCAAAGAGAAAGATTAAAGAAACTTTTTTTTCATGCATCCAGCCCAGCAAAGATAACAAGAAACATCGTGGGTCGCTGTGACACGATTAATCCTTGAATGTCTTTAAGTGCCGAGAGCTCGGGAAGGGAATTGGCAGGAAAGGGAAGAGTGAGGCAATCGCCCACGGCTGTTTGTTGTGATTGGCAAATGTTTGGTCCATGCATTGTCAGTACATTACATTGGAGTATTAAGTTTCTTGGATATCAAGATTTGTACGGTTATCTGATCAATCATTATTATTATGTATTCTGGTAATGAAACCGAGGTATCCTCAAAAGTCACTAGCAGTGTGACCCGTAGGCCTGAAGATACCTGTGTGAAGAGAAGATGTTGAAGAAAGGTCAGTGTTTTAGATGTGGGAGGAAAACCCCAAATAGGGGAAAAGCCCACGCAATCAGGCAGGGACTGAAAACCCAATCACCATCAAGGCTCTGTTTGGAAACAGGATTGGAACCCCGGGGTCAGCACAGGTGGAAGGCAGGGACGACACCACTCGGAGCCAACCTGAATACAAAGAGCAACATTTCCACGCCATAAACTTTACACAAGGCGGTCACTTTAAGGTTCATCTTGTTATAGACAACACGCAATTATTGTCGAAAGCTTTTATAAGGCTATTTTACTCACTGCTGGACACACAGATGAAGTCAGTGAGAGATAAGTGGTTGTGATTGTGGGAACTCATTCTAATGAACGGCGCCACCTTGCGGCACAAAGTTACAAGGCGGAAATGACGTCAAAGTGACCGGAAGATGTGTCAAGCATGAGTCTGCCAACTGATGCTGTGTGAATCACCATTACACCACTGTGCATGTACATGTATGTGGGAAGTGGCCCGTAACACCGCTCTTGTATGATCAGCGCTGAGTGGGCTGAGTTCATGGAATGCAGTTGCTTGGTTTTGTGTCTATATTTATTGTATATCTTTATTATTAACACCGTTCTCTTGCACAGGACGGTTCTTTAGGGATATTTTGTTTTTTTCCCCCTCAGTAGAGTAACCAAGAGGGGTACGGGAGGGAGGAGCTGGTGCTCCCCCAATGATGTCCGTGAGCCCCCGCCCCCGGTGCCCCTCATTTGAAATCTTGACTTTTTAGATTAGAAATTACCAGAATAAAATTTTACATTTTGTTAAAGATTTAAGTAGTAATTTTAATGTTCTTAAAAACTTCTTTTTTTTATGTATACGCAGACAATCCGCCACGTCAGATCATAGAGTAAGGACAGTAACATGATTGTATAAACGGCATAACACAAGGGTAGTGAAAATGGGCTTGTTTAGGAAAAATGCAAACGGAAACTATAGTTTTGGCCAGAATCAGTGCCCCCTAAAATCAACAATGCACCCCCTTGTGCACCCTAAAATTCCAACCTATGTTTCACTGCTGGTTTTTTCTTTTTCAAAGATGGTACTTTCCGATCAAAGGAGCTGAAATCGAGACATCGACGATACGTGATACAAAGGGATTTTCATACTGTTTCGAAACAGCCGTCGGGTCCGAGCAATGAAAGAAAAAAAGGGGGTTGCCGTTTGATATTGGCAAAGCAGCAAATTGTGCCAAATCGCTGAGTGAGCCCTCGTCATTACCGCATTATTGAGAGAATACTGTTTATTTACTCTGTCACTGCAAAAGGACGGATGGGCCGGGGATGTCTACCTTCTCCACACTTTTCAGTCTAGTCTTCCACTCCCCCGTTGGTTTTGTTTGAGCGCCGGTATCGAATGTTTAGGCCGCGCAAGGATGTGTGCGAGCCACTTACACAGCCTTAAGTGATTTGTTGCAAATGTCAGCGCGGGCTACTCGAGAAGTCAGCCTAGCTTGCGAAGCGTTGCCTCCCATTCCACTTGGCCTGTCACTCGCTACCATTAACATCCACCCGAGTGGAGACCACGCTTTGACTCTTGACAGGGGATACGTAACGGCAGCTGTCATTGGACGAGCTAGCTGGGTAGTCCTCCGGGGATATGCAACGACACTGTTGATTGGACGAACCGGCAACGTATGTCTCCTTCCCCCCCTGGGCCGTGGCTGCAAGTTGTTTCAATTTAAGATCAATATTATTAAAGTTAATGTCTCGCTAAAGGTTTGTGCAAGTCAATTGTCATAGAGCACGGCGGGTAAAGGCCTAGGGCCCGTCTCTGTTTCATGAATCACTCTGGAAGCACCACGAACGCAAGAATGGACAGTCAGTCTAAGAAGAAACTTTTTTCTTCACTTATTAAAGTACCTCTTTATCGAGGCGCCATCTTGGATGCGGTACTGTCAACACTTGCAGCGGTTCTCCTTGATCCTTAATTCCTTGACACAAAGTTCAAGATACATAAATTAGAACGGTAACAACCGTGAGACAAATATTATTATTATACATTGGGCACTCAATAGAGTGGGTAAAAAAAAAATGATGTGTGGATTATTAAGTTTTTGTATTATTATTTTAGCGTCCGTTCCAAGTTGTAGTGTATTTTTTTTTCCTTTTCCTGTTCTATGTCAAGTACAGCTTTGTCCATTGTCTGTGATAATGATATACAAAACATCACATCTATTTGACGGTGATTTGAATGTATATTTTTTAGTGAGACAGTCACTGAACAGGCTTTCAAGATGTATTGGCTCATATCATTTACCCGGGATTAAAAGACTGTAGTTCTGTTTTTTCACTCGCTCTCAGTTTTTTTTTTCTTCCCCCCGTCGATGTGCTATTATCAAAACAGTGGCATCGCCGGCTCGATGCGATGTTTCACCGGGGCTCATTAGCAAGTGAAACCCACTCCGTACTTGACCTGAAGATATCATGGTTTCCTGCAGTTGCTGATCTGCAATTCAGCTGGGATAGTGTTTTCCGCTCCATCAACGAAAACTTTGCCGGGGCTGCCCTCTTCATTTTCGATTCGTTGCCGTGGTGAGGTGCATCACTCACGGCGCGCATTTTTACATCGGCCGCTTCAGTTCTCTCTCCTTGTTTTCTTGACAGTCTTATTTGGCAAGGCTGAATCACCAAGTGGATTGCCGACAAGTGGTTATACCAAGTAGTTTTCTTATTTAATTAGAATGTTTGCCTCCAGGCTTGTGCACCGTAATGACCCTCGCCTCGGGCGATTTCTGTCTTCTGACAAATTAGTAGATATAAATATTGAGCAGATTCTAGTCGGTAAAGTGGGGTTAAGCTAAAAAAAACGATGCGTACTTATTTTCGTACATTATGGACGTTTTGATTAGTCATTTAAAATTCAGTTTGAAGGACGTTGTCATTTAACACTGTAAGATCAAGCATGCTGGGAACCGCCATGGAGGTCTAATGAATGCGAATGGTTCAGTTCTGTATCGTCAGCTCAGTCAATATTGATCTGTCAACAACAAAAAAAGACAGGAAAAGGTGAATTTTAACTCAAAAATCACACGTGAGTTTTGTTTACGGAAGGCGGGTTCTTAAAGGTAGAAACGAGAAAATTCTATGAACAATATTTCGCTGATGGGCGCTTTTCATTTCAAGTGTGACACATTGCCTTCAAATCTCTCAACCTCATGCTGTTTGGAATCGCCCCTTAAACTGTTTAAGAGTTGTTCCTGCAATAAAACACCTGCAGTGTTGTAATTAGTTAGTAGTGATTCAAAAAACACCTCTCAGAAATACAACCAGCGGAACCACACTGTACGTAGTAACGCTCAGTCCGCCATTTTGTGGAGTCAAACAATTTGTTCTGCAAAATGGCGGACCGTGTTCTGTCACGAAATTAAACAAAAACCACACTATTTCAAGGGGTGTTTTATGTGAATCATTGTATTCTACTGTTAAAATATATTTCAAACCATATTGATTTCATAACAAACGCTTTTTACAGCCCAAAAGCGCCCAATAGACAGCGTTCCCTTTAACCCAAGACACATTTAATTAGGTTGCATCTAATATTGTTATATTCCTGATATTGTCCGATTCTACTAATATCTTATTTGTAACAGTTTGTGTACACCATTCTAAAGAATCGTTTCCATTCCAATTGTCAAAAAAATATTATGTTGATTCGTTTTGAGTAGGCCTAATTGTTACCTTTCTGACCACAGAGAATCATTGAAAAATAGCTTGCGATAATGTCCCACATCTATCGACTCATTGTCATTACATTTTGATTTTGTGCGCCACTCTGCATTTTATATTCCCTCCTCAACGAGCACACCTTTATATTTTAACCGATCTCTGACTTTTGAAATCATCATCTCGCTGATTTCTGTCGCCAATTTACGATCGCATCGTTCTGTAGAGACTCACTTAATTTAAACCGACGTTGTGATCACTGATCCACACAGGCTAATGTGTCACACCACTACAGCTTAACAAATTAAGTGCACGCCTTGCCGTTGAGATAGAAGACTAAGGTGTCATTTATTACCTGGTGTGGGAGACTAGCACGGTCGTATCAACCTTAGCCTCTGTGAATCAACTCTACCTGTTGACGTAGTGACCCTAAAGACAGATATCCAAACGGATTTCGCACGATTGATGAGACTGGATTTGGAGATCTCCTCAAACACGCCGAGACCGTAAGATGGCGCCCGTAACGTCCTGATCCGGCCGGGGGGATGGAGTGGCTTCAGTCCCCCCGTGCAACCAGCGTCCCCGCGTGAACAAGCTCAAGCCGAGATGAAGCACCTATTCATCATGCACAGCCATCTGCATTCAACACGATGTCCTTGTTTGTGTTAATGGCGCGTTTTCGTACAATTGTCCGCCTTGGTGGAGGAAATTACGGCCATCAATTACTCTTCTCTGTTTATGAGGGTTTTCTTAGCTATCCACTACTACACAAGACCTGAATATTAATACAACGTTACGACCATTTGGGTAAATTAATGGTTTTCAACATTGCCAATTTGTGTTACAATTGTTGCTGGTACTGAGTGCTATATTCAGTCCTCCAGGTTGGAGATGCACCGATTGCAAAAGCTGCCTTTTCCTGCTGAGCAGTATCATTTCCACTCTTACTGTTTTCATCATCCACTTGACTTTGGCTTTTTCAAATATTAAAAAAAAGAACTTAACAATTATACACTACTTTATCATACTACAACAATGACCAAAACAACAACAACAGCAGCAGCGTAAGCAAATACTACTACTACAGCGATTGCAGCAAAAAAAAAAAAAAAAAAAAAAAAAAAAAAAACACACACACACACACAGTCGTGAATCACCATTATGTCCGAGGACTTCTATTGTTAATTCTATTGTTCCTGTACTGAAGCAATCCCCATTGGTTTTGTACACAAATGGCGTCCGAGGACCCATGGAAACAAAGAACTGACTAGTGAGGACCTATTGTCCCTATTGAAAAATGTCCTCGGAGCATATGGTCAAACATGCCCACACACACAAGTGTGTATTTACCTCCAATCGGGGACCTCCTATTGTCCCTCTTTTGTTTGTACTTTAACTTTTTAGCAACAGCTCCCATTGGTTTTGTACACGATTTCCAACTGGGGACCTTTTCCAACCGGGGACTTTATTGTCCTCTTTTGTTATAAGTCCCCGGTTTGAATGCCTAAACAAACTCACACACACCCACACATTATAAACTCTGCATGACATGCAATAACACCCGCATCTAAATCAACAACACCAATTATGTTAATTTGGAAATATAATAGTTTCTGCATTCAACTAAGCTAGCAATAGCTCATATTGTTTCTTATATTATTAACGCACTTAGTCGTCTTAATTATTAAAATTAATTTTCATAATCCCTTCCAGTCGGCGCAGATCTCCGGTGTAAATTCTCCTTTCTGCAGTGTCATTGTTGTGCGCTTCTCATTTTATTGGAAGTGTGTAGATCGTGTGACGTTTTCATATAACGCCCCCCTAGCTTTCATGTCTGTGTGCGCCACACCCACAAAATCCACCCCTCTGGAATGGGACCAAAAAATGGCCAAGAAAGAGGCCATAAATAAAGAGATTTCAAACGATTTCAGTCATCCTATATCTGGTACTCCACACTCACGTGTATACCTTACTTCACAGCTCAATTCTTAGGGACATTGTGAGTAACAGGCCAGGGAATTGATATTCCCCATTACTCATCCGTGATTTCCACATCAGACAAAAGATCTTTTGTCATCTCTCAAACAAGGATGCATTGTTACTTTTACATCCATTTCCACTTCTGACAAGACATGGATATACAATCCACAAACTTCAAGTAAGTCCCTATATATACAGCTTATGCGCAGGTAGATACAAACAACATATTCCTAGCTAGACTTCAAGAAAACTGTTTAGCTAGTCATCTGTTTACTTGTTGAACAACAACTTGCTTAGCGGATTTTTATTTGGAATTGACCCGATGTTAAACAGGTTTAGTTTCCCTTTTCTTTTCCGCGTTAAGCTCCACTATTCCGCGCGGAAATGTCGACATTAGGCACCGCTTTCCCCCTCATTGGTTTCAACACCTCTTATCAATCTGTAGGTCGGTCATTTTTTTGCCCCTTCACGTTCCCTTCGTGGGGGTCAGACACCGCCTGTCACACGGTACCAGGTTTGATTGTTTCTATGGGACTATTGTCCTCGTGTGATTTTCACACTTAGACTGTTGTATGATTATTATGATGTAAAGATTGACCTTCGTTGTGAATAAGAAGGGGGTGAAGAGAGGTAATATCCTGGCGTGGGGGTCACTGTCCATGGACCGTCTGGCTTCACTGCCGCTTATGTCTCAACAACAGTTGCACATCAATAGTTAAAAGGTTGTTTCCCGCAATTTATTTTTGCTCTCACCAAGGCCAACATTTTTTGAAATTTTTATTTTCAACTTTAAAATATATTTGCTTTTTCACTTTAAATCTTTGCTTACCGAGTCACTTGTGCAAATAGATCGATCCATAGAGCCCCCCCCCCCCCCACCCACCCTAAACATATAGACCAATCACAGCATTGGCTACTTCACCATTGTACACGTGGGCAGCGCAATGTGCGTCTCTTATGCCACACTGCGCGACATGAACGTGTGCTATCAGTACGCGAAAGCATGTTTAAATTTTCCAATGGGATGTTATCATGTCGGACTTTCGGTGGCGAAGCCAAGGCTGTGATTGGTCAAAAAGTAAGTGGGCGGGGCTTAATGGACCGGTCTATCCTGTTGACAATTCATTACGTCACACGCGTGCGCATCTGCTGCACGCCAAAAGTTTTTGCCACTTCCGGTCCCAAAGCTGGCATACCTTATACTGTGTCACTTTACCGGAAAACACTCATTCCTTCGTTCAAAGATTTCTCTTATGAAAGAAACCGATATTTCTGATAAGACCTTGAGTCTTTGCAAGACACGCGTCGTAAAAGGCAAGTCCCCAAATTATGTTGTTTTAACATAAATCATCAAAAAACACTAATCCAATGCATTACCTATGTGGGCTTCTGGCAATAGATAGAGCCAGTTTGAGTTAATAAGTGGGCGTGAATTACGGTGGAATCACGTCACATTTACGAACAGGATTGACAATCCCGTCCTCCGGGGTAAGATTTTCATGTGGGGCATTTTGATGCCCGAAGCTTATCTATCATCCAGGTATTAATGTCTTATAGATGAGGTGAGATTAATTGCCTGTTTCCATGGAAGACAATGGAGATATTGCACAAATCGCTCTCATAGTAACACGTAAAGCCCCTGCTCAACATCGGTAAACTGATTGTAAATGCTTCCATTCTTTGCACAAATCAAGATATATATAATAAAACCAACCTGTGAAAATGTCAGCTCATTTCGTTGTTTCATTTGCGAGAAAACTGTAAAAATGCATTCAGCATTTTTGCACGCATTCTAAGGCAGAGTTTGGGTCACATGAGACGGAAAATAATGTTCGGATCTTGTTTAACTTATTATTAAAAAAAAACGATAACGTATCAGGCGACGTGCCAGCTCTTTCAAATCCAACTCGAGTGGGTTACCTTCCAAAATGTCCAAACAACATTTCAGTTGTCCGCAATCTTGTGTCATACATGAAACAACAAACTTGTGGCAGTTTAAGCTCGGAGTCTTGCGAAAATAGTGAAGAACCCCATCACTGTTTTCTTCACTGTTTTCAAATAAAAGTTCAAAGATTTTAGACTCGCGAGTTAAGACTAATTATTTTACACATTTTTCAAAAACTGTATAGCATTTCAGGCAAGAATATAGAGAAGTCTTCCATCCATGACCATCTTTATACCATTTAAGTTGTGTGTAGATCTGTGAACGTTTATATTTCAACTCTATTACCAATGCTATGCACATCACAAGCATTATACTATTTTATTTGAAGTTCCTCCCATTAGCCTTTTTGAGGTATGGCAGACACTATATGAGTGCACTGGTTGGTTTGGGTGTATACAGACAAATTTACCCAAACCAAGTAGTGTCCTAGTAATGTGTCCACCATCTCAAAATGGCTTATTGCAATCGTCTACACTTGGTATGATTCTCAATTGATATGGGACAACACCGACATGGTGTTAATTATTCCCATTGCTTTATCGTTGGTAAAAATTAACACCACGTCGCTGTTGTTACATATAGATACCAAGAAAATTAATTTAACACCCCAGTTTTTGCAGTGTAGTTTGCAAGATTATGACTTGAAACTGTGATATTTTGTCCATTTCCATAAATACCTAACGGATGATTTTCACTCCATACTCACATCACGCCTACACTGATGACCCCTGATAAACTCCAGTACTGAGCTGTCATTCAATCTACCTTTTTGCACAGCAATCTACCATAGCCACAAGAGTAAGTGTTTTGTTTTGCCGTTCTCGAATTGCGCAAAAAAAAAGGTTATTAACAAAAGTGGTGTGCACACAGAACCCCGCAATTACAACAACGATCACCAATAGTATCAAATTGCAAACAAAATAATAACCCCAACCTTAATATTTCATTTCATTTTCTTTTTGACACATACACCGACGGGTTAAAATCTCAACGTCACTTTTGCTTGGAAGTGTGAGAAACCTGAAGCTCATTGACAGAATAATACTGAAACTACCGATGCATTTGAAAAGGAAATCTCTGAAACCACGCAAGCCACAATTATCCCTTGCTACACGAGCCACGGTTTTACACTCTACAACACAGGCGATAAAGGTTGACTGTATTGTCACCTTGTTCCCAAAATAATGACATCTGCCCTCCCCATTATTCACTAGTCAATTGAAGGAGCAACTAGAAATGTTTCACTTGGTCGCTACACTCACTAATAAAATCAAGTTCATCTAATCAACTGCATCAATGATCATAACCGCACATAAATAACAAAACAACACTGATGCAAAAATTAGCATCTATTATAATGGTTGCGGTACCCGCTGCTAGTAGGATTCAAACTGCCTCTAGCTGCCAGGCAATCTCGGTGATCTAGTTGGTAAGACATCTGCTCTAGAATGGCGGGGGCCTTGGGTACGAATCCCACCTGAGGAATATGCCTGTGAGGTGTTTTTTTTCTTCACATGACTCGGGAAAGTACTGGGTATACAGTGCTTAACACACATCGGTGTATGGGCAAAAAAAAAACCACAAAGAATAAAACAACAATGACATACAATAATTACACCACTGATGATCACTTTAATTGACAAAGATCATGTCCGGTCGATGACCTTAAAATAAAGATAGGTCTAGGTCTACATTTTTGGTTTTGTTAATAACAGTAACTTGAGATGTCTGCCGGAGAAATGATCCACGTTTATTTATAGGAATCAAGTCCAAGCCGCAGCGACGTGGATTCGAGAGAAAGTTGGTCAATCCTGGTCAACTGGTGACTCATGTTGTCACTGAGTGTTTTACTCCTTGTAAAAAAAAATCCAGATACCGAAGTAAACAAGTAATTACTGGAAACTATTGAGACATTATTGTCAACTTGCGGTTAGACCCCGGTCAAGGCTACCTAGAGATAACTGATCTAAAGCGTGGGCTATTTTTTTTTATATTATTTTATATATACATTTTTTTTTACCCATGGTGGCATAGACGGCGGGTGTTGCGACTTCCTCTTGGGTTCATATCCCATTAATTCATAGAATAGTTGAAATCGGTTATTAAAGACAAACAATATTGTTTTGTGTCGGTGTTATGGTTTGGAATACATCGTGTGTTAAAGGTCAATCACCGATGGATATGAGAGTGTGGAGTTATATGGACGGAGGTTTCTTCCTTTGCGGTTCATCATCAGTAATGACTCCTGACGGTCATTTTAGCTCATCTGGGTGAAAGGTTAACAGGTACAAAGTGTACGTGTTTCAACAGAGGAAAAATACTCAAATCTTGCATTTTGTGTACAGTACAATAAATTGTAAATTGTAGAAAATTTCAATTTGAAGTAAGGGACATGTCAATAGCTGTATATCTTGCAATATTCAATGTTTATAATGTGAACACTATACAGTGATAAATGTACTAACTTAATTTGCAAAGATCTTGACAGAAAATCTAAAAAACAAAAATGAGGACAAAGAGATCTCTTTCTATAATTCCTGTGTGTTTGAATTATCTCTTCTCTCTTGAGTGACTTCGGTGCCCATCTTCATTGTCTCTTATCTCAGGAGGATATAACCGTCTCGACGGGTAACCACCTAACGCCTTCTTCGCATGATCTTGAAGTAATTGGGTTGTTATCGCACCTCTGTTGCACCCCGGGCTTGTTATGTTTTCGCCCCCGTCATTAAAGGTTCCGTAATCAAACCTGTATGGGCAAAGAAAGTTCTCTTTCCGGTATTGCGAGTGTGTCTTCGGGTGGATCGTTGATGCAAAACATACGGACCGACGTATGTTATCAAAGATTAAGGTGTTATAAAGAGTCGCGAGCTCCAGTCCCCATTGGTGTTACACCTGTATTACACCCGATTTACACCGCCATTATACACACGAAAGTCTTACTTTTCTTTCCTTTTAAGTTAAAGCCCCAGCTCAACATCGGTAAACTGACTTATAAATGCTTCCATTCTTTGCACGAATCAAGATATTTGTAATAAAACCAACATGTGAAAATGTCAGCTCATTCTGTTGTTTAATATTTGTGTGAAAACCGGTAAAAATGCTTTCAGCATTTTTGTACGCATTCCTATGCAGAGTTTTCGTCTCACTGAGACGAAAACTAATTTTGAATCTCATTTCCTTTATTGTTTAAAAACGATAACACTTCAGGCAGAAATTGTTCAAGGAAATTTTTCTCCACCATCGTTATCTTAATACCAAAGGTATATGTAAATCTGTGAACATTTGTGTTTTTCTTCTTACCAATGTTGAGCTGGGGCTTGAAATGTTCTCCTTGAGTCACAGCTCATCCAAATTCTAGCAAAAAATACCATCACATGATAAGTTTATTAATATTATTGTTCTGTTTACCTAGATACAAACAGTTCCAATATGGCAGAAGTGAAAATGCAAAGCTGGTGTAGAGAATAACTTACCTCCACGATGACTCAATCTCAATTCCCAGTCGAACTATCCACACCGACCCAGACTTTCTAACGTACAATAAAACAAAAATGTTCTTTTTTTTTGAAAAATTATAAACCATCCATAATATTTCAAAGGGCCCATATTTTTAATCACCCATCTACTTTTAGAAGACCCAGTAAGTTTTATGTCAAACTGTGATCATTGATGTCTTGCCTCTTGGATATTTTTTTTTTTTTTTACAAATTATAGCAAAGATTTACCATTCTTTTTTACCCACAGGTATTGTTCACATGCACCTGCAAGTAGACAAAAAGCGTGATGTCAAATTCTTTCGAGAACATAAACTTTTACTGTTACGATGCCAGTGACTTCAAGTTCGTTCAGTGAGGTGCGCTGGGAGAGGTTATGCAGGAATTGTGACAGCGTGTGAGGTCACAGCAGAGGTCACTTCTCGTGGGTGTCGTGAGAGGCTCGTAGAGGTGAGAAGAAACACAGATTATTTCAATATGGTCTCAGCTCTTTAAGTGCTTGAGTTGTTGTGAAGTATTTACTGCTCTGCGTTCATGGACCCTCTCGTTGTGGGGACATGGCCCGTTTGAGGGTAACCCCCCCTCTAGGGTACCTCCCCGGGGAGCAATGAGGCACTGACGTGTGGAGAGATATAAAGATGCTCGGAGCTCCTTATTGCTTATCCCCATTACTTTATATCAACTCCTCCCCAATCCCTTTTGGCGGTTGAAAGGTCTCGAGTTCTCTCTGCGCTTTCCTCCGTAGTCGCGATTAATGAGGCCGTAAATTGCCGACGCTTACCCCCCCCCCTTACCCATTATTAAGCTAATGTGATTTACCGTTATTGTTCCAAAGTGGTCATTAAGATTCAAACGTGTCAGTCTGGGCTTTAAGGCAACAAAAAAAGACTGTTCCTTTTGAACCTGTTTAAGGTTACACAGCTCTTCTTAAATTGTTTTAATATGTCTGGCTTATAGATGTTTGTTTTTAATCTAAAGAAGCGGGAAATATTCAAGGTATACGAATGTAATTTGACCCGTGCGCATCGAGAACAGGGCCGCTATTATCTTGTCTTTTAATGCAGTTTTGTTCACTGGCTCGATGAACTATTTACAACCCATCAGTCACTTCGCACAAGTGAGAAAGACTTTTCTTGCCAGTAAAATATGCTGGAATTTGTTTTTTAAAGTGTCAGTGTAACAACGATCAACTCTCTGATCTCAGTCTGTAAAAATTAAAATATCCTTTGCTTTTTAAGTTGTCTTCAATAGACTCTCTGTAGGTTTAACTTGATTGCTGTTTATGGAAAACACTTAGGCACAATTCTGACGAGACTATTCGAAATTGCAAAGCTGCCGTTTACAAAAGGCATTTTATGCCTTTAAGGTCGAACTCATAAGGTTAGGGTTTTGACCCTTAATGGCGGGCACTAAACGAGCTGAGTTACGCACGATCTAATTTGAAGTATGCTCCGTTAAAAGCTTGCAGTCTCCCCACGACGAATCCTTCAATACCCGGACCCTATACGCACAGATAATTAGAACACAGCGGTACAACGGGGAAGAGTGGGGGGTTCGTTTCGCTGGTGGATGGATGGAGTAACTCTGAAACAGGTTTAGGTAAATAAGGTTTACCGAGAAAAGAATGTAGGGCTGCTGTGACTCGAGGAATAACCGATGACAGTCTCCTTCACTGAACTCACGGGTCGAAGTCCTGGGATTGATTTGAAACAAGAACCGTGAGTTTGTAACAGGGAGACTGATTAGGGTGTTGTAAGTGAAGGTAATGCAAAGGTTCCCACTTGTTCTGACCACCGTAATTAACTTAGCTAACGTATCGATACTAGTAACCATCTCTCCCAATCAATGACAGTTGATCATGCTGATTAGACTCGCTACAGACAGGGGAATATGTGACAAGATGACATCACTGTTTAGATAATATGGAGGGTGCCCTCTATGTCAAATCTGGCAGGCCAACGAGCTATATCGCTGTGTTTTTGTTGTTGTTTTTTCGCGTCAACTTTTCGGTAGCTCTTCACATAATGAAAGGTCTACCCTCAACCTTGTAACATCCAACCACAAAAACATGATCAAAATCAATCCTCTTATCAAACAGACTCTTGAAGGTTAAAACCTATGATCAAGTTTTATTGTCTTCAAGAATTGAGGTAACGGCAAAGGTTGTAAAAATTTGGACTACAGCTTCAATATAATCCAAGTTGTCGTTGTATTTGTACAGGCGCCTATACACGTGGTCCTTTTGTTTTTAGTTCAAACGTAACTTACAACGGTTTCTTATACTTTGCTAACGCGATTCTGCTTCAATATTTTGACACCATTTTTTGATACTATAACCAGATAAAATATGTTTACTTAACAAAATGAAAGAGTGACAAAATGATACGTACATATTCTGCCTATATCGCGAAACCATTTCCACTGCAGAGGGCGCTTCTAAAAAAAATACTATAATTTGGACATGACATTCTGACTGACCCATGTGCACCGTTGACCGTTAACAATTTGCGTTACTGTTGCTTCCTATTTTGTATCATGGCCGTCAAAAAGATACAAAGAAGAAACGCCGGCGTATCTTATTATATACTAGACTAAAGTGAAGATAGTGTTACAATTAATAACCTCTGGAAACCGGCAGGGTAGCCCGATAAATAGCGGAAATTGGGTAATCTGTTCTGACTTTGATAACAAATCAAGATTAACGTGGATAATTAAATCAGAGCTGCCCTCAAATTGCTTGTCGAGTAGACCATGCGTAGACGGACATGAAGCAATCAATTAGCGGGTAGACTTTGCCAATTTAACGGCCGCTGTGCTAAACAGTGTACACTAGGGTCGCGTGGGGACTGTTGTGTTCGTCATGAGACGGGAATAAATTCATTATCACTGGTTGAGACTGACTGGAGATATTATATCATCCAAAGTGTTAAAAAAAATCACCGGTGTGTAATTTTATAGCGGTGTTGGAATGTAATTTCTCGCCGTTGATTCGATTGGATTGACGGGTTACACCGAACTATGACCGCCTGGTTTCGCCTCTAGTTTACAAAGCGATGCCAGTCAAACTTGTCACAATCGGCCTCCGGGCGGTTAATTGTCAATGCCAACCTCGTTCCATTCTTGTGTTTGTTTACAACAAGCTGCTCATTGCGGGGTCGCGCTGAGTGACGTACGGCTCCCTGGACAAAAGGAAAGTACTATTTTGTTTCAAGACAATCCATTAATGAACTTCTTGTTTCGGTAAAAGCTGGCTTTGTCGTCTGCTATTGGGTTTCCAACGCGAGAAATATGAAGCGGATGGAAAGGGAAAAAAACGATCAAAATCTGAAAACATCGTTTATGAATTACATCATCAGGTGAGAGGTCACGCGATGACACAAGCCTGGTTTTCTACATTCCATTCTTACCTTTCAGGTTTTAATGGGAATCAGTGATGAAGGGGTTTGCTGAGCTCAGTTGCTGACGAGTACCAGGCCTGTCACCGAATGAGTGTATACGCTTGCGCAGTGAGGTCACAACCTCCCCTACGGTCCTGGATGAAGTCGAAATGATAAACCAGTGATGAAATGTTAACCAAGTTTTAACCTGTTTTCGCTAAAGAGACTTCTCTCTATTGTGTTTTAATGTTGTTGTGGTTTTTTTTTACGGTAACGTCTGTCAGGAAGCGCGGGAAAATCGCTAAGCAGTGGAAATTGTTTTCATTTCGTCATCGTCGTCATACTGGAGATTTCAACTGAGCAATCGCACGAGCCATTTCGTACGAGCTATTTGGTTCACTCAAATAATACGCACAAATCGATTGGCTGACCCCCCCCCTTCCACCTACCACATCTATTTAAAGCCATTGTGGATGGATACTTGTATGACCACGGTAGCAAACCAGTCGAATGTCACCACACACACAACACTGACTACTTGACAAAACACAATGCGACCGAGGTGAGTTAAATCACTGGGTAGTGTTTAACAGTCATTAGTGGGTCGCTACTACAGCCCCAGTCTGCTCCAGCACACACACACGCACCACGCGCGCAAACCACAGCCACTGTTTTGTGGCATTATCGCTTCCCACACAAGTCAATGGCTCCATCAAAATTATCGCTCGCAAAGTGACTGCGTTTAAAAAAAAGAAGAAGAACCAAAAACACTCCAAGTTTGAAACTGGCCTCCTACACTGCAATCCAGCTTACAAGATGGAATCCTGTTGACTTTGGTCTCTAAAGGTTTCTGGGGGGAAAAACTTCAAGCCGGAGATTAGAGCTGATTCCAAGTCGTCCATCAGTAAAATGCTTTTAATTACCCGTCTACTCGCCGCTCCACTGCTGTAGCCATTTGTTTAATGTGGCGGGTCGTTAACAATCTATTATAAGCAATTTGACGTTGTTGGAGCAACACGCGCTCCCAGATAGCAGTCATTGCTTTGGTGATGCGTGGATATAACCGCTAGAATATACTGGAGTATCGTTTAGAGCTATCAGACGCAAGTTTACTTCATCAACTTCGTAGTCTGAAAAACTCGAAGATTTTTCAGCTGATAAACCACGATGTTTCCTCAGTACAGAACAGATTTCCTAGCAGTGGGGCTTGCCTCGTCGAAGTTTCACCCCGTTCCGGTGTCTGCTTCGACTTTCTTCCCACCAGTGGTTGCGATCGGGACCTGGCATCCGCACAACTACCGGCCGAGGGCAAAGCGTCCGACGCCGTACTACATTGCCGACATCCTCGGTCTGTGGGAGCGTGAAGAGACTCAGAGGAAGCTGGGTCTGATGGGAGAACACCGAGCAGCCGCTGTGCTTGACTCCGGTAGCCTAGCGGCAAACCACGGGTATATGAAGCCGTGCGTGAAGCAGACGTCACCGGTGAACCTCGCCGGAGAGATGGAAAAACGCCAGGCGAGGAAACTAGCAAAGGACGTTCATGCTAAATCGCACGCGGATGTAGAGATTGTGGCTGAGAGGATGGAGAGCCGAGACAGTACAGACAGTAATGGTAAGTCCAAACAATTTGCTTACTTATTATTTCTATCAAATTCTCTATTGACAAATTAAGATTGATAAATGACTATTTGCTCTTGTAAGTTGTATCAATCTAGCACAACTTCAGTCATCAACATTGTTTAAAAGCTCATTACTGGCACAGGCCTAATGTTTACATTCCCTACTCTTGTTGAGGTAGTTCTAAAAGATCCATAAAAATTAGGCTTATGAGGTTAAATATTTGTACCATAAAAATTCCAAAACACTCCAGCGTTTAAACGTGCTAGCATCGGTATACAAGATTCCTGTAACCGTGTTAAAGAAAACAAAACCGGTTAGCCTACCATTAAATAAAACCCCCTCCACTTTGTTAACCATCCATTGAGTCCGCAAGGTCGATTTAACCTTCTTCTTAACCCTCTCCACGCCCGTCTATCGATCACTTTATAACGGCACACCATCGGACCACCTAGAAGCAATTGAGGGTGTTTAAATAAAATCTCCCCGTCTCTTCTGTCGTACGACTCGCACTCCTCTCTCTCTCTCTCTCTCTCTTTCTCGCTCTCATTATCCCGTACCCGAGCAATTGAGGTAAAAGTCCCACTAGAAACAGCCAGAGGCAGTGGTTCTTATTCAGCATCTTTCATTGTGTTGGGATACCTTCTTTAATACCGGGCAAAATGCTTTAAAGGCAGTACCTTTCGCCCCTTTCTCACTGCCCATCAAGACCTCCATGAATACGTCCAGGGGGCTTAAAACCCGCTACGGCCTCGCTATTCCAAAATGACCATCAGTTTCTTTTATTCCGCTAAAAGGTTTCCAGAGAGGAAAATATCCACTTGTGAGTAAACGATTCTTTGACTTTTTTTTCGTGGGGGGGGGAGCATTGGGAGAAAGCTCCAAGTGAAGTTTGTAACTATTCTTGACAAGTGGGTTGGCAAGTCTTTTTTTTTTTATTACAGCCAGGGTGAGTTTTAGCTTATAGTTAAAAGTTATTCAGTATAAAGCGGAATTCTGTTCTTTAAATCCTTTTAGAAATTTGGTCTCGTCGGGGGGTTCTGAACCACTTGGAATTTGAAGTGGTTAGCTCAACTGTTTATGTTATAATCTTCCCTTCTGATTGCTCAAAGTCTTCTATTCGTATCTAGAAAAAGCTATACCTTATACTTTCTTTATTAAGGTGTACAACTGTAAACCATTTTCCTCTTTGGGAAATGTACGGTACTGTTTCCATTCAACACAAACATGGTTTTTTTTTCAATTACACGTCAGAATATATCTTGATTGTTTTTCCTTTTGTCATCTTGAATCGAAGATAAGAATCGTTTCTTCTAAAAAAGATATATATTTATCTTTACGATAACTCAGCGGAACTTGGGTAACATTTAAAGGGGGCACAAGGGGGTGCACCATTTTTTTTTTTTGGTTTTTTTCTAGGGGGCCAAATAAACTGTACTTTCCGTTTGTATTATTCCCAAACAAGACCCTTTTCAGCGCTATTTTTATGCCGTTTACTTTTTTCCCCTTTTTTTATTATTATTTTTTCATATATAATCTGACATAGAGGTGAAATAAATACATTGTCTGCCTGTAGTAAAGAATAGTTTAAAAAACATTGAACTTACTACATAAAAGCTTATAAAATGTAACATTTTATTCTGGTAACTTTTAATTTCAAAAGTCCAGATTTGAAATGGGGGCATCGTGGGGAGGGGGGGGGGCACAGACATCAGTTGGGGGCACGTGCCCCCCCTTGCCCCCTTATTGTCACGCTACTACGACAGCTTAATTTATACCCACGTTTATTGTTTTCAAGACTGATAATGCTGGATATTCAGAGAACGCTTCACTAGGCTTTTCGAACCATCCTCTTCTTGTACTCGAATATAAGCCGATTAGGGTGTCTACTGATGCACTGTTTTTCATATTAAGTGAGATTTGAAGGTTTGCTTTGTGTAGGAAAGAAGAACTGGGTGAGCAGGTATCAAGCTTGTGACCAAAAATAATCTCTTCAAGGCAGAAGTGTTGATTCTAAGATGCAACAGTGTAGAGAGATAACGTGAAACAGTGCACCTCTGCTCGTCTCAGAAGGAGGACTGTATTCATGACTCGTGAAATCTAAATTTTAGCAGAATTAGGAGAACATTGTTTGAGCAATAATTGGCCTACAAGTTTTTGAGTTTGTAATCTGATACTGAAATAATTGAAGAGTCTGTTACCTTAAATTAAAAGTCAAGCCCATTTAAAGTCTGTAATGGTTGGAAGTCACTTAGTTTATAGTTAAGACAGCTCCATGGCTTAGAAATAGATTTGAACATGTTTGTTCATGTTGGTCTATCAACCTGATTTGAATTATTTTCCTTTCTAGTGGGTGACGTATTAGTTATTTTAATGTAGTTTTCGAATGACGTGCCTCTGACGTATGCTGTTGAAGATTTCAAACGTTGTGTTCAGCAACCAAGTAACAATGTCCACCTCGTCAACCGCGACGGAATTTATGGAAAGACAAAAACGCTACTGGATGATCAACGTACAAATCCAAAGTAAAAACACTTGACCACTATAAATGCAAGACGGCAATACTACTCATATAACAATAATTCAAAGCTTATACCGAGAACATCTACCTTTTTACATTTCAATAACTATTTCGCTCACTGTGGATTTACTTCTAACAACAATATATGTTTACTTCTAGCAACAATATAATTCCGTTTATTATTATTGTTTTTTATATATATCTAATTGGTCGTTGTATGATATGTCTTTTTCTTTCTTACTTCTTGTTGGAGTAGCAATTTGAATGGCTTCATTATTCTGTCAGACTCTGATGGTCATTTACTGACAGTGGAAATCTAATAATATGAGCCAGTTATGCTCATACGTAATTAGAGCATTCTTGTAGGTTGGGTCATTAATTAACACAATGCGTGGCAGCAATGTAAGACATATTTAACTACTCTTCTGATATGATTGTTATTTTATAACCGAGTCGTGCAAATGTTTAAAGGTATAACTTTGGATTTAAAAGCCTAATTCCCGAGAGAAATATTTCCATCGGAATTACTCCCACCACTCTTTGTTTCGATCGCCCAAAACTTTAAAATGGGACTGCAGTTATTCTGAAGCATTCAGTCTCACACAACTTCATATGCAGGTAGAAATTATCTTTTTGGACTTGATTATTGGTTTGGAAAGGAAATGCCATATTGGCATGAACCCTTTAGGAATTGTTTGTTTACACTAGGCCTAATGTTTGGAAATATGTGTTCATTTGTTTAGTTGTTCGGGGAGTAATTAAGTCATGAACCCGGTTATTTTAAGTTGCATCTCCATCTCCGTAAACTCCTCTGCGATCGTAAACTTGTTCAGTTGCATTTAGAAAAGAAAACAGTAAATAAGTAAACAAATATAAAGAAATAAATCACAAGGGAAACTGACTGGGTACATTTTAAAACCAATTTTGGGGTGAACAATGAGTAAATAAATCAGTAAATAAATGTATTTTAATAGTGGTTATTAATATTTTTGTGGTTATGCTGTCTACTTTTAATTCTGATGTAAATAATATTTTTTGAATTTTATGACCGGGGCATTGTGGAAGACACATCTTGTTGACAACAAGTTGTTGTTGTTGTTGTTGTTGTTGTTTATTTTACTTTGGTACTTCCCTCGACAACTCCCGGTCAAGTTGCTTTTATTGTCCGAAGATTTAAAATAGAATAAATAAGTAAACTAAAGTGAACTCCCGATCCAGATGTAACTATAATGTAACCGTTCTGTCTTAACATTCCATCTCCTGCCATCCAAATTTCCCTTACCCCTCTTCCTCACTAATAATGTTTTAATCCCCAAATGTCTCCGGGAAATTCTGTGGTTACCATTGTCCTTAAACAAATTTCATCTACTTCACCAGTTTTGTTTAAAAAAAAAAGTTTTATTTTTTTTCAATCCAACTGAAACTGGAGTTGAATGCTGCCGGTATTTAAACAAACAAAAATGCTCTTACTTATTTCAAGGAAATTTGCTGAGATTAGTTGTTGGTTCTGAAAAACTAGAAAATAGTAAGGCATTACACTTTCCCCAAACAACTGTCTATCATCAACGGACAAGTCATTACCAGTGCAGGAAAACTTGGACACCTCTATTGGCGAAATTTCCACGGATTGATCCCTAACCTCTGACAAAATAAGTTGTTGACAAATCAAGAGAAATAAATAGCCATCTTGTTCCCTTATGAAATGAAAATAATAGACAAAGATGAAGAGCTTTTGAAACCTGAAGTGTCTTTGGTTTGAGTTCTCTTTTAATCTGTTCCTCTATCAGACGATGAGAGTCAAAGTGAGAAAGCGGACCGCAAGCGTAAGGGAGACGGAGAATCACCAGAGAGTAAGGAAAAGAAGAAGAAAGCACGGACGACTTTTAGTGGACGGCAAATCTTCGAACTCGAGAAACAATTTGAGGCGAAGAAGTATCTATCAGCGAGTGAGAGGGCTGAGCTAGCAACACTCCTCAACGTTACAGATACACAGGTAAGAACATAAGATTTGTTTCAACTGTCTTCAAGAAAGTGTCTATCGTTGATTTGGGGCGAAGTGTCTTTTCCATCCTCTTGTAGCCAATAAACCTCATCTGCGTAAACTCTGAACGGGGCACAATTATGTTCATTTTGTAGTAAATAATGTCTTACCGTGCTTTTCACAAAATGTGGCCTCGTCAATGATTTTGAGGAGATTTCTTCCCCTAAAATACCCAGACTACAAAATCGAAATAAACATATTTAAAAAAACGTGCTCAAAATCCTTGTCAAAACATTATTCCGTTTCACGCTGTTTTCTCGGAATCGTGAGCAGCATATTGGCTTCATACTTGTGCATGGTGTAATGATTAGCTGATATGGGATGAATGTAGTCTTACACAAACCATCAATGTAGCAATACGTACTGAAGAAGAAACGACCCAATATTCACATTCTGAACTTATGAATAAACCAACCATCAACCAAAGAAAAATAAATTGTGACTGATATTCAAACTCAGTTTCAACAAGTCTTTTCAAAGCAGAGTCGATTGAATCCTCCGCGGTATTATCTTCCTCAAGTCGGTGTCATATTTGTTTGGAATTCCAGTGGCTGTGTACATGTACACTGTATAAGTTCTTATCTTTAAATATTGCACCAAACCTTGGTTATGGAGTTAGTGCAGAGCCCTGCGTTCTTAAACACTTGTCTTTTTGTAAGAAAAATATATCTTGCCCAGTTCAGACGCTCGTATCCTTTAGTCGGACTAGGTTCAATCTTCATCAATTCACCTTTCACTCATGCTTTAACTCGGCGATTACAAGTGAACCTCTCAATGTCTGTAATTGCCTTCAGTCTTAGGCTATGATAATAAGTTTATAGTCCTCTGATGTTCCATACCTTTTTCCATCCCGTGATGATAGCACTCGTCCGTGATGGTAATCTGTGTGGTGATAGGACATGGCTATTACAATGCGCGATCAGGTCTCCCCCAATCCCCGCCATAAAACACGTCCATTACGGACTACTTTGCCGGTATATTATACGCGGTGCGGTTTTAACTCGTCGAATTGACCACACGCACCCATTCTTTACAATCAACTGCGGATGGGTTTTTTCCCTCTCTCTGTCTCTGCATTTATTTTTGATTTTTTTCATGTACTTAATTTGTCTCAATGAGGCTGTCGTTTTCACAAGCATTTAAGGGTAATACACAGAGGCACTGTAATCGGAAAATAATAGATAAAGGGGACTGCGGAGCAGGCTTTGCTTTGGGCATGATAGAATGCCATTACGGTAGACTGATTGGAGTAAATGGGGGGAAGCAATTTGCTTTGTGATTGGTTAAAAGAGATGCTGTCGTGGCTTATGTTAGTACATTAATTCATGACGTTTAGGTCCGACATACAGGATCGGAGTCTCTCTTTTGATCAGAATGCCGCAGTTGTACCTGATCGTTTTTAAGTGGGCGTTTTGATGATGTCTCCCACGAACTTCACAATACAACTGATTGCTCTCTTTGAAGGCGCACAAAATCCAGTGTGCATTTTGGCAAATATACTGAGCTATGTCAGTCTCTGTAGTATTTTTTCCTTTTTTTTCGGGGGGGGGGGGGAGGGGCTGAGACGGGCTAAGACACCTTCTTTCTGGCTGTACATTAATTGTGTCGAAAAGCAGCAACTTTTGAGACTAGGTGTGTTTTTGTTTTTGTTCGTGTTTTTTTTGGGGGGGCGGGGGTGTTTTGTTTGTTTGTGTGTGTGTGTGGTTTTTTTTTAAATCAAATTACAAAAAATGACCAGTTTCCAAATTATCTTAAAAACATTATTTATTGTTGAATAAGAATAAAATGTCATGAATGAGTTGAAGGTGATCTGCTAGACTTTTCTTCATTCATGTTGCCTTTGAAATAGAGTGAGCCAAATTTAGACACTTTAGGTTTTATCGCGCTCGAGATTTCACTTCGTTGTTGTGGACTTATTACTTGTTGCACTGAATCTCAAGCGAGATCAGACTATAACGTTGAATAATGGACTACTCTTCAAACAGTAGTATATCAAAGATAGGTCCGCGGGGAAAACGTATAGTTTTTGAAAAAACTTTTCAGGATGCATGATTTTGTGATCATTCATTAGGATGGGTGGCATAGTGTGACCGATTCTGATTGGTTGAATTGGGTCTTAAAGTGTAACAAAACCCTGCAAATAATTCTGAGCATGTTCTTTGACTCGACATTTCATGATTTTGTAGGTTTTTTTTTTTTTTTTTTTTTTTTTTTTGGGGGGGGGGGGGGGGAATAAACAGACGCAGATAGCACTCGGTGGCTGCTCTAGGCCAGATTCCCGTAAAGTGATCAAGAGTGTGTCAGCTAAGAAAGTTAGCCGTTTCTATGTTTTGCCCCGGCATCGGTCGACAGTTTGTTGGGGACTTTTTTTTTTTTTTTTGAGGGTCGGGCCCGGCCCTGTGCCGTCTACGCCTCGGGTATGATATCCACGTAAGTGTGGTACTCGTGCAAAGAGACTCCTTACAAGTGGAAACAAGATGAAGGTTGAGAAACTTCTCCGGGGTTCGGCTTGATCCAGTTTGTCGGTTCGGGGAGGAGGAAACGTACTCGACTCATCCTTCCAGCTATACCGAGGAGACAGATAATCTGTTCCCTCAACAAGCACCCTGAAATTCGGCTCAAAAGCCCCACCAGGTCGTGTCACGACACACTGGTCCCCGCGGGCTTAGCGTTAACGAGTGGCGGTAACAGTTACCATTTAGACCTATAGCTATGTTTCTTTTGCATTGAATACTTCCTCAACCTAACCGCTAAATACTACAAGTATATTACTCCTTTTATAACATGAAATTATGTAGTGGGGATGTTGTGTCGATTTGAAAACACACGAAACCGTGGAGTTTGAGCGTGACTTCTTGGTCGCATCCTGCCGTCGTTCAGTCTGGAAACCACGGGCTGAGCAAGCGACAAGAGACGAGACAAACATTGGAGACTGTGCTTTCACATGGACAGGAAGCAGTTTAACCATTATCAGTTTTAAAGGAACACTCAAAAGTCAACGTGCTCTGTAATCTTGTTTTGCACCACCCTACGTGGCGCTGTACCGTCATGCATGGTGAAGCTATGTCGCTCTGACATCATGAAAAAGGACTCCCATCTAAATATTCAGTTTCTATATTTAACTTTAAACAAACCAACTCAGTTTCATCATGGTTTCACGACCTTTCTTATAGTACTTTGTGTTTGTGGTTACATAAAATATGAAATCGGCATTGATTATTTTGTTGGTTTGAAGACTACACGGGAATCCTAACGATAATAAGTAATATTATATTATGTAACACCTGTTTGAGAATAACACCCGTTTAAGAACAACACATAGCTGCAATAGATTTTCATGTAACCCTTTAAATTTGAATATGTTTTGAACGCGTCCAAATGACAGACTAAGTACAGGTGTTGTGATTAGTTTGTGTGCATAGATAGAAATGTGAAAACTCTCTGGGGCTCCCAAACGATCCGCTCGCTCACGCATATAAATTTCAGCCTATACCGTCATTAATTTTGATACAGCAATGGTTTGTTATATCAGTATCTCTCCCAACAATGAGATACACGTGTACACTTTGCCATCGTCCATACTCATTTCCATCATTTAGTCGTAATGGAACCCTAATGATATAAAGGATTTAGATTGGACCATTAAGATGGGTCGATTCCACCAGGATGACACGAGTATGATACGGCCATCCTGATTGGTCAGCGTGTCGAGGAAGTGTGTTTTGAGACTTTCTTTCGTCTTTCGTGATTGGTTTGATTATGTGATTGTGGTTGATATAAACTATCACCGTTAAATCTGACGCTAAGTCGTTATTGACCGGCGTACTTGTAACAGTACTATAAGGATTACGTTCAGATGTCGTGATTGGTGGAGAGTGTGCGTTCGTCATCGTGACTCTAATGTAACGTCACTCGTGATTGGATAGCTTGATGAGAGCGTAATGCTTTCATCGTCAAATAGGCGAATGAGTTCGATTAGCTAAGAGTGTACCACGATTCATACAACCATTTTCATTGGTCAAGAGTTTTTGTTTAGGTTTAGTATAGCCAGTCAGATGAAGCGGTTGATGAAAGGTTAGAAGGAGACCGTTACAGTGGTTTCCGGGAACCAACGTTTTATACTAAATCGTTGTGGTACCCGCTGCACAAAATAGGATATACGAACTGCCTCTACCTTCCGGTTATTCTCGGTAGTCTAGTTGGTTAGACATCTGCTCTAGAATGGAAAATGGTGTGGGTTCGAATCCCAGCCGAGGAATATGCCAGGAAAGTACTGAGTATACAGTGCTTAACACAGCGTCGTTTTGGTTAAAAAAAAATTAAAAAAATAATATTCTTTATCCCCGATGCAAAATTAACATATATAAATCACAGCATTTTATACTTAAGCGGATGATCAAGCTTTGATCGATTGATACAGTTCCCGAACGTTTTATTTCTTAATCATCGGAAATCGATTTGATTTCTGTCTTTGAGTGGAATGCTGTTTAAATTGTTAATACAATACAATGGATTACAATTAAATGTAAAATATAGAATTGGTAAGGGTGATAGTGCAGTGTTCTTACTCTGTGTGATTCAATATATACATGAAAAACAAACCTGTGAAAATTTGGGCTCGATCCGTCTTCCGAATCGGGAGAAAAATAGTGAAAAACCGTGTACACTTTTCAACATGTGAACACATTGTCCTTAATTTCGATTGTTACAACCGAAATTTAAAATCGGGGCATTCGTTTTCTCGACTTTGACAGTATTTCAGACAGAAATATTCCTATGGAAAACTGATACTGGTATGAACTTCATAATCAGGGAGCTTTCAGACTGGTACCAATAAAAACATTTTGAAGAATACCAATCTTGTATTCTTTCTTTAAAGTTGCCCACATGCGGGTCTGCCAATTCGTGTGCTAACTCAAATTCTATGGACGTATCTAGCTATAACTGCCCACCAGCTCAGATTAGTATATTTAATAAATGTTTATTTATGAGTTTATTTTACTCTGTTCTCTTTCCGTAGGTGAAAATTTGGTTTCAGAATCGGAGAACGAAATGGAAGAAAATGGAAGGGATTTCCAACGCAGAAGCGGCCGAACATAAGATTGGTGGACCGAAGCATATTGATACAATACGGCAGAAACAGAGCAGTGAGAACACGGTGAATGTCCAGGGAACTGCAGTCACTGAAAAACCTGTAACACACGACGGACACATTGCAACAGCTGGTGGTGACGACGACGACGACGACGACGACGATGACGACGACGAATGCGACTCACCATGTCATGAGATCGATGATAACGCTGTCGTTACGGCTACATTGCGTGGCAGTGATGTCGAGGTGGTTGGACGAAACGACGAGGACATGGATCGAGTGTCGCCCCAGGATGTAGTGAGAGGCCACGGCAGACTCATGGGGGACAATGACTCGGTCATCCCTACCGCACCAATACCTTTCACCTTGCAAACTCAAATTACGGAGATACCAGACGATAACTCCGACGATGCAGACGCGAAGGTAATGACGACTCACGTCATCCTGAGGGACGAGGAAAATGGTGAACGCGAGAAGAGTAAATGGGAAAGCCACGCCCATGATGCCGAGACAATTCTCATTGATCATATTCATCAGTGTCACTAGGATCTGACTTGTCGCATTAATATATGTAAATTCTGATAAACAAATAAATCTACTATTTATAACTGAATGCTTGATTTGCATTGCGTATTGCTATGATGGAAATGCTTAGGTTGGACTAGCATATTGTTGATTTTTTTTTTACAGCCACGTAATTTTGGTCCGGTGCGTGTGGCCTTGAGACCAGTGAACATTGCGAGCACGACAAAAGAAGTTTGCAGAATGTAGGCAATTATTTAAAAAATAAATGCAGTTTGTAAATAACCAACATTATCTTGCACGTGGTTTTTGAAATTAACTTTAGAAATTATCTGTATATACAAACTACCGCCAAATCAATTTTATATGTATCAAATACCGTACAGTTGATGTTAATATTAAGCTCACATGGTTTGAGTGATGATTCTGTGTATTAGATTTGCACTACAATAATACAATCTGTATGTTCTTATACCTTTTGTTGTGCACATGCGGTCTGTGTGTCTTTAGAAGTCATTGGATTTGATCTATTCGTACGATGAAAACATTAAGAGATGAACAACGGTCCAGTCAGCTCTTTTAGTATCGTGTCTCGTGCATGAGACGACAGTAAATAGTGGCTCTCAAAGAACCCTGCACGCGTCACAAACCCTTCAAGTCCCTTTCAGCGCGGCGACAGCTTTCCTCTACAAGATGCTTTCTTGTGAAGCGGATGGGAGGTTTTTTATGCCTCTTGGAGAATATAGAACTCAATTGACTGCTTAGACCCCATCCAGTTGTGGTCGTTTTTACAGTCAGGTGTACGGCGCAGGTGGAATTGTCAATACTGTCGGAGTACTCGCCTTGCATATCCAAACATCTCAACCCATCATGTCTCCCCCTACTACATCCTAATGCGGGATACTTCGCCGAGACGAAGAGAGAGCATTTGGAACAACGAGTGTGTACACTAAATGCTACGTGAACCGAAAGCAGAGCGCTGCAAATAGACAAAGAACGGTGGACAATGTCACCGCAAAACGGTTGGCTAAGATTGCCATTCAAATCGCAAAAGCGGCACACGTGTTTCATCCACGCTGCCGCCCGCTCTGAATTGATGATAGTAATTTCTTGAGACAACCCAAAGATTGAACTGCGAGTATAAGTTTGCCTTTTCCCCTCTGTCTTTTTTTCTCTCAATTAACCAAACAAACTTGTTCGACTTGCCAATGTACATAAGAATTCCAAACGAGCGGCCATGTTGGTTTAAAAATACCTGGATGTGAAATCCACATCAGCGTGTGCCACTCTGTCATTCCGTCTTGGAGGGCGTGACCAATTCCCTCGGTTTGTTTTAAACGGGTCAACGTTTGTAAATGTTTATTTCTACAGTTGAGGACCACATCCACTTAAAGCTGTCTCATGGCGTACGCCACAATGTCAAAGCGCGCCAAGTATAACTCGTTTAAGTTCCTTTGGCAAGATTTTGGTTTCTGAGTCTACAAGCATATAGCTGCAAGACAAACAACATAAGATTGAACCAATGAATGAAAAAATTTGTATTTGTTTTCACGTTGTTAACGATTTTTATTTTTTATATTTTTTATTTATCTATTTTTTGGGGCGGTCAAGTTCTACTTTTTCGGTAAAGACCGGTAATGAAATAAAATAGGTCACCTTTTGACCACCATCTTCGTCACAACACCACCATTTCAAGGTTACTGTTTGATCCATGAAGTGTCATGGCTGACCCAGATGGGTCAGAAGTTAATCGTAAACTGATTGCTATTGAGTCATTTTTAATGAATTAACGGTCATGAATCAGACTGTTATGTATTGCATTGAACTGATCTGCACAGTCATCAGTGTAAAGTCATAGACATAATCTGAAGTTGGTCTGAAACTCGTTCTTGTGTTCAATTTGGACTAGTCTGACGTCACAGTGCACCCTCTGGAACATTTCATCACTAATTAAACATTGATTCTTACCTTGGTCTCTTTCTTTTGATTTCATGATATCTCAAAAAACCCAAAGCCATCTCGTTTCCATTTTCTTCTTCACCATGTTATCTCCCTTCCTGCTCGAATGTCCTTAATCAGCTTTGGTACCGAACCAAACACCGTACTCTCTACTCAACGTCATGTATTTTCCTGAAACATCATGCCGGGTGTCCTGGGCCTCCCCGACGGGTACAGCGAGCCAGAAACCCTAACCCCGGTCCCCCCGCGTGAGTCCACCATAACACTGCATTCTTTTCTCCGCCGGACTTTGAGGGTTTTTTCCTGACGCGGTCTGGTAACGCACCCCGCAGTCAGGATGTTCGGATGGGATGTTTGATACGGCTTTTCCTACTCTTTGGAAAACCTATCTCATTCGAGATGGTGTCGTGCCCGTGGACAAAATCACGGAAGTGGGGCGCGTGAGACAAGGACTACGGAAAACAAGACCACGGAAAACAAGCCGGTAGGAACGGCTCCAACAATACCGTGATTTTTATTAAAAAAGGAGTAAAGACCTTTTTAATTTTTTGTTAGCTATAACACGGCTATATAAGTACAAGTAAATCCTACAAAGCGCAGTAGTGAGTATGCTTGATTTCTGTGTATTGCACCCTGACTGCGGTGCATCTGTTTCTATGTTTACGGTACGTTTATTGACATGAGATAGAAGACTATTCATACTCAAGTGTGTCATGATCTTATGACTGTGTATAGCTGCTTTTTATAAACCTGGCAGAGTTTCTAGTTTTTAGAATCAGGAGATGATGAACCAAACTGCTGTTTCATGTACTCAAGTTTGGATACAAAGAAAGGCGGTCGCGTAGAAATTGGGCACGCATCTGCCATCAGTTTCTGGCGATTTTTTTCTGTGCTGAAAGATTAACAACAACAAAACAGTATCCCCACGTTCGTTAGTCTCTTTACGATATATGATTCAGCCTTCTCTGTGATTGAACACGTGATTTTTGATGCTCATGCGTACAAAACAAAATTGGTACCATAGCAACAGTTTGGGCAACATTACAAATGCTGCATCTAATCTTAGTTTCTAGACTAGAGTAGCATACCAGCCCAATTCGCACAAGGGCCAGTGTTGTCGACTATAGAGGCCGATTTTGCCTGGTACCCAACACATGATTCTGAGCATGCATGAGTACCACTTAATATCGGCCTGCTAGTTGACACCATTTGTCTACTAGCAGGCCCATTATGACTGGTACTCATGCTCGAAATCACGTGTTTGGTACCAGGCAATATATAGCGGCCTCTAATCGACAAACGGTCCTTGTGCGAATTGGGCTGGTAAGCTTAGGCCTATTATAGTTGTGCTAACTTGACCCAAGTAGCAATAGATTTGCCAACAAGACTAATTCGGTATATCACTGTTGCCTTTAATGCATTTAGATACTTCGGTACTCGTATGGTAAAGTTCTGCACACAGATAACTCCGGTTATGCCATTAGTCTGCACGATAACTAACCGGAACACTGTCACATTAAGATGTATTATGGGAAACCGTGAAGTACAAAATGTTGTACCTCTTCTGTGCTCAATATTAGCATATTCGGCTCATTAATACCGTATCAGTAACTGCCAGTTACAATACATGCTAGATCCTTAAGTGATAAGTTCAGGGTTTATATTTGCAAAGCAAGTGTTTCATATCTGTCAAGTCGGATATCAACAGTTTATGACCGCGTTGAGTACGCAGACATTAAATGTCATTATGTTACCTCCACAAACGGCGATGTTTTAACGCCGATTCCAGAGGGAGTAAGGCATTCACCTTGAACCGTCGCCTCTCGCAAGACGAGGCCCACCTGTACGGTGGCCCCGGGGGGACACTGAAAGCTGTGAAAGCGAAAAGGTTATTAATTTAAACTGTCTTTCCGATTAACAAGGCTGGGTAAATAATGTTTTCATAAGAAGGTGCTGTGATCAGGGACCAGATGTAGGAAAATTAGTCCTCAATGCCGACAAATTGCAGCTTGCTTTATGGTCTTTGTCACATTTTTTTCCCTATCAGAGATGTTTGTGTTGTATACAAACTGAAGAACAGTGTTTGTATTAATGATTACACTACTCTTGCGGAGATTTGCAGTTGTGTAAATAAACCATCTGAAATTAAAAGGTTGGAATTG
Source organism: Marthasterias glacialis (assembly GCA_911728455.2). NCBI lineage: Eukaryota > Metazoa > Echinodermata > Asteroidea > Forcipulatida > Asteriidae > Marthasterias > Marthasterias glacialis. The sequence continues at coordinate 5,084,101 of OU452231.1, forward strand.
TCTTTGATTTTCTGAGAGGTGTTGTTTCTGTTGTTGTTGTTGTTGTTGTTGTTGTTGTTGTTGTTGTTGTTGTTGTTGTTGTTGTTGTTGTTGTTGTTGTTGTTGTTGTTGTTGTTGTTGTTGTTGTTGTTGTTGTCGTCGTCGTCGTCGTTGTTGTCGTTGTTGTTGTCGTTGTCGTTGTCGCTGTCGTTTTGGGGTTTTATATATTTGCGTTTAATCATTGTTACCATGACGATTATTTTTATCACCACTGTTATCATCACCATAGACTTCACCATCCGCCATTATCCGTTACCACCACCAATGTTGCTACCACCACTGCATTCCCTCTAATAATATCACCGCAAAAGTCCTCCCCTTTCTTCCCCTTCCTCTTCCTCCCCTTCCTCCTCCTGCCTTGTCCCCCTCCTCCTCCTGCCTCGTCCCCCTCCTCATTGTCATCATCAAAATCATCATTATGATCGTCTTTAATCAATATTTTTTAAAACGTCGTGCTCGCCACAATGTGTTACCCATCAGAACAGTTTCCCTATAAAGGAAAACACACCGTTTTCTCCCAATCAAAAATCAATTGCTATCCATAATATCTGGGTCACACGAGAGATTCCCGCCATTCTTCTCTGGGAAGAAAGTGGCCGAGATGGAGAGCAAGAAGCTGAAGAAGAAGAACAAGAAGGAGGAGTAGTAGGGTTCAGATTCCAGCATCGATAGTAGATGTGCTTGAAACCTTCGCCCTCTCTGGGCCTGCGGGCCTCTAGCTATTCAATTCCCCCACTCTTACCTCTCTTTCCCCAAGTACAACCAGCATTTGGGGCCCTGGGCCAAATTCGTTTTCTCCTAGAGCGAAATCCTCAAAACGTATCAAGAACTCGCCTACTGACCATCCTATCCATTAACTGGGGAGATGCCTTAATAACAATCAGTGTGCATGGGACGAGCATTTTAGTCTAGCGTGGAGTGAAATGGACTATCATGTGAAACTTGATATCGGACGGAACTGCGGCATCATGTACAGTCAAGCACTCGGAAAGCGCTCTAATGTGAGGCATTTCGTGAAACGCGATGCATGCAACATCTCGTAAATACCCACGAATGGGGGAAAGAGTCGGGCTTTAGAAGTCAGGGTGTTTTTAGAAAAAAAAGTCAGCGTTAAAAGCAAGTTGAGCGAGTCGTTTGCCGGTCCGCGTGCAATGCCCGGACTGGTCGGCTATTCAGTGCCACCTCCTCCCCCGATAACCCTCATTGATATTCCTGGCCATGAACGGCGCTCGTTCTTGCCGGCCACAATGACATGCCAAGTGGGTTATACGAGAAAACTGTCGACTGAACAACCTAAACCGATACCAGGGAGCGAACCTAACTCTAGCCGGATGCCTACACCGTGATAGCTTCAAGTGTTTAATGGATTTGGCCAGACTATATTAAATAGTGTTGCGGCAAGTTGCGGTCCGGGCTTTTCTGTCTTCCCTCGCACCGGGCGGAAGAACTAGTTTCGTGCCTGCTTTTTGATCACGGTGTCCCGAGCGACGGGCATTGGGGAGCTCCATCATTTTACGACGATCTCTTCAGCATTTTCTATCTTCCCGAATCTATTTCATTATTTACACCGCCCTTCCATGTTTACAACTTAAAAAAAAGGGTTTCTCTTGAAGAAGTACTTATCGTCGAGTCGCACAGTGACCGATTTCTCAATTATTACATTATTTCTATCGCAATGAGTAAAAAGCAATGGGCTCTCCGGGGTCATCTTACTGAGCTGGGCTGGCCAAACCACACTAAAACGAGTAGCCACACGGGACCACGTTATTAGTGGGACGCCCAGGCCTTTACTCTCGGCGTAGCTGTTCAGTGTTCTATACGCTTCTGAAATATCCCAAGCCGGCATACTGAACTCTCGTCTCGTTCACCAATGAGGCAAACCTGGCCGTGAGAGATCCCTTGAGGGCCATATTCTTTGCACCGGTGTTTTCCCGCGGATAATGGGCACAAAGTGGCGTTATTTTTGTTGTTGTTTGGTTTGATTTTGGGGGTTCTTGAAGGGGTGTGCTTTCTGCAATGCGACAGAGCCACCCAGGCGAGAATACTGCTTGCATCGCCTGTCATTAAAAGTCCTATAAATATTGTCTAATTCGTTCATTTTTTAACAATATCACGCTGTTTTGGCATAAATCATGATCATTTTGTGCACTAAGGTTTGCATTTTGTTGTTTTGAGAGCGATTTATGTGTATTAGAAGTGAGCTAACAGCTCATAAAACACGCATAAAACTCTCTGTTGTTGTCCTGTCGTTCGCAGGCCTAAGGTGTTGTTGTTTTCCGCACATTAGCAGTCTCTTTTTAAAGACAAATATTTGATCATCCTCCATTGTTTCAAAAACCAAAGAACAGTTGACTAATTGCTTTAAACAAAAAAAAATCAATTTTAAATCTTTAGTTAACGACAAATAACGCACGCCCTCTCGTGGGGATTCATTATACGTCCCGTCGTTCCCAGGGCACGATTCATGCTTCGCCCCGAGCTGAAACTCTTAAAGGACCCATTTTAGAGCGATACATTCCTCGATCGATTCAAAGGTAGTCATTTTGTTCTCGGGTGGTTCACCTCGATTCAGCCATAACAACCTCCATTATCGATCCGTGAGATTGATCAGACCCTATTAAATCTGCACATTGGTTTAAATTGGGACACAGCGGCGCTCCATACTCCACTTTTTGGGGTCCGTTCGGCGCCTGCAGCTCAGCAAACCCTCGTTGCGTTAACTCTGATGTTAATGTGTTCACCAAGCCCTACGGGCACAAACGGCACACGAGGAGAGTCGAAAAAGGATCTCACGCGGTCCCCACTTCAGATGTCCTTTTCGTGTTTTATTTCCTCCTAGTGCGGGTCTCTTTTGAGTTGTAAAAAAAAATGGCCATTATTGCGACCATGGAGAACAAGAAATGAATTTGCTGGTGGATCTAGAAAGGGAACAACTGAGGAATAAACAAAACAAGGGTTGGTCGCGTGTGTGTTGGTTATGGCCACGCGTTATCAAACGGCAATGACCAGGATGTAGTCCACAAGTGGAGAAGATGCAAAGGCTAGAGTATGGCGAGGGAGAGACGGTGGTTCAACCACGGCACTTAACTGCCGAGGGAGAATTAAATAGCCCATCTCGGTCTACTCAACGCTGTTGCTTGTGGCAAAACAGGACCTAAATGCAGGTGAAGTGGGGGAAGACAAACCCAGTGTGTCTGAGTCGACAGCGGCCGCTGAAGAGAGGCACTAGCCGGGGACACGCGAGCGGCGGAACCTGCAGGTAGTCTGGTGTCGGGTCGCTATTTAAAAAGCCGCACATTATCCCCGTGATTTTCTGTTTCTCGTGGCAAGGCTCTGTAATCGATACGGCATAACCAGCTATTCAACCTGCGTAGTGGCCACGTGAAGCCACCGTACTCAGCTCAGGACCCCCCCCCCCCCCCCGTCATGAAACTGATAGGGCCAGAATTAGGTGGCAAGCGCGTTGACAATGCGATCCGGTTACCCATGTTTTCGATTCAGAGAAGATTATCTAACGAGCTAAGAAAAGCCCGTTATTTCCCCTACCACCGTCGAATCCCTGTGCTGAGGTAACCCTGAATAAGTAGACTAGAATCAGCCTCCCCTTGCAAGTCAACATTGTCTCCTCGGATAATACCCCCTCCAGGCCCCTCCTCTATAGATTGTATTAGTTAGGAAACCGTAAAAGAAGAAGTAATTTCCAATGCACGCGTCACAAGCAAGCATGGAGTCAACTCGGCAGCCAGAACCCCTAGGGTACAAATATTGAGCCCGCTCTCTTTCTCTCACCCCCTACTAAATCCGTGTTCCTGTTGTAGTATAAGTATCAGCGCTAACCATAATCAATGATATTCACTTGTCCCTTTTTTTACATCCCTTTGCGTCTACGTTAAACATTCAGACAACATGTTTTCACAGTCATCGAATCATAATGCGTAAGAGCAGCAGCCCTGGCTTGGGGTTTTGCCCCCCATCTTGAGTCGAGCAATCGGAATTAATTGCCTGTGCCGCCTGCTTGACAGACAACCAGGAAAAAAGAGCGGGAAATTCTATCCAAAACTTGCTGAAATCTGATGATGCCCGTGTAACAGGATTCGAATTTCCGTAGTGGAGTACGGCATGTTAGAGGGTAAAATGATCTTAAAATAACGGTATATTTTATTACCTTGCGAAAGAAGGCTGCATTTTGACAATGCGTAATGTGCACTAACGGATGATTCACACTGTGGTAAAGGCCAGGCATCGTGCAATAATGCACCATAACATGGTCTTTGGGCCAATTACACCGTCAAATGATTGTGAATATATATGAGGTGGGAAAAAAAATCAACCAGTAGTTGTCAATATTTGAACTGATAACCTGCATTATTATTGTCTGTCTTTCTGTCCAGTGAGGCATCCCTCCTCAAGCTCTGCTTTTCGGGATTTGCCCCCGTATCACTTCTTCTTCAAGCTCTTGTTTATTTTACAGCCATTCCGTATGCCTCTTTTGTTAGTTTATTTGATATAATTGTCTATTTCCTGTATGCACTTCTGTATTTTCTTTTTTCTGTGATATTGAAATAAATGTTTTATGAATGAATGAAATGAATGAATATAAAGATATGTCAATAATTGTTGCAATAATATTGCCATTCCTATGTGTGGACAGCCCTTCTCGTTCTCGATAAAGTATAGTTTGTTTTATTACTTTAAATGAAAAGTTCAGGCAATCATGTCTGTATGTGAGCGTCTCCAGTCACCAAGACTTCTCGTCATGCTTCGTTGAATAATAATCAAATAGTTCCTCCAGTAATGGGATGTTAGTCTCCAAACATCATCGCCAGCTGATGACAGCTCCGAGTTTATTCTGAAAATAATTAGACGATTTAAAAGTTCCACAAATGAATCATTGTATCCCTGCTGACCGTTAAAGAGAAACTCAGCCCAATTTAATTATTGGATTAATTTGACCGTACTAACAATTGTTTATTTCCCTAAACTGTTATGAGATTTCCGTGATTGAAATTGTTATTGCAATTTCGGAGACGTCACTTGGACAGTGGACCGAATGAATTTGATTTAATTATTTTCAAGTGTTAATACCTAATGTCTTGTTTGCAATTCACAGCTCACGTATAGTCTCCAACTCTCTAAAAAAAAACTTTAGGCACTGTGGTCGATGTGAAACAGGCTACATTACATTGACCATAAAAATAGACCTTTCCATCCAGAAAGCTTCGATCTTCAGTGGACATGTGCTTCGACCGAGCACGGTCCATCCACGGCCCGTAGATCGAGGGTCGGTCCGCAACCCATATTTGACCCTACATGTCCTTAGTGACCTCAACTCGGTGTTGCGATCCTGGCCTCCCTCCGGTTCCTTCCCCGACACTTCAGGACACCCTGCCTAATTTACCCCGTGATTTATCGCTGGACCCTCCACTGAGGACCTGGCAACGATCCCATTTTATTATAATAAGTGGGCGATGACATAGTGTATACAACTTGTTTGGCATTTTTGCCTTTTAAGCAGCCGATGGTATCCCTATTTTTAGAGTCATCAAAACTGCCAAAAGGGAATGCGAGTTTCAGTGCGCGGAATATGTCCTAAGTCGTCCCATGGGTTTGTGTAGTGAACACTGTATTGCACGTATCCAAGTTGAACGCCTGTGGAACAAACTTGTTTTGGAAGAACGGGGGGTCCTGATCTTTAATGGAGAGGACAAACTAATAAAAACGTTTGGATGATTTGCAGCAGAATGATGCAAAATGAGGCTCTGGGTAGCTTCAAGTTTGGAGCCGATGAGGCAAAGTGACTTGGAAGTCGTTCAACTTGGGAGTGTGGGTTCTTTTATTGAAAATATTATAAACTCTTTAGCCCCCCACCCCCACCCCACGATACCAGTTCCCCGCCCCAAGTCAACATGGAACGGGAGAGGGATTGTGATTAGGGAATTAGAAAACCCCAAAACAACGACTTGCTGTAACCATTGACCAAAAAAAAAAAAAAAAAAAAAGATCCGGTGACAGTCAATCAGTAGTGAACATTAATCATGTTTGTTTATAGGAGAACAAATTCTATTTTGCAATATCAACTTCGTAGGATTTCTTGCACGGCGTTGAGTCGATAAGGGTCTTATCAGACATACGTCAATGATTGTTAGAGATGTATTACAACACCTGCATTTTAATTATTCTATTAAATATCTTCAAGCATAACTTAACTCTGATATGGAACGCCTCTATGGTTTTGTAAACATCACGGCATCCCTTGTGCAATAGATTTGTGTCGTGTCCCATGTTTGCGATCAGTGATACTTATTCCCATCATACTAGATGTATCAGACTAATTTTCTAGACGTCCACCCTCGGTTTGAATATAATTTCTTTTGCAACGTCACAACTGTGTAGTTTGCCAACCATGGTTGGCAAAAGTACGGGCGGCCTTGGCTGCAAAAAAAATACACGAGTTTATTATTTTGCTGATAATGCTATCAAATTAGTACCCATATTTTTTTATGATAAATAGAGTTTACTATTCAAAACAAAAAGTACATTTATACTGCTTAAAAAAGTTTGGTTTTGTTTTAATAAAAAGGGAAATTTTTGCCAAGCCAGTTCATACATGTTGTGATACTCAAGGCTTCCCATACAAAATGGTGGTCAAGGTTTGTACACAAAAGACAGAGGGTCTACATAAGTTCAAATGGGAGAAATCATGATAGCTGGCTGAAGACAAAGATCTGTACTAGCACACTGGGATATCAGATTATTTGCTATTGTAAAAAGTTAGAGCCGGTGTTCTTTGTCCACGCAATGGATGGTTGGTGTCGAGCCTCTGGGTACGAGTACTTCTCACTTTAATGGTTCAGATTTAACATTAAAAACGAAGTGTGAAACACACAATGGCAATGATCTCCTGATATTAATAATTCCTATATTACAGTAAACCATTGTACTAATGGCCCAATTGCTCCGTTTTTGGGGTCCTCTTCCTAAATCGGTCATTCAAACAGCGGTACGGCCATCAAAAGAGAATCAAAGCCATTCAATATCAATTTTATGAGCTTCTAAAACTGTGTCTGTCTTTTGAAAGACGGTCTAACGATCTCATATCAGCCGGATAATGTTCGGCGGTTTGATGCCCAGACGTGTACAAGACAATGAGGCAACACCCTTTAATTCCGGAACATCTCCGGCGTTTCCTGGCAATATCCAGTGGGCATCCCAGCGACGAGTGAGCCGCTCCGTCGTTACCTTCGGACCGGACCTCGAGAAATATTGTCTCGGACTCGCCTGAAATGGGGGACGAGTGGAACCAACAAGGAGCACCGCAAAGCCTGGCCTATAAATAACACAAACCGGCGTCTCGTGTCGGTTGCGCCAATTACAGAATAAAAGAGGCATTTCATTGTGGGAATTACAAGGGCTTGGCAGCAGTTTGTTTCGGTCACACTAGTCGATTGTTCACTATTTTACAGTAATCATTACAGTCTCGGCGAAGTCTTCTTGTTGATGTCACCCCCATTCCTTTATAAAAACCATATCAGACCGTACGTGAGGCTTGGATTATGTTTTTAAGACATCTGTAATCTAAAACAAAAATCAAATGAATGTTTGAAACTGGGTCAGCTGGCAATTACGCCTTCATCCTGGACGGTTTGGTGACTGTCACAGGGCCTTTGTCTGTGTATCTACTACATTTTACGACGAGTAATTATTGATAAGAAAAACCTCAAAATGTCAGTTTAAAACAACTTATAGCATTTTTTTATGGGGTGCAAAATCGGTTATCGCAGCAAGTAAAGCAGATGTTTTTGAACGATGCTGAATGACAGTATCCAATATAGCTATAGGAAGTTATATGGCTTTAAAGTAGCACTTATCGGAAACTCTGCGGTATGCGTTAACTGTAAAAATTGTCACACAAATTGTGAACCTTTCTAATGGGGATATTATTGATAATGTGTCATCGACAAATAATTTTCATGTGCAGTGCAGGAATCTTATCCATGCTCTTTGATAAACAAAACAAAATGTTCCTTCCTGTTGAAACCCTTCCTCAAAATAAAGTTGTAATGAAATCGGCGACACGCACCAAGACCTCCCCCGACCCACCCCAACCCTCCAACCCACCCCCGGGTAATGAACCGTCAGATCATTATACGCAGCTCCTGGTGGCCATCGTATATATTTTTACCAAAATTGCTGCGGGATTCTTGCTATTTTTTCCGTCTTCTTAAATAATCGGCTTTCATGGCAGCTTGTCTCCAAGGGCCCGAAAGCATCTTCCACAAACATTCAACCACAGTGTATTTTCCAATGGCATGGCGAAGGAAGCACAAATTAAGATGTAATCTTTAACCTTTTACTTGTCCCGTATTATTTCAATGTTGTTATATTCTTCTTCAAGGAACGGCAGTAGAAATTACCCTCTCGACCCACGATGCGGGCTTAGGATGTGGCTACTTCACGTGTTTTCAAAAGATGGAGTTCACGTTAACATCATGTCAATACTTCAAGCTAAATAAGACATTGGTCCCTCTCTGCCGCGGCCAAGAACCGTGTAAGTCAAGCTCCGTGGTCTAGCCCACCATGTTCCCACCCTGCTCTGGAGTGGGCCCACTAATATTCACAACCAGCACGAAGGTGCAGGCTTTAAACATGGAGGTAGAACGGTTCAGGTATAGTGGATAACCCCCCCCCCCAACCCCGCCCACTTCAAAACAAGCTCCCATCCGTCCTCCACCCCCCCCCCCGCACTGACCCATTATGATTGTTCTCGTGGAACACTTACAAGCAAGCATATCCAATAACTTTCACTATTGAACCTAATTGTAATAACAGGTTCACACGTCAATCTAACCGATAACCCATAAAGTATGCCAATAACTACATGTGCAAGCGTTTACTTCCAAATCACACTATTTGTGGCGGTAAAGGCCTTTCGGTGCCACGGCCGAGAAAAAAAAAATTAGTTGTGAAGCGAGCCGCCACGCCGCGTGTATCGTGTAAAGTCCCGGGGCGATACACGTGTTCGTCACCTGTGTCCGGACGAGACCGGGCCGGCACGAAAAAATGCCAGAGTTGATCTCGTCAGTGGATCATTAGCAATGGATATGATTAACAACACGACGCACTGTTAGTGCTTTTTAGTTGTCGAAACGATTTACAGATATCGCTCCCGTCCGGAGTTGTCAATTGCGGCGGTCCTGTGTCATATTAAATTTGCTCTCAATTCGCGACAAACAATAAGTTTAGGGCCGAGTATGATTTCTTCAAACGAGCTGGGTTAATGCTTGAGTTCCGCTGTAGGTGATGGTGCGACATGTTTAACTGATACCATGGGAACAGTTTTAGCCACTGGCATTGCAATTTGTCCAAATAAACAGCCAGCATGGAACTTGGGGAAATTCTGCCTGAAATCTTTGTAATGAAAACTGATATCAACTCAAAAGCTCGTGGTAGTTTCTGCACAGTTCCATCATACAGCTTGTAGGGGTCGATTGTCGGTTACTTTTAAGACGGAGCCGAAAGAGTTTGAAGGAGTTAATTGAGGCGATGTTGTTTCTGGTCATTTTGGTCGCGACAAACGTACCATCCCATTCCGCCAAACTCTCTCATTTAGATTACCGGTTGAGTTCACAAGAAGTGACAGAGTTGTCCTGTATGTTTTAGTTTTGTATTGGTCAACTGATATTAAATCCATTACGCTTAGTTCTGCTACTATTAGAAAGGATCAGTGGGCGTTTGTGAAACCATGAAATCACATCTACCTGGGTTTCAAATGCCGTGTGCGTACGGGAGAGCTAATTTAACCATCAAGGAATCTAGACTCCAGTTAGCACAGGCAAAATTACTTCGCAAAAACAAGCGCCCAATGAAGAAAAAAAAACCATATGGTGTATTTTGCTTCAGGTTGTACTTTGAGTGAAATTAGACCCAACTGTTGTAAATGTCACATCATAGTCCATGATTGTAGAGTTCCTACCTCAACCCTACTCCTCAATATACAGCTCTGCCCCGCCTCCCCCCCCCCCAAAAAAAAAAAAAAAAACACACACGCAGGTTTGTTTACTGTGTAGACCGAGGACATCCCTTTGTTCTCCCATTGTTTGGACTTAGTTTTATTTTAGCGACGTCCCCATTGGTTTTGTACACGAAACATACCGAGGACTGTCCTCGGTATGTCATTTTCCCGGATCCCTTTTTGTTAAAGTCCTCAGTTTGAGTGCCCAGACATGCCCACACACATACACACACAAACAAAGAACCCAACAACCCAACAAAAAAATAACTCAACAAACAAAAAACATCCCAAGCCTCGGAACGAAATCATAAGTTGCGATTTAACGAGAGAAAACAAATTTTTGTATTGTGACATGGGTCCTAACCAACATTCCATACGGTACAGAACAGTTCTGAAAAAAACCCGGACTGTTTGGATTTGGAAAACTACAAAAACCTAGCTAAGTGTCATCACTCCAAAGAAAATGGTAAACAATGCAATCAATTAGTGCTCTGCATTGCATTTTGGTCTGAAAGCCATAGCGAAAGAAACCCACCTATGATCATCAAACACACTACTACACGCTTCAACGAGCGCCCTCAGTCATCCAGTGAATAAAATAATTGTTGAATTCCTCCAAACAAAATTACGTTCAACGGTTACACTCTCATGGGAAATTAGTATGAAAGTGCATGCACTCTATCTGGCGTCTCATTTAAGGGGATAGAAATCACCTGTAAATCACAAACTAATTAATTCAAATCAATAGAAAAGTCAAGAGAAATCCCTTCGTCAAAATCACTGTGCAAGATCAAAACACTAGGCGGCGCTATAACAACCACTGTTGCAGAGCTGTTTGGTGCACCACGGCTCCCATTTATCAACCAATTTTTAATTAAAGCCCCAGTTCAACACTGGTAAGAAAAAAATATAAATGTTCACAGATCTACATATACCTTACATGGTACAAAGATAATGATGGTAGTAAAACTCTCCTTGAACTATTTCTGCCTGAAGTGTCATCGTTTTTAAATGATAAATGAAATTAGATCCAAAATTAGTTTTCGTGTTAGTGAGACGAAAATTCTGCCTGTCGGAATGCGTAAAAAAATGCTGAATACATTTTTGCCGTTTTCTCGCAAACGAAACTAAAAAATGAGCTGACATTTTCACATGTTGGTGTTTTATTACAAATATCTAGGTTTGTGCAAAGAATGGAAGTATTTACAGTCAGTTTACCATTGTTGAGCTGGGGCTTTAATGCTATAAATTATATTAAAATATCCTCACAAAATTTTAACAAGTGTCTCAGCTTCTTGAAATCAAATCAAATATTTTCTCTGACAACCAAAATTCTTGTTTTATTATACCAAAAAAAAAATTTTTTGTAAGTTTTGGGGCTTTGCAAATTTTGGGCTATGCTCATCCAGAATGAAAACACCCCTCAACAAGTCACTTGGCTATACTCCAACTTGGAATAAGAGCCAAACGCTTGCCAGCAAAAAAAGTCAACTTTTAAAGGCATTGCATACGTTTGGTAATGACTCTGAAAATTTTTGGCAATAAAAACTTACTTGGTAAGAAGTACAGCAGCTTTGGATAGTATAATGCATTTTGAGAAACGTTTCACTTCGAAGTACTGCAGTTATGGAGAAATATATCACTTTTTATCACCCAAAAATTTGAATCTGAGAAGCGTTATGGCCGTAACGCTTCTCAGAATGTGTATTCCAATGACGGATACTTCTTTTGCGTGAACACAACCGCTCCAGATTTTTGGTGATATCTCAAAAACGCTGCCACCTTTTGAAATGAAATTTACACAGGTTAGTTTTATGGTATATATCTACAATTATATAGCAGTAAGGCAAACGTACGGTTCCAAAAACCAAAGGTATACTTTGCCTTTAAGGCTCGTTTTCACAAGATGCTCCGGACTGAAACTCACTAAACCCTAGGAGCACAATATTGGACCATTTTTCAACAATCCATAAAAATCTATGACCTTCAAATTTGTAACTTCCAAACAAAATTTGTGAGTTTCCATTTTAATCATAAGGCTTGGCATATGATTTTCTTTCTATTTAATATAATGCACCGGTCCACGAACGGAGCTTGGGGCATGATCCTCGCTCGTTGATCATAAACTAACTACTAATTTACTTTTATAACGGATTTATTTATAATAAATATATAAAAAAATGAATTGGAATATAAATTTGAAAAAAAGAACAGGTTTCGACAGCTGCTGCTAGTGCCAGCAGTGCAGCCAAGTTTTCATTTTTATTTCTCAAAGGTTTTTCTCGGAAAAACGTCTTTCCCTGAAACTGTGTCTCAAAATGACGTCTTTCCCTGATACTGTATCTCAGAAATCTGTCTTTCCCTGATACCGTATCTCGGAAAGACGTCTTTCCGAGATACGGTATCAGGGAAAGACGGGTTTCTGTGTGGTACTCACTCGGAACACGTCTGAAATATCACAGTATTCCGTCTTTCTCTGATAAAATAACTCGGAAACGCGGCATCTCAGAATGTCACTTTAAGCTTCCATAGAAAACAAATCTCTTCTGATCTTCGAATTGCCGCTGTAACAGACACGTTTCGAGCTGATTGACCTGAGTCGTGTGATGGCGCCCTTCACCCAGACCGTTCGGATCAAAAAGCTTTTACGTCCAAAGAGTTGATGACTTGTCATGTTTATTTATATATGACGCAAAACATTGCACATTTATCCCTGATTTGAATAAAAACTATCGAAATTTACTAACACTTAGAATGTAAATAGTTTACTTTTAAACAACAGACTGGTTGGTGTTGTTTTGTTTACAAACAAATCTGTTCTCCAAGTTAGTATTTGTTCGTTTCGGAGATAGCATGTAGAATAGACTCGTAGGCCTAATGACTAACAGAAAGCCAGCAGGCATTTTGTTACGTCGACCTAATTATTTTTGAGAAGATGTTACTTTTTAAGAATCTGTTTTTAGGCTATTCACCTTCAACTTGTAATCAACGTAACCTTTTACTACAGCACGAAACCACAAACAAAACATTCTTTTATAACATTTCACTCTGTCGCCCGAGTGGGTGTCATTTTGGCTCTTTTGAAAGTGAAACTCACTGTGCATAACCCATTTTTAGTTAAATTGGAGCAAACCTCAAACTTATTCAAGTTGAAAATTCCCGCCTTTCACTCTAAAAAGAGTTGTCTGCCATCTAGCCATATATTATTGTAAGAGTGGTTAAGGCGGACAAAACGAGCGGTTTTTCACTTTTGCACATTTTGAGAGCAGGTCACATTTTGAGGTTATCTTGTGTGGTTATAAACAGAAGTAGCCGTGTTCGTCTGATATGTAAAATCAAAGAAGGTAGTGGTAGCATTTTCGAAGTAATTACTTACAAATAAACTGTATGGGCTTTGGATTGGGAAACGTGGTCCCCTTGGGATTTCCGCCAGACCGCATTTAGCCGAGCTGTTAGGGACGTGGATGGCACAGTTTCCTTGTAGGTGTCGTGGTGGCCGAGCGGAATTAGTGCACCGGACTCAAAGCCTGGTTGTTTAACTCATCGGGCTGTGGATTCAAATCCCGGTCATGACACCTGTGTCCTTGAGCAAGATGCTTTACAATAACTGCTTCTCTTCACCCAGGGGTAGAAATGGGTACCTGCGAGAGTAGAGGTTGATATTGTGTTTGAAATAGCCTCCAGGGCTGTATACTCCCCAGGGAGCTGAGAAAGATTACAGGAATGTTATCGGCCCAATGACCAGGGCACTAATGTAAAACGCATTACTGGTCAAGTGGTTGCTCCACGCCATTTTCGGTCCAAATGTAGCACAACTCATTGTGCAGTCTAGTCTAGCACCCTGCGTGGGCACATGTGTTTTTTGGGACCGAAAATTGCTTCTAATCGCAAGTTGTCGTAACTCTCTCAATACCATATAGACTGGTTCCCGGTCCCTACATCGTTTACGTTCTCACTGAATACACCTTATGCACATGACGTCATTGGAGTAGGGCGCCCTCGGTTAGAGGTCAAAAGAAGGCTGCTCATTGGCCCATCCTGTGCGCTGCGTGTACATAAATCTGCGTTTTCCATTGTTGCATCATTGTTTTACATCTAAGACGTCAATAGGTCTGTACAGGGACTGGTAGCGGGTAATGAAATTTAACATACACCTGGCAGAATTCTGCCAGGTGTATGCTAATTATAATCAGCATATAGGTCTACGTAATCCCATAATGCAATACGGCCTTTACACAAAACATGATGGGCACAGAGTCTCAGAATCTCCCATTGTGCAGACTAACATCGTTAAGATGTTATCTCAAAGTTAACTTGAATTTTGATGTTGAAGGTTGGTTCACAATATGTCCAGGGCTCTATTTCACAAAGAGCTAAGATTGATCTTAACTGCAAATCACTCTTAGTTGCTAAGCAAAGTGTGATGTCACAATACAAATTACTATGGTAATACTGACAACTCATCTTAAGATGATTTTTAGTGCTTTGTGAAATCGACCCCAGGTGAAGGGTTACGATACACACGTGTGCTTCACTGCTATAGTGTCACGTCACAAACGTCATCTTTGCAACTAGAAAATCATCACCGCGCCCGCGCATTTGAAGGCCTATCAAAAGCGCCATATTATCGCTAGTAGCTACCGGTCCCTCCTACAGATAGAAGAGAACGATGTAGGGACCGGGAACCAGAGTTTTGTACAAGAACAAGAGGGCGCACTCGCTATGTCACGCGCGTAAGTCCGCTGACCCACCATTGGCAAAAATCCGTTTTGGACAATCTCATACGAATGACCACTTAAAAAATATTTGTTGTGCAAACTGATGAGTGACCAGTGTAATATGACTGGTCAGGACCATTTTCTCAATGGTCAAAAATGCTTCTTGTTGGGTTGTGTCTCATGGTTTTGTATGCCCTGAAATTCTTTTATAATTCTACGCTCAATAATTCTATAGAGAGGTTTCACGTGACGTCACCCTATACCTTTTTCTAATGCTGCGTGCACAAACACAGGCGCTGGAAATCATTCAGCAGACGACGCGCCAACCTTTGAGTTTGTACATGGCATTACCCAACATGGCTGCGAAACGAACTTTTCCCAGGGTCATGCAACCTCTCTATACAGCTCCTCACGCACGACTTATACAGCGCCCTCAATAATGAATAACGTCACTAGGCCAGTTGTACAATGTTCCTGGACCCGATTTCACTCAACACGATTTAGATTCATCTTACGATGAGTTGCCAATATCACCATAGTGATTTGTATTGTGACCTCACACTTTGCTTAGCAATTAAGATTGGTACACATCTTTAAATATCCATCTTAACTCTCTGTGAAATTGAGCCAAGGCCCTCTACCGATTAATCGCACGGATTCCTAATGAGATCGAGACGGCAAAAGTAACATTAATTGCGAAAACAAGAAATAGTTCTATTCAAACCATAATAGTAAGAGATTGTGACTAGATCGGACAATTATTATTGAGAAATGGTGAAGTTTTGAAAATATGGCAAGGTTTACTCGACGTTTTGACATGACAAATTAAGGTGTCTTCAATGAAGTCAACAATAGATAAGTATATGCAAAGTGTTTTCAATGGAATCAATAAAATTGCTGTCCTTCAGAATTTCTACCCTTGAATAATACTCGAATACCTATGTATGGTTAATCATTTCGAGATAGCCTCATCGCATGCCAGTAATGGTTACTCAGTGGAAATTCAGTGAAGGATTGCATTGTCTGTCTAAAATAAAGGGAACGTCTAAATAAACGGTCTGCTTTGTCCACAAAGTAACAGAGTGGCGCCCTCTATCAAGTTCTCTGCATCACAGTTCGAGTCCAGGTAGTTAGTTGTGCGGTGGAATGAAATTTATTTTTAAATTATAAAAGTTGAAGACCTTTTTCTTTGCGAGACAATAATAAGAATTATGAATGATGTCAAGATGAATCTTGGTACCAGTGACGGAAGACGGAATGGGATGACGAGATTGAGCTAACAAGGCCTCTTCAATCAATCTGGTTATCAGTGAATATCATCTCAAAGTACCATGAAATGTCTTAAAGAAAACTCCAGTCCATTGTAATTTATTCACCATGTTCATGTATCAGGTGATTAGTAAGCTCTCGTGGTTGTATTTGCTACATTGTAAAGCTATGCAATTACCCTTCATTATAACCGGCGTATCATCCTTAAGTATTGCCGTCCGAACAATACCTCAATGGAGTAATCTTTACTGTCAATAAGGATAGGTAGTACTGAAATCCTTTTGCAAACTCGTCCAAATTCGATTCCGCCACCGCCTTATAGAATTATCCCCCATTTGGATAGCGAGTCCGTCCCGCTCAGCCAAGCCCCAACAATGGACTAAACTCCAGGCTGCAATTGTTTCCAGAAAGATGGGAGTTCTGAAATTTAATTAGGGTTTGGTAATTTACCGAAGTATGTTGTGTGGTTTGAAAGGAACTCATCGTCCCTACTACTCTCAACGGTCGCCATGATGGCAAATGATGGGCCCGTGGGGAGGGGCATTTTACTCACAAACAATACTTCCTTACAAATTACTGTTACGTTCCCTAAAGCGGAGACGTTATTTATAATAAAACTATACATTTCATGATTTGAAACGAATTTTTGATTGGATAAAGTGTCTCCTCTCTGGAATGCAAACTCATTTGCATAATTGAGGTAAAGCATGTCAGGAGAACTCTTATCAGTAAACCATCATAAAGGATTTAGAAAACGTAGTCTGGTTAGGGAAAAAAAACACTTCAGGGAAATGGTTTTATTTGTAGGATGTGAAAGCCGCTCCATTGACTTAGTAACTAGTTATACCGCCCCTCCCACTTCCCTTCCAATCTTAACTTCTCTCTCGTCCTGAATGTGTTTCCATAGAAACAGTCTAGTTTTAAAGTTATTGGATTAAACAAAATTAACCCATGAGGTCAGTTCAGGTCGGTCATAAATAATAGGTCGTGGCCTGGGAATAGAATTTGTAAAAAAATTATAGCAGTCTTATCACTCTTAGAAAATCCTTGTCAAAATATTGGTTCCCAGATGTGAAAAACTGACTAGAAAAATAGTTAAACATACGAAAATTAAAAAAAAAAAATAATAATAATAATAACAACGGATACTCATACCAACTAGATTAAGAAGTAATTGGATTTGGCTCCAATTTTGGTTATTTAAATAATCCTGACATTAAGAGAGAAAAAAAAGTCAGACTGGCTGATTTTCAGTTGCTCCCAGCTGACCCTGGATGTTGTTAGTCAAATGTAACTGGTTTCTAGTCAAATCTGACTGATGCTTTTTTAGAGTGTTGTTTTACATGATTTATTTTTGTCTGCGTTGTTGTTATAGATACAGATACGAGGTTGACATAGCCAGCGATATAGACAGGATTATTTTCCAGATTGATCACCAATGCATTTTGGTTGAATGATTTGGTTTATCTGTTTGTGTATAATCTACCTCGTCCCCCGAAGACAATGCTGCTCAAATGGTGTAATGTCTGTGCTTTGAACCGATAAAGATACAGTTGGAACATTCCATAATCTATCCCCAAATTGTCAATTGCCTTGGCATGGCGCCACTGCAGACGTGAGATCAAACTTCACGGCAAATTTGTTAAATAAAAGCAAACATACATTTTAATTAAAATTCATTCTTCAAACTCTTCCTAGCGATTTGAAAATAGAATTATGATTACATGCATGTAACAAGCCGTTAAAATCTCGTTACGTCGATGCAGTACCCCTTCCAATTACCTCATTTATGGCCAAACCTACCCCGTCTCTCTGGAGAAGGGCCATTAAAATGGATAATTTCCAATAATCCGTTCGAAAACGGAGCGGAATAATAGATGAGACGTGCGTTTCTTGCCATTTATCCTGAGTGCATTATTTTAATGTCTCGATTATTCGTTCCCGTAACGAGATATTACCACGGGCTCGGTAATGGAGAAAACGGCGCGGTTGCCTCGTTCTCATGACGCGCTGACGTCGGCTATTTTAGACGAGCCAATCAAAACGGACTATTTACGATGACTAAACACAAGCGGCGTAATACACACGGGCACATAACGACACTCAGTAGACAATCGCGCCGAAATTAAATCCGCCGACAAAATGTCAAAGAAAATAGGAACTCTATTCCGGGACCATTTCAATGGCCACTCGATGATGGGAAAAAATTCCAGGCTGCATATTAACAATTATGTGAATGACGAAAGGAGAAGACGTCCGTATCAACGGAAAGTTAATTGTGTTGATTTAGTGATATTGCGGTAGTTGTGATCACAGTTTTTGAGCGGGAAGATACTGGGTTCAAAATGTTGGACCCAGTCGCGTTGGCAAATCATGCCTCGTTCCCAGGGGTGTGATTGAGGTTTACAAAGCGTGGTTGTCCGTGCGTGTATGCATGCTGAGGTAATATGGCCGGGGAGGAAGGACAGGGGACGGGGCGAGGGAGGATACGGGAATCTATGCAAATAGTTACTGCACTTTCTTATCGAGCATGGTTGAGTAATCATGTCATAATACCCGGGACCACATTGTTGGTTCTGACCTCTTTATTTGTAACCGTCATGATCACGTGACCAAACTTTTCACAAACCTCGTAAAGGGAACTTAACCTACAAAAGAAACTGTTGAGCTGGAACAGGCACTCAGTTCCTGTTTTCTTTCAAATTGGAACATCGTTTTGACTATTTTTATTTTGAAGTTGGCTATTTATAGCTTAATGAAATTGCAGGAGACTCGTAAGAGTTCAACAAGACAGTACCCGTCACACTATGAGTCTTTAATCTTCCCATCTTTGTCAATTATACCAACCAATCAGCCCAAAACGCCTGTTTCACTCACACCATTCAAGATGGCGGCAACTTACCCCTTGTTAATTGGTCTCTCCGTTGCATTTTGCGCGCGGGTCGAGGTTTTATTTATTCCATGTACACGGTGACCGTGTGCGCTGCACGCACTTCGACTAGCTATAATCATATTAACGACACCGATGCCCCATTTGAGCAGATTAAAATGGTAAGTCAAACCATAAAAGTAATTACTTTTTCTTGTAAGGAAGCCCACCTGTGTTCTTGTTTAGATCAAATAGCCCTCTGGGGGCAGCGTGCAACAAGACTGCGCCTGCGCTGTCCGTGTCTCTCGAGTGTGTGCCGATAGAAGTCAAAATGTGGCGAGTTTGAGATGGCGCCAAAACGATGAGGAAACCTGAGTCCGGATAGGGATATTGCCCTCGCATTCGATGGAAAGTATAAAACAGGTTTGGGTTGGATACGAGATGAAAAAAAAAATGCCTGAAACGTTGTGCTGTCATAAGCCGAAGCAATCTCGGTAAACAGGCCCCTCTAGCAGAACGCCTGACGACACGTTGTTATTCACATCAAACGTTCTATTGGATGGTGCGGACAACACTCTACAGCCTTTGTGCTTGCCCTTTTTTTGCATCATAGTGTTACCGATATCACCTCCATGTTTTCATGTTTTCTCCCGCCACAAGTATGACAAACAAATTCATTCTTTTCCGCTCACTCTCCTCAATTGATGGTGTTGCGTCGGTCATGAATCATGTGTATTGAATTGTTGTTTTTCTCCAAGTCGACTGAGAATCGTGGTATGGTTTATTCATGTCACATGACCGAAGCTCATTACGATCGATCCCTATAATTATTTATCACAAATTGTCAACAGAGGGCAGTATTTGTATTGTTGAGGTTTGTTTTTTTTTTAGGGTTTTTCTAAGCTTTTGCATCAACCACTTTTTAATTGCAATTATCTTCCATCAATCGTTTAATATATAAAGTAAATTCATCTCAAGACGATTCTAAAGATGTATCGTTCTTCAATACGATTCTTAATTTCAGACGCAACACTGAGCTTGACTTGAAGATGGTCAGAGTCGTCAAAGGTGTCAAATCAAGCGGTTCTTTCTTGTTTCTTTTCGGTTCTTTCCACAACCACCACAACTCATCAGAGAGATTATTACGTACCGGTAGTGCTACCACAAGCCTTGGTTTTTAGACCCCCCCCCCTTTCTAAAATGTCCTTTAAGATCATTTGACCGCTGAGCGTCTTCATCAATAATTTGCTAGGTACCAAGTAAACCACACTTCCCCGTTCGTGTTTGTCAATGATGGTTTGATCAGTGACTATTAGCCAATAATAACTCCATACAATAGCGGGACATTTCTGGTTCGGCGACGATCGGCAACTGTAATTAAGCCACTCTAGTTGAAGCTATATAATAAAATTGCTATTTAGCAATCGTGCTTGGTGTACAGCGTGGTTAAATACATGCGTGTACACGGGTCTGCATTCCATTATTTTTGCGAAGGGACAGTCCGGTGAGCCCGCGGCCAATCTCAGTATGTCTTGGGAACGAGTTCTTGAACCCCTATACATGCCAACTCCAATAACAAACTATTAATCCTAATCTTTTGACGCACAGAATTACAAAGAAGCTTCTTTTGCCAAACAATCACGTTTTAATGAGATTTTGACGAATGGTTGTTTCTTCGGAAACGTTTACCACAACACTGCTGACGGCAAAATTGTATCATTTTAAAAGAAAGAGTTTCAAGTCTATAGTTTCTTTCAAAATGAACGCCCTAAAGATGGCTGAATTTCGATACCATAAGTAGTTACGGAGCTCCTTTTGTGCCATGGGCCTGCCAAATATTTGAATTAAAGCCTGCGGCCAGCAATGGTAATTGTCAAAGACCAATATCCTCACTTTGTGTGAGAGTTTAAGCTCAATCGATCATCGAAGTCACACAAAAAAATAGTAGAAAAACCCCATCACTGTTTATAAACATTGGATTTCAGACTTGCCAGATCAAAACTCGTTGTTTTACTCGCTTCCCAAAAACTAGAGCATCTCCGGCAAAAATATATCAATGAAAGTTTTCCACCGTGGTCATTTTTATACCAGGAAAGTTATGTGCAAATCTGCAGACATTTATATTTTCAATCTTACCAAGGTTATGCTCGCCTCAAGGACATTGATTAAATCAACCCGCATTGTGTAAACCGTGGTATTTTTATTGACCACAAGAAGCTTTTGTTTCACAGACTAAAACTCATAAAAAGAAATGGAAATCAATGGCGCCTTCAACGAATCATTTTAATTTAGCTTAATTCCTCTTCACTAATAACGTTGGAAAAGATTATGTATTAAAAAAAATGGGGAAATCATACTTCAATAATTCTTTGAAATGCTCGTGCCTTTAATTTTATTGGCGACAAAATAAACTCGACAGAGTGTCGACTCGATGTGCTGAATAAATTCAACCCAGTTTTGAATGGCCTTTTTTATCATTAATTGTAGTCACATGCGAAATTTAACAACACAACTTTTAATGGGTTGGCTGTTTAAACACGGCACGGCACGTTGCAACACTGGCCCGGGGGTAACCCAAGCCTTGTCAACGGCATCAAAAACGTTCGATTATCCCGCTAACTCAAGACTACGGCTGAATTACGCAGCTTTTCATGCGCAATGTTTGGACGGCTTTTCTCAGTGGACAGATTCCCGCTATTTCCCGCCAGATGTGAACCACTTTTGCGCGCCAATAATCAAGAGAGGTTCGACCGTGCGTGACGGTGAGCAGCCATCGAGAAAATCAGCAGCGGGTAGGGTAGTTTGACGCTCCATTGCTCGCCACAGGGATACCGTTATAAGCAACTACATGCTCCACCGAGCTCTATTCTTTCTTAGAGATTCAATAATCTGATAAATTTAATCTGAACAATACATGGAAATTATAATGGTCTACTAAATGGAGATGCCTAGCAAATTATCCAGTGGAGAAACCATTGCATTGATATTTGACTTCTCCGTGTTTTTTTATTTGCAACGTCGGTTTATGATAAAAAACGACAAAAAGTGCAATGGAGTTTAACTCTGTTGGACCCTAGTTCTTTGCCGTTCATTGTAATTTTGTTGACGAAATAATCATTTAACGTTCATTGCAATTCATTGTACTTTTGACTCTACAAACATTATCATCTGTCACAAGAAAATAAGGTAACATAATTATTTCAAGTTGAAGACGGAAGCGTTCCGTCACTAAAAGCACATCTTATTTTTCGGTAACACAATAAACCAGGGTTTAAAAAAAAGAAGGATTTCGATAAATAATTATCATAAAGTTATGCACAAACATGAACAGCTTTTCCTCTTGTACTTTTACTTTGTCGTAATACGACAAAATGAAAGTACAGTGTTAACGGCTGTTCATGTGTGTGCACGTGATGATTATTTATTAAAATCCCTGCTTTTTTCGGGTCATCATTCAGAAGGATTCAATTTGTAACTTCGACCTGTGACGACTCTCAATAAATATTTTACACTTGCTTTTCTGTGTAAGACTTTAAAGGGAACATTATTATTCGGCTGTTTTGTTAGGAGCAATACATGAGCTTGTTATTTATTCTGAATAGTTGATTCACTGTCAATTTAAATCCAGCGAATTATGTTTTGAACAATGGAAATCGGACTTCTCCCCCGGAGAAGTAAATCCGATGCAACAGCACTTTTGTTATTCGTCCACGTCACCATCCCTGAATGAGCAATACCCAAGGTCCCATGGGTTCTGCTGTTCTCATTTTGCCCTCTATATCCCATTCAACTCAGGGAGGCAACAAATAGTCCCCCGTAATTGCCATATAGTTCTCGATTAAGGCCCCGTCTTTAATGGAAACTTACTTGCAATTCTCAGCTCCAGGCGGTGTGGACACGATACGCCAACTTGCAAAAAATACTGACATTTTCACTCCACAAAATCTCTCCCAGCTCGGCTTGTGAGAAATCGCCAACCAGGGAGTAGAGGAAAATGGAAATTTTCAGGGGCGATATTGCTGCCTAATCTATAGTTTTCCCCGTGAAGGGAGTGGACCGAGTTTGAGAAAAGAAAGAGAATAAGCGAGAAATGTAACTCCCCGCAGCATATCGTCAATCTCTCGCGACGAAAAGTAAAAGTATCTCGACACTCTTTAAGTGAGAATAAACGCCGCTGTTCGCAGATTGGATTGTGGGCCCTTCGTGACCGGCACATAGGAGCGTCTTAAAGATTCGGAGCGAGTTTGCCGCTGGTGCTGCGCTTTAATGATCTCATTTTCCTTATTCTTGGGTGACTTGCAAGTTGAGTTGCGAACCTCTGAGCGGCTGTCTGTCATGCTAGTGGGTATCGCTTCTAACACACCACTTACCCTATTATGATGCTGTGATTATTGTATTACATTTTTAGAAACCAATACTCTGGATCCTGCTTCACGGCTGGGATTCGAACCTCGACTGTATACATTTATCGACAGCTGTTATCATGACACTATAGAAATAAGTTCCATCAAATGAATGTCTGATAAAAATATTTTAGAAACATCGACTGGCCACAGTGACTGCCCGGGAGTCGAACCTTGGCCCAGTGGTTCATTACATTTTAAGAGAGTGGTAAGTTCTGAGGACTCGCTCAACGGTTTGACTCTGATTTAAAGGGATTCGAACCCAACGCTCTTTATTTCCAAATCAATAGACTACACCATTAAACCAGAGGCTTTTAAATTCAAGTCAAGTCACCGAGCCATAGAAGTTATAAAATACATGACTTGCGAAGCCAAATATAACACACTCTTATGTAAAACCAGAGACGGCATATGATTTTTATTTGGTGGCATATTTATGGCGGGATAAAATTGGTCGACAGTCTTCAATTTATGGGCGCGTTACCTCCCGTTTCCAATCAAAATGAAGCAGTCCCCATACAACCTTCATTCAGAATGAACCTCAATCAATGGTGAACCCCGTAAGGCGAAGCTAACCCAATCACAAATTGTCAACCTATCCAATTAAAGATTGTCTCGCCGACACTCGCTCGTCTGCGGCCACGCACACAGCGCCGTTTCATAAACCCAACAATTCTCTCTAAAACACTAGACACTTTTTTTTCTCTCTCCTTCTTGTTCTGTCTCTTCTTCCAGTAGACATTTCTTCTGTTTTCTTGTGAAACTTGTTGGAATTGATATGATTACGTGATTTGTCTCACCGTGCCTGAAACCATAACATACATCCGCTGATCCTTTGAAGATAGACGGGTAGAAGCAGTTGCTTTCACGGCGGTGATAACGGCACAGCGCCCGCCGAGTGCTATAGCAATCATGGTAACAACTAAATCAAAAAACTAAGAGAATGTCAGCCCTAGCCTGCTACCTTGATTAGATCTGGTTGAAAGCTATCCTATTTCGATTACTTTTTATGGGGCTTCATTTCCTTCTCTCTGCTCAAGTGATTGGCTTCATTTTTCAATATAATTAAATTTAATACTGCGGATAAAGAAGACACGACAAGACTCTGTCTTCGACGGTGCGCTCAGCGCGTACGTGAGAGATCTCTTGTATATTTGTGCTGGGATTACCTCGCGGGTGGATGTCGTCCCACCCGGAACGCTACCGCACAGCCAGGCAGCAGTCAGGGCTGATTGAAGCTCGACGTTCGCTCAGAAATAAAAACAATGAGTCGACCTCTCCCGCCCCTTCAATTACATTAATTAGCGGCGTGTGACTGGCAAGGCAATATTCTTAATCAAATCTTAGGAAGGCTGTTTGGTAATGAATGAGATGTAGTGTCAACTCCGTGGACCCTCTTGTCATGGTGATGGTGAAATCAAACATACCGCAAGGGTTAAGGAGCAGTCCCCCCAAAATACACGTTTTTTAAAACAGAAAAATAACACCATGCTCGGAAATCATCGTTTCTTTACAGTCCTCATCACCACCACAACCCTACTTACCACTCTGCACCCTTCCTGACGTCATGGTAACCATTTCACCATCAACGTCGTAGCCGTCATGCGTGGGTTTTTGAAATGGGTCTTGCGTGTTGGTGCCTATATACTTTCTTTTTAGTGTGGGTTAGACCAAAGTGGGGACGAGGTGCAAAGAAAGATGTGTGGTCAAACTTGACGAAAATCGTGTCGACTGCAATATACTAGGTAAAGAAGAACCAATGACTATTATTAAGTAATTATAGCTTCACTTTGATAAAATCTGCAACACAATGCATTATGACTCGGGAACTACGGTACATGCGAAGAGTCTTACAAAAAAAACATCTGGGTATTGAAAGACGGAATGTTTATTATGGTATTTCATCGAGTAATAATCTACGCTGATGCACGGGGTGCTAGCAATCAGCGGATTTAAACAATATTCAGATTTGTACCCAACTTTTTAATTACATCAATAAGGTCTTAGTTGTCGTAAAAGCAATTCCTTTTAATCAATGCCTTGCATATTTGACAGTCATAGCGTTGTAATGCTCAGGGAAGGAGTTACTGTACCGTAGATGCATGCAGAAATAAGCTTTAGATGACGTCACAAGGCTTGATAATAGATTGCCTTTGCCAATCTTGGCAGAAAACCGTTGCTATGTTGCCTGAGGCAGTCTTATTGCGAACTTGTGTTTTTGAATTGAAGTTTAATGTCAAGAAGAACATAGATCCATGCTCCAAAACAACTAATGAGTTTATGTCACCAACAGAGGGCGCTTCAAATATAAACACGTTGTACAGAACGAATGTAGGGCAGCATATAGACAACTTCGCAAATACTTTTTACACGCGGGTTAGCCGTGGAGTGAGGTGCATGCTGGTCAAGTTAGGTGAGTTACTAACTTGACCAGCATGCACCTTATTCCACGGCTAACGCAAGTGTAAAAAATATTTGCGAAGTTGTCTATTGTATACTGCCTAACTGCGCAAAAATTAAGCCATGTTTCTATATTACGTTTTACATAAACCAAAATCCATGTCTGGAGTGTCATTTTATTTTTTTATACCTTTTTATTTCAATATTTTGGCGCGGTGCTGGAGTAAATTTGATAGCATTCCACTTCAATTTTTCTCATTAATAACATGAAATCTAAACTGGAACATGACATAAATGAGTGCTACTGAGGGCTGACTACATGATTTATACTAAATCGATTTAATAAATGACGCCACCATCTGTCAAAAGCCACCATTCCTCTCCAAATCTCAGCTACCTAGCGACATGCTCTCCTGAATTTAATACATAATGAGCCGCTAAGTACAGTTTGATAACTTCACCTGGCCCGTTTTAAAATACGTATTCGTTAATGATAATACGATTTGTCACCGTGTACTGCCGGTTGCTTTGGGGGCTGTTGGACGGGCAGCTGCTCGCGTTGCTCCCCACTAGTACGTGCCTCATCGTCTGGTGGAGTCGGCAGTTTGGAAACTGAATTATAACTGTTCGTTTCTAATGGTTGTTGTGCTTTAATGCGATCATAGGTATGTTGGTGAATTAAAACAATGATTGCTGCTCTGCTGAGTTTTCTGGTCCGTTTACCAAATAAATTTTCAAAACTATTATACTTGATCGACTCGATGATAGGGTATGAGGTGGCAAATTGTTCTAAATAAAATTGCTATGGGAATATTTTGAAGGATCCTTAGAGTAGCATATCGGTAAACCCCATAACATGCGCCCCCGCACAAACAGGCCAAGACAAACACAATTAAAAGAGGGGTGCGAGGGCGCCCTTCATGTACTCCTATACCGACGGCCAATCGAAACAATGTGTACGTGATCTAGATCGAAGGAGAGTGCACATCGGTAGCCAGTCGAACTAGAGTGACTTCGAAATGAGTGACTACGGCTTTTGTTTTACATCTATCCGCTGTAGAAATGCTTCAGCTATTGTAACTCTAAGGACATCTAGTGAGGGCGCAGTTTTCTTAATTACTATTATAATTTGCACAGTAACATGTCATGTGTCTTCCCGAAACAGCTGCTTGTTGTAGTTCAAAATTAAGATGCGGATTGATCTCTGAGAAAACAAATTCACCTTTGCCCGAAACCCGTCAAAATAAAACAAAACAAAAACAGACAAAAGACACAAAACAAAATGAAAAATAGATTTTCCGTGCAAATCAAGGACTTCATGTTAATTATTTTGTTTTACTTTTTTTCTAAATAGCAAATAGCAAATAACAAAAAAGACAAGCCAAACGAGGTTTCCATCCAATCACGAACAAATCAAAACTGTATAATTAAAATAACTTGCAAAAAAAATAAGGGAAAAGGGAACATTTTGAATATTTTATTTTCTCTTAAAAATCGTACATTGAAATCTGCTGAAATGTTCACGTAAAATAAACATTTTGCGCATCTGGATAAACTATCATCAGCCCAGGGTGTTGGGGGAAAGGGGGGGGGGGCATGACTCTTCATCATAATACATCTTATCATCCTGTAGGTGACAGACTTTTCCAATTTGACAGAAAACAGTGGCAGTCACGAGGTCAAATTTGCCATTCATTTTCCACTGAACCCACGCTATTATTACTACATAAGTGACAAGCTTATACTTAACCAACAGACCAGACTAACACACAAGTTATTATCATTTAATCTGGGATACAATAATGTTTTAATATGTATTTGGCAAACTCCACTGTTTATTTACAATATTTACACAAAAATTACAAAGAGACACGGGTCTAAGTCTATATTTACCAGCAGGGTTATACGGTAGATTAAATACTGAGATAAAAAATGAACTTTTAACCTAGAGACGGGATTCAATAGCTTTTGTAACCAGTTAATATCAAACCCACAGAAGTGTCTTCACAATAAACTATTTGTATATTTTTGGGGGGAGTACTCAAGGTTTTTTTTTTTCTTTTTCAAAACTTGTGACATGTTGTCGGTTCTTATCTCCAAACAAGTAAATGCAATCATTCGAGTATAACCAGAGAAGTTTCAAACATTTTTTTTCTAGGATGTTGTCAAGAAACTTTTACGTTGGTGTATGTAGGATCTTGCTTGTATACTCTTATTTTACTCTCGGTCGATTTTTCCTCGGCCACTGCAGTTCACAAATTAAACAAATTGCAAAAATAGCAAGCTTTTCTTCAAATTTTCAAAAACTTATTAATCTTATGCTTGTAAGAATTGATCTGAGGGAACATAGACCCTACAAGGTCCCTGTGGTATAGAAGCTGTTAATGTTACTAGAGGAGCGAAGTTTGTGCCTATCAATAATTTGGTAATAAATACAAAGGAGTTGATTAGTTCAAATTCTTAATTATATATATACTTTTTAACATTATTACTTATAGTTTCTCCGCATGAAAAAAAAACCTTCATGAAACATGACCTAAAGCAGGGATATAAAAACAATCGAACAATCAAAGTGATTACAAATCGTTGGTATACTTTTTGCTGATTCGTTCTTTTAAAGCCCCAGTTCAACATTGGTAAGAAGAAAAACATGAATGTTCACAGATTTACGCATACCTTACATGGTATAAAGACAATGATGGTAGAAAAATTTCCTTGAAATATTTCTGCCTGAAGTGTTATCGTTTTTAAATAATACATGAAGTAAGATCCAACATTAGTTTTCGTCTCAGTGAGACGAAAACTCTGCCTACAGGAATGCATACAAAAAATGCTGAATGCCTTTTTACCGTTTTCTCGCAAATGAAACAAAGAAACGAGCTGACATTTTTCACAGGTTGGTTTTATTACAAATATCTTGATCTGTGCAAAGTATGGAAGCATTTCTAAGTCAGTTTACCAATGTTGAGCTGGGGCCTTTTAGAACGTTCTGCGCGTATAGTATCATCAAAGTATCCAGACATTCTGTCCACCTGCACATGAGTTCCTCTACTGATGTTAAAAAATTAGCTCAGATAAGGAAATCTGAAATTGACAACCAGTACGTGACCCACTTGTAAGTAAGATCAAGTACAAAAGTAGTCAATACTCGGAGTTGTTTGCTTACAAAGTATACGAAGAGATCAGTATGATTCCACGATCATTCCTTTACACGGGAATGAAGTCACTCAGGCAAAACATTCAGGGACCTCTTACAAAATACAAATCGATTATTTACACCACATGAAAATCTCCAATAGAATTATTGAAATTATGTATGTGAGAAGCCCTCAAGGTATTCTTCTATATATATTTTATTTAAATAAATACCATATTGATTTCAACTTGCAAGTCTCAATCTACCTTCGGGTCTCTTGAGAAAATGACCCCAAAATCTTTACCATTTATGTTAACAATGACAGTTATTTGCAATTACAATGACTTTATCTCAATCGGCAAGTTTGAAACATTCATCCATCCCTTCCTTTGAACACCCCCTCTCCCAAGCATTTTAGTCTAAAGCTTTACCTACAAAAACAACAACCACAAAACAACAACAAAGGCATCTTGTTGTTGTTTTCTTTTCGAGGGAGCCGAAAAATGGCAGAACAAAACAGAAAACTCGTCACTGTAATAACGATGAACCATTCGTCTCTGTGTCTAGTTTGACATTGCCATCAACATATTATGAACCGAACTTTATAATAAGCCGTGACCCAATTAGTGGCTGCGGCTACGGCTGGGGCTGTTGCTAGGGATGTTGCTATTGGCATCCTCTCCTTCAACGCATGTCCACGTGACGATCTAGCCACCGCCACAGCCGTTAATTCGAACACGGCCAGTAAATCTGGTAAGCACGAAAATGTGCTCAGCTCAGAAAAATCCTGGTTAGCAGAATTAGGTTACCAGTCCTGATGCCATATATTTTACACTGTTGCAACTGGTGCCCTACTAAAAAAAAAAAAACAATTTCGATGTGGAAATAATTCCAGGCAATATTTTCTGCTGTAACAAAAGCTTTATGATATTTTTGCCGAAGTTGCAATTTCGTAAAGCTGCTAATTGTTCAAAATATATTTATATGATAACAAAAAATTGCAGAGGACCAGTCACATTACATTACACGTGGCATGGTGTTTTGATTGGTAGCCTGTCTCTGCTAAGCACAATTATGCACTAAGCAGATCTATGATAATGATACAAGTCAAACAATATTTTACACATTCTGTATATACTTATTTCAGATTGTTAAAACAACAGAATTATTGGCAGGGCCACTTCTAAAAAAATCAGTACCAAACTGGAACCGTTCAATTTTATTTTATTTTTTATTTTTTATTTTTATTTAATTCCTCTAAACATTATTGAATTGGCTCATGAATTATGCAACGTTTATTAATTTTGAATTGATATACATGTTTACGCAGACCTTTGTAAAACATCTCTTCATTTCACCAACACTTCACTGAATAAGTTTCTAGTTCAGCCAGCTGTTTCAAAAAACAGGAAAATCATGGTTTGTTGTGGTTTTGTAATGAATTTCTGATTTGACATAACTTTCAAATGACTCCAAAATGATGAAGGAAAAACCATGATAGAGTAACTTCTAATGACAACCATTGTTATGAAGCGGCCATCTTCGTTTCCTTCAGTTTTGAGCGATGTTGGTTTAGTTTTTTCGAAGCCACGGCTAATAGGGTTAGATTCCGGCTTAGCCACCGTCTGTCTGTATGAAGTCCCGTGCCAAAAGTATATGCTTTCAAAATGACTGACGGAGCCAAAGCCAGAGCCTAAGCTGAAGCCGTAGTTTCGAAAACGCCCAATAAGAGTCCGAGGTCTGGAACTAAGAGTTAGCTCTGTTGGGCTGATTGGAAACTTTGTCTGGTCTCTTTTTAACGTTACGTCAGATCGAGATCGTTCACAGTGGGTACGTGGGGAATACGACCAACAGGACCAAAATGAGATAAAATATTATTATAACTGTTTATTCACACATTTACTCGGGATCATATACTTGGCCATTGTGGATGCAGAATTTCGGAACTGTGTTAATGGAGTCTTAAACTAGTTCCCTTTCACAGCGAGACAGGCCATATTAAGCCAAATCGGAAATCGTAAAAAGCTTTTCGTAATGAACAGAGAAGCATTTGAATACAATTTCCACGAATTTTAGCTTTTGTTATTGACTTACTTTTGATGGTCACAGTTTGAAACTAGTGAGTAATTTATTTGTTTAACAATATTTCTTTTGACCGTTTCCCCCTTTGGGGAGATTTTTCCATGTATTGGCCAACCCCTGTGTGACTTATGGACCGTCCTCAGCGGCCCCAAAATCACCCTGTATACCCTGAATAACAAACGCTCATGGACAAAATAATTACATCACTATTTATTTGCTGTACACGCTTCCTCAGTTCCCTGGTCTCATCAATCGTAATGTCAGTACAGTTCCTAGACTCATGTATGACTGAACTGGTATCTGGCGGAGTCCGTGTTTTGGTTGGTTACCAGCTTATGAAACAACCAACAGAATCCTGACTAATTGCCTGACGACCCGTTCCCAGGGCACAATGTCATGATCTACGACTTTATGCGCGAGCTGGTAGTAAATACTCCAGAAAGTGCTAATGGATTTCATCCAAGCTGTTTAAAGCACTCCACACGGTTTTGTTTCCTCGAGTTTTTTTAGAGTTTATCTTTAGGTATAGGGCGATTGAGCTATAAACTCGAGGTGCTATTTGAAGAGTTCAATGAAGTAACGAACTCACACTCTTCCCGCCTTCTTTTGACGTCTCCTGGCCCGCTGGTATGGTCTACCACCCTGCCGATGGTACCGTGTCCGTGGTGCCCTTGCCCGCCGTCGTCAAGGTCTGATCCTTCGGCAGCAAGATGCTCGGTCTCGGAGTCATGTTTTCTCTTAGCGCTTGCCATTTCTGCCGCGTGTTTCTTGCGCCATTTCGTTCGCCGGTTCTGAAACCACACCTGGAAAGAAAAACATAACATTTTACGTTTTCAATTTAGTCCAGAAAGTAAAGACTGTTGAAACATGTAACCATGGTAGCCTACGGAGCGCTGAAAAAAAGTCAAATGAGCCCTCGAAAATAAATCATAAATAATTATTAAGGGGAAGCCGGCGACTTTATTTATTTATTCATTTGGACATACAATACCACGGGTCGTGGAAAAGGTTATAAAATATCCATATAAAATCCACTACCTGTTAAAATACAAAAAAAAAACAAGAAAAACAGGAAAATTAGTAAAAATAATGAGAAGTTAAAATATTAAGGAATAAGTATATACATGTACAGATAATGTGCTAAAAAGCCCCCAAAATCGGCACTTGATATACAAAACGAATATAACTTTATGATATGACGTGTGAATCTATTATAAACAAAACTTTTATATAAGAATTTGCATCATCTTCAATCATTAGTTCCTTATTTAATTGATCGTTTTATAGTTCCTGATGGAGCAAATGTTTTTGTAAAAAACAAACAAACATAAAAAACAGCAACAAAAAAGAATTATTAGCACATACAATATCTTACTGTTGTTATATATAAACTGTTTCAAATTAATCACATTGTTTTATGACAAATATGATATTGTATGTTTGTTCAAAATACGGTAGATATTCAGACTTTCTCTTAGAGGCACTTTAAGAAATGAAGCAGGCTTTTCAAGATAAAAATAAGCTCTAAAAGAGTCTTTCAATTTACATTAATAAGTGTTTTGTACCAGTGTATTGTAACAACATGTATTGAGGACCGACAGTGAGATGGGCATACCTTACAAACCTTTGCTACAATGGCTCAGCTGTACTCCTAATCTCTGACATTTACGGAATGATTATTATTTTTTTTCAGTTTTCAGATTTGCCATGATGGCACTTTGGGCAATGATTGAAGATTAGACTGCCATTGTTGAGAGAGAATGAGAGAGGGAGGGAAGCAGAGAGAGAGAGATGGGTGGAGGGTATTGAGAATTCTCTAAGTCAAGATCGTTGTACCATAATGGAGACAGATACTGAATTCTCAACCAAAGCTGATATGACACAAATTTCAGATGTGTACACAATGTAATGTCTGTAATGTATTCATTGGGAAACCGAACTATGATTAAAAAGGAAACCTAATGACCGACGTAATGATCGAAGTAAAAGCTGTGTCAATAAAGCGCCGCCAACGACCAACCACGCCCCACAAAATCGTCTGAAACCAAGTGCCAAAGATGAAGTGTAGTTTACAGTCATTTACCGACAGGCAAGTTCAAGTTCTGCACTGAGACCGTCTGTCTCATCACTCGAACCCAAGATTACAGCTACATGTCCGACCAATTAAAACCGAGTAAAACTCCTTCCAATTTATCCATGATGGTCGTGTAATTTATGGCTGACATACAACGGCAGATTAGGGTTTTAAACGTGACAAATGTTGGCGTAATGGATGTTTCTTTCTACAATGATCTAAAGTCCGGGTAGCTAGACCCACGGCCGGCTACGCTAGTCAAAGCGTTGCCGTGTAATGCTCCAAATCACCGGGCCGGGTGATTCAAAGTGACCCAGTACTCATTTTGATATAATTTACCGCTAGTTGTACAGGCGTTGTCTATTCAAACAAAACATGCCTGCGTCGGCTCTGGGAGGAGAGGAGTTTGTGCGGTATAAAGCAAACCGGATATGGGACAGATGCTAAACGACTGCTTGGTGAAGTACGAACAGCGTGGCTGACATCATTGACGGTACCGTAGAATCGTTAGTTACTTCCGGCAACCTGCTGCAATGGCAGGTAACTTAAGAGTGTTTTCGGAGCTTGTAGATTGACCAGATTATTCAGATTTTCTTGTCTTTCTTTCTGAATCATTGTTCAGTTTATGGCTTTGATGTCGAGTTTTTTTGGCTCACCATGGGGCGGTCAAAGTGCTTGATAATAATAAACATTAAATATACCTGAAACAATGCTATAAATCATCTATCGTGACGAATGTCAGGAATATGTTTCTACGCAGCGCCAATTGAGTTGCTGGGGATATGCCCACTCGTTTTTCTTTTATTGTTTTTTATAATTTATGAAAGAAAATTGTCTCACTTAAATGTGAGCTACACAAATTTATAAGACATAGTTCAGTATGTGTAACTATAAGCCGAAAAAAAAGAAGAAGTACATTTCAAATCTGAAACTATTCTAAATGGTCATAAAGTTGGTAAACAGTAAATTTACAGACTAGGTTGATTTTGTGTGCCGTTTTTGTCGTCTGAAAATTTTAAAGATAGATCGAGCGCATGAATTCTATTTTAGAATTTGATTGTATAGGTGGGGGACGTAAAACTATTAAATAAAGAGCGGAATCATTTCATAACTTATTACTCCGTAATTCAATTCTTCACTAATACGAAACAAGCCTACGTCAAGTATCGCAGGTTGATGTGATAAAATTTAAAAGTGATATTGCATTTAGGAATAAAAAAATATATATCTAAAAAAAAAAACACACAGATTGTTTTCAAAATAGAGTGATTAATGAAACATGGTAGGGAACCAATTGCTATCAGAGCTAACCCGATAGCGTGCCCTGACTTCCCTCAACTGCAGTAATGATTCACGCCTAAATAACTATTGCTGACCGTTTAAGTGTAATTGCCTAGGCGCACGTGTCCACGCAGACGATCATGGTAAATTCTCCCGCCTTTTTTTGACTTCGCAAACATCGTGAATCTTAGTATGACTGCTCTATTAAGAGTCCCCACAATTAGTCACAATGACTTTGTATACTTTCTAAACGCATGTATGTTCGTAAGAAAGTGATAAATTGCTTTAAATAATGTGTGCACACCAGTCGAAAATGAGCTCTTTTTCTCGTATTGTATTTTAAGTTTAGTCTGGAAGTTGACCGTTCATGCAGTCGTCTTCGGGTGTTCAACAAACACCAATTAAATAGATCAATTACGTCATTATCACGTACTTTCCTTGGAGTTTGTTGATATTTCAAACGAACTTTTGTCACTCAATACAGCAATTTATTAGAGTATTGCGAAAAAGCTGAAGATGCAGTGTGTCAGATTCAGTGATAGTCAACTTTTGAAATGATCCCCAGTTCGTCCACTTTGATAGGATGGTGAGTTATGGCTGCATACAATTAGCCTTTTGAGATAATATGGTGCACACCATAGGAGTGCACTGTTTGGTTTGGGTGTTTACGGACATATTGACCCAAACCTAATAGTGTCATAGTATTGTGTCCACCATATCTCAAACGGCATATGTATTTGCTTTAAAAAGAAATATGTGACCACCTAGTCCGTGTTTCCTATAGATTTATAGGACTCGACAAAGGATCTCAACGGTTCTACGTCGCCCAAATTCAGTACTCGGTTAACCTATCTGTCCTAGGTTATTTCTGTCCTAGGTTCTGGGGCTGTTTGTCTGTGTTCGGTTCTGTGTCTGTTCTCGGCTATCTGTGTTTGGTTGTCTGTCTGTCCCAGATTCTGTGTCTGTTCTCGGTTCTGTGTTTGGTTGTCTGTCTGTCCCAGATTCTGTGTCTGTTCTCGGTTCTGTGTCTGTTATCGGTTCTGTCTGACTGTCTGTGTTTGGTTGTCTGTCTGTCCCAGATTCTGTGTCTGTTCTCGGTTCTGTGTCTGTTCTCGGTTCTGCGTCTGTTCTCGGTTCTGTGTCTGTTCTCGGTTCTGCGTCTGTCCTTGGTTCTGTGTCTGCAATTCTGGTTCTGCGTCTGTCCTCTGTTCTGTCTGTAATCCCAGTTTTGCGGTTCTGTATTTGTTCCCCGTTCTGTGTCTGTTATCGATTCTGTGTCTGGTTGTCGTGTATGTACTCTTAAATTGTATACAAATCTTGTGGCATGTTTTGACATCACATGGAACAAAAAAGAGAGACATTTGAGTTTCTGGATTTACAGATTACACAGACGCATTTCTGTTGATATTGTTTGCTTTCATTACTATTTTGCTTTATTTATTAATTTTTATATTATTATTATTATTATTATTTTATTATTATTTGCTTTTTATTATTATTATTCTTTTTTACCCAATAGCAATGCACACCACATTCATTATGTTTAGCAGTATCGAACAGCCGTCTTTCCCGCCATAGGATATAACCTCGACCTCATAATATCCCTCCACTTTGCTCTAGCTCACATTAGTAAAAGCGAAAACAACCAATACAGTGACTGAAAGCCCTAACGAGTAAAGCACGCAGAAAGTGCAACCACTTATCCAGTGTGTTCCTCAGTGTACCGGAATCCCCAGCGCACTGCAGTGGTGCTGCATCTAGAACGCCGTGTATATACCGAGGTGTAAATGACGCCGTTGCCAAGCTCACCGTCCCCTCTTTGTGGGAAGGTACCGCTCGCCCCGCGGCCTCTGACACTATACTCTACACCTGTCCGTATAATTTCATTTTGATAGAGGGGCTCTCAGGCATGATGACCACCTACGATGAACTGCTTATGTTTTTTTTTTTTTTTTTTTTTTTGCCGCAGATATTTTTGTTTTAAGTCATTCTGTGAATGACCGTTCTTCCTTGGGAATGGAAGAGACCGGGCAATCTTCTTAAATCACTTCTATATAGTCTCCATCTTTGTCAATGGTTTACAAAACCGTCAAGGGAATAATAATGCACATTGTTGAAGGAAGGATTAGTTCTGATTGTGACCACAAGAAATCATGCTGAGTTACACTGAGATTCTTTTAACCTAGGGGGCGGGGTATAGCCCTATCGGCAACAAAACTTTTGAACGGCTCAGCTTTTATATTTTGAAAGCAAGTATAGTTTGGACATACAAAATAAAGTCAT
Organism: Marthasterias glacialis; assembly: GCA_911728455.2. NCBI lineage: Eukaryota > Metazoa > Echinodermata > Asteroidea > Forcipulatida > Asteriidae > Marthasterias > Marthasterias glacialis. Next base: position 5,120,667 of record OU452231.1, read on the forward strand.
AAAATTTCAAACATTTTTAAAAATTTCAATTTGAGAACATTCCGTGTGAGATTTAGCCTCATCTATTGAGGCAATCGGTCCATGCGCATTTCTAAGATACACGGAGATATACTTGCCGACGAGTTTTAGTGCTCACATAGTCAGTGTTTGGTGCCAAGACGTTCTTGCAATCAGTTGAATGCAAATGATGAGACAACACGAAATTAATGTGAATGACATTACAAGTAAAATCTATTAGCCATCCAGCAAGCCATTTATACAACTGAGAAAGTTGTTAATTTGTTTTAATTTCATAAAGGGGTCAACTTATGATTTATAATTTCGTATTATGTCTTCAAGTTTGACTTAAACGCCAGCAAAGATTTGAATATTAGGGGAAATGTTGGTGCCATCGTCAACTTAACAACAAGAAAAAAAACAGGCGTGAGTTTTGAAGTTCAAATAGCAGCTTATAAGGGCAAGAACAGACCTTTCATTCATTTAAACGATTTATGGAAAATGCCTGTATCAGACTAAAACGACACAGCCATTGGTACCCGGCATGTGGATGGTATCCCTATGGGACCTCAGTGATGGAGACTCCATCGTCTCTGTTATTGCACAAAGTGTCGGCCTCATTGGGTCGTCTGTCGTCACTTCGCGCCACTTGCTCACAAGCAGCGCGCGATGATGACGACACGCTACAAGAGCCAATAGGCGACCCATGTTGACCTGGCTTAACTTTGCGCAGCGGCTGTGTGAGACTTCGTTTCAAGAGTGTTGTGCTTGAACTTGTGGTGGTAGGAAAGTAAGGGGGGGTCGAGCTGTACCATACACCTGGGCGCAGTACATCAGTCATTGATGCCTTGCTTCTGATCCCCTTTGAAGATATAATTCCGGAACCAGACCATTGTGTATGTATCCAGACCCGAGAGTCGCCTTAAACCTCAGCTGGGATGTTATTGCGGTGGCGTTTCTCTCATTCTAAACACACTGAAGTAATAAAGACTGATCCAAGCAAATTATGCCTAAGCCCCCATTGCCTTCAGGCCGGCCAAACAGTAATCCCTAATCATTTTATTTACTTGCAATACCTCATAACGACTTTTTAGTCGAGTTGTCTTTGGCATTTGCTGCGCCCAGATCCAATTAGTTTTTCGTCGTTGGTGGCGTTTGTCCCGTGTTTGTTTTTGGTTCCAAAACGATGAGGACATTTCGGAATAAAATCGAGAATGGGCAGACATTGAACTGATAGTATGACATCAAATGCCTCGTGTGCATCTGAAATGTCTCAATTGATACCAGGTTTACACCTAAAACATAAAATCAAAACATAAAGAGCTTCTCCATCCAAGAACCTTTTGACATCTTGAGGAATGAGGCAAAGAATATTCACAGTTTCCATCAGGGATGGAATTCGCATTAAAAGTATCCGTTGAAATCACCGGAGGGTACCGGAACACCTTGCTACTTTAATGGGATTATGATAGTTCTCCCATAGATTCCTCTCCATTGGAATTATTACGCTCTGTGACTCGCAGACTTTTTGTTTTTGGTATTTTCTTCTGGTAGCACTTCAAACGCTTGCCGACAAACAACAGGAACGTTTCTTCTTCGGCGATGGATTGCCTACGGGGAAATCGGGCGTATCTATCGGCCAGAGTTTTCGACATCACACGGCGGTGTGATGAAACCACGGGGGCCCTCGGACTTGATCGCAGGTGTGGGCGCCGCCGTCGCGCAGAGCCTAATCATCAACGGGGCTAATCGCTCAATTTCACCCGTGCCTTGTTTACCGCAAGCTGGTCTGCACTTTTGGGTTAGGGTGTATTTTGATGAGGTGCGTGGTTTGTAACACGTGCGGTAGACTAATGGCTTGATGAATGAGGATGGGTAATAGTTATACTCAACTCGGTCAATTGCGAGGAAACGATTCAGGGCATGGCCTGTGTCAAGTTCACCAGACATTACGCCTGGTTTATTCTCCCATTGTAAGCCATGTGTGATAGAACCGAGGCTGCCGAGATACAAGACTGGCACCTCGGTATAGGCATAAATGATATTTCAAAATGCGTGGAACCAAAATGAATATGTTTACCAGACGGCTATTTCGTGAAACTCGAAAACAAAGAGCAGAAAAACGCCAAATAATCACGCTTTCTTTTGTTAACAAGTCATGACGCAGTTTGAGTTTCTAACCAAGTTTCTAGCTTTTCCTTTTGCAAAAAATCTTAATTCAAGTGCTAAACCCCGGTCTTCAACACTTCCTAAGCGAAAAGTTCGTTTTTGCAAATCCTACAATGGTTAGTATCGGATTGCATTTGTACTCCTAGGTGGGAGAGAAGAAGGTATGACTTATACGTATTATGCAAGTCCAGAAATCGTACATTATCTTGTTGTTGCTGTTGTTGTTGTTGTTGTTGTTGTTGTTGTTGTTGTTGTTGTTGTTGTTGTTGTTGTTGTTGTTGTTGTTGTTGTTGTTGTTGTTGTTGTTGTTGTTGTTGTTGTTGTTGTTGTTGTTGTTGTTGTTGTTGTTGTTGTTGTTGTTGTTGTTGTTGTTGTTGTTGTTGTTGTTGTTGTTGTTGTTGTTGCTGTTGCTGTTGCTGTTGCTGTTGCTGTTGCTGTTGCTGCTGTTGCTGTTGTTGTTGTTGTTGTTGTTGTTGTTGTTGTTGTTGTTGTTGCTGCTGCTGCTGCTGCTGCTGCTGTCGCTGTCTTTGCTGTTGTTATTGTGGTTGCTGTTGGTGTTGATGTTGTTTTGTGCATTTCATTATGTTACAGTAAAGTGAATTGAACTTAAAATATTAAAAAATAACCACTCGACAAAAACATCAATTGGAATCTCTTAGACTTGGTATGTCAGTAATTTCAGTTTCCAAACATCATTAATATCTCGGTAAATATGATGGCATTTTGATGCAAGCAATCAAACACGTCCCTGATGGTAAACCGATTTGCAATTATACCGGAAACTGACAAACAGAGCCTCCGGCAACACCGCAAATTACACGGTACACACTTCGGACATTATCTCCTCTAGTCGTTAGTGACCCATTGTAGAGTTATGAAATACTTTAAATATCAGCTTCTGGTCACGGAAAACCACTTAGAGACCGAGTAGATGTGTTCACTCAGAAACTGTCTGCTGAAGTACGTGTTTTCTTGTGGGACATGTGATCGATGCTCATCAATAGATTTGGTTTTCTTTGTTGTTTTTGCAGGAGGAAAATAAATTATTCCTAAGCTGATGTTGCAAATTAACGTTATAAGTGACAGTGAACGGCTAAATGAATCTAAAATGTTCCCATAATTTTTATATTTTTGACACCTGATCTCAGGCCACTAATGCACTTAAATACAACGCTGGTGGCGCTATATGCTAAACTCAAAGTTTAAACGGTTGAAATGGTAAACTTCGTTGACTGCTCCCCCATCCCACCCCACCCCCACCCCCACCCACTCCAACCCACCCCTCACACACGCACACATCACACGAGTTTTCTTAAACAACGAAACCAGATTAACAGGCTATGATTGAATATTTTGTAAAGCATAAACAAAATTAAAGAAACAAATGAATAGCCAGCTACGTCACCCCTCTCAGACAGTTTAACTAATATTTTGTTAAAATTTAGCAATGTTTGAGAAGATATCATTAGAGACCTTGGACAGTTTAAAACATTGTTGTCCTTTCACAGGAGTTGCAAATCTTTAAATTTCGCAACCATGCTAAAATGAAGCATGGGACCCTTGCTTAATTGCTCTCGTGTGAAAAAGGCTTTTAAAGACGTCATCTGTACTGACTTTGAACATTATCGGTTTTTGTTCCTGTTTGGCACGAACAATAATCTTACCTTAACTTGGCTCTCTGTCATGCCGAGTGCATAAGCTAGTCTAGCCCTCTCCGGACCGGCAAGATATTTGGTCTGCTCAAACGTCTTCTCTAAAGCAAAGATTTGTTGACCTGAGAATGTAGGCCTCGTGTGCTTCTTCTTGCCGTCTTTGTCCACGGGGCTACAGCTCTGTGAGGCCGACTGAACTATACGGGACAAAAGAGCAGAGAACATCAAAATAATAATGACGGTTTTGCCAATGAATATGTCTACTGTGTTTTTTTTTACATGAAAACTGACTGGTAGACTTTGCACACTGAATTTGAAGGAAGTCTATTTACTTTTCAGTTTTAATATTTCGAGCAATATAAACACAAACTAACCACCATGAGCGATTTTCCATGTGGTATAATCACGATGTGTAAGTTGTGTTGTTTCCATCAGTCTTTTACAATCAACCCTATACACCAATCGACGTTTCAATCATTGTGTCTTCGGGAATTGACTCCATTGGGATTGAGTTGTACAAACACCGCTCTCAGAAGCGGCGAAATAATTGATATGCGGATTGGCTTTAGATCTTGATTTAATAAGCTTTTCCTTGTGACCGTTGCTCATCCTTGAGACAAGACTATACTCCGTCGGGAAAAAAAAGTACACGCATGGTATGGTACTATTAACAGTTTAACATAAAACTATCATCGGCATTTTATCTAATAAATTGTTTTAATAATATCTTTAGTTTCGACGAATCTTTTTGAATAATTATCTTTTATCTGGAATTCACCGTGTGCGTCACCAAGGCATAAATAGTTATTGACAAAACCACAAACTTGTTTTGATATCGAGTAGAGGTAAAGTATATTTGATCAACGGAGCGATCCGATTGTTTACCAACATACCACAATCCCAATGGTATGTTATCAACAGTTTCTACGTATACCGGTAAACGATCCGATGGAAATAGCTTCGTATTCATCACCATCAGTTCTTTGATTTGATCTCTGGAAGCTCCCTTACGTTATTTTACAAATTGTTTGTTTCGTTTATTTCAATTTGTACACATTAAAAAGGTAGATATAGACGGACAAATAACCAAATCATGATTAAAAAAAACTGACACCACAGTAGGCCTATTCAGGTTGAATTGATGCTTATAAAATTCTGATAAAACATTTTTTGGGTGAACAGAGAAAAATTGACTGGAGCGGGATTTGAACCTGCGACCAACGGTTTAACGTATCGACGCTCTACCAACTGAGCTATCCAGTCAATATCTTTGTTCGGGGGATGCCAGTCAGAATCCATTCAACCGGTTACTGCCGTGTAGCCAGGGATCACACCCCATAATATACGATATGGTTTATCGCTTGATAATATTCTGATAATTCCCAGAGACTGAAAACGACAAACAAATTTTGAATTACAAATAACAGTCCTGTCACGATCGATTTGGCAATTAATTACAGATAAAACAATGCAAAAAAAAAGAACAAACAAAATGTCCGAAGTAACTAAGGTAGAACTAATTGAGTCACAGATTGTGTTTCGTTAAATTGTTGTTTGTTTTCATTTAGACTTTTAAAAATATTTGAGTGAAATTTATTTGTAGAAATTTAGCAATAAAGGACAGAAGGGGTTCTTAGCATTTTTCTATTGTTCTTGTTTAATTGTGACTGTTTCATATTCAAAAGTATTCAACATTGTAAAGTACGCTCTTTTTTGATGAAATTTGTTTTACATAATTATTAATCTATAAGTAACTTTTCCAGCACGAGTCCATATCTATTTTCCCTTAAATCTAAAATAAAAAGTAACGGTGGTATTGTCATCAATAATGACATAACGTATTCATAGAAACAATCGTTTGATATACTTTATATCTTCCATATTTCAAAAGAGTTATCAAGATTCCAATGCCATTTTAATCATTAAAAAAATTAAATTCTGCGAACTTCAATCATCATTTCCGTCCATTACGCTCAAGCCGTTCCTAAACGACGCGAAACACAAACGTATGTTGAAAAACTCCACTTCTAGCCCGTTGTAAATACAACATAAATCAACTTACCCTCTGACGTTTATGACACTTTTCCTTAATTGGAACTTTTTGAGATTATCGTGAATTACACGTCTCTATTTGATTATCAAAAAACCGCGGCCAAGAGTGTATGGAGAAGCTATAAGTCAGACACGACTTGTAGACGCTTCTCAAGCCGCGATTGTATTTCCTCGCGTTTTTATTGGCGCTCCTGCTAATGAAATCAATTGAGCGGCTATTGGGTTTTATTCCCATTGACATTAGAACGAATTGTCTGGAGATTTATTGACTAGTATTTTTCCGTGAAACGGTAATCAACTGGCGTTTTACCCTTTCTCCTGATTAACTGGGAATAAAAGTTTATAAAAAAAAAAATAACTTTTACGAGGGAAGATTGAAGTTGCTTTTGGAATGACCGGAATAATTAAGTCGTTGAAGTGCATTACATTTTGGATTGCTATCATTCTACCGGAACATATTAAACATTTAGTGTTGAGAAATCGAACTTGTGATTAAAACGTAAATAAACATTTCATTTTTTTCATTTCCAGTTTTTCTTGGCGTTTAGAAATAGAAAAGTTCTACAATCCGCAAACGTTTCTTTTAATTAATGGGGGTTTTAACTCAATACTTTGAATTGTGTCTACATGTATGCTATTTATGTACCAGCATGAAATAAATGTTGTTGAATTGAAAACTTTACTTTTGAATAATAAGTATTATAAAAACACATTTAATACAATTGTTTTTGACTATTTTGCCTGGACCGGAATGCCGACAATTGTAGTTGTTTCTTTCAAGTCGTACTTCACAATAAACATTGTACTTTTTTTTCATTAATAGGGAAGTCATATTACGTATCACAACGAAGTCATGAATATGCATGTAAATATTAGCATATTTGTACATATTTACGAATGGCGCTAAAACACAAAGGATTTTTAGTGGTGAAATGTAACAAAGCTGTGAGACTAACATGATTTTTAAGTCCAAAGTTTTGTAATCCCACAATGACTTATTGTTCCTGTCAAATTAATAAAGAATCAACGATGGCAGAAGTTGTTCTCAACTAGAACAAAGTAGAACAAGAATTTGATTTATTTTAGTTCTCGAGTGAAGTTATACGACTCTATTTATTTATTTATTTATTTATTTATACTTTCATTTATTGATGTATTTATTTATTTATTTGTAATCAGTTTTCAGAGACACAATGCTTCAATCTCATTTTGTTTTCTTCGAACTCATGTAAATTCTTATGGAGAATTTTACAAGGGATTAAGAAAGTGTTCCACCAATCTCACCGTCAAGGTTCCACCAGTCGAGGTGTTTGAGTTTGAAGCTGGGGCTTCTGGCTAGATCTCACCCTCATACAGTCTAGGTAAACCTAGATGTAGATCGATTAAAGCACAACAATCCAGCACCCTTTTTCACAAGCTGTATATAATTGTAATTCTTTGTGCTGTACGTTTCCCTCCATCTCATAATCTAGTCTGTTTCAAGAAGAATGCTATTCCAAATCTTTACCTTTCCCGTGTCGTCTCTTCTTGGTTTTCTTTTGTACTCTGCTCAGTGTGACTCACAGCCTTTTCGGTTCGAATTTGCATTGTTGAAAAAAGGGCCTACTTTTTATTATAAACGAATTACTAACTTGTATGAAAGATCGATTCTTCCGTCACACACGCGTCTTCACCCCCTAGGGGTACCCGTTTAGTCTTCAGCATTTCCTATTGAGCATATCAAGGGTTCTAAAATCAACGTCTCCCGCTTGAAGATCCGTGTTAAGGCCTACGTGATTTTGAAGACGAGTATTTTACGTTTTTGACTCGCAGTGAGAAACGACCAAAGTTAAGAACGGTCAACGCAAACGTCATTAACTAGGATTTAGAAATTAATCTGATGAGAAATGGCGAACGAGAAACACTTATAAAAAAAAAACGACCGTAAAATAACCTTGTTCGTACGCCCTAAAGGCATTGTGGTTATGTACCACTGTACTATAGAAAACCAAGGGGAATTGTTGACCAATATTGTTGACTGATATCAACAAGTTAAATTGATCAAAATTACTTCCTCCCTGGTGTTGGGCAAATTAATTCCTGACGAACATTTGTAATGTCCTTTCTCATTTGTTGCATTTTGTGTAATTCTATTTGCGTAAAACCGATGTAAATAAAAAAACAAGTTGGGTTTTAAAGTTCACTGATTGATACTGTTCGGCTTTGTCCCAAAAACATGTTTGCTCACTGAACTAAACCTAGTGAACAATTCAAAATTTGTTTGGTTGTTTGTCCTTTTGTTATTTTCACTGCCTGCCGTTTCCCGACAAAAATTACAATTATTTCTATATCTTTGAAATATTAACCAAACACTTTGTTGGAAACTTGAAAACAGGGTGTTGAAAACAAACCACTCAAAATCTTTCACAAAAAAATGAACGATGAGCAGATCTTCCCGATTCCAGCAGACGCCCAGGCCCCCTACCCCCTTTTGAGGCTAACGAAGTTACCCATACACAGCTAGTTACCGCAAACTCTGTTAATTAGATTTTTCTTAATTATTGTGGAGAGTACAATTACGTAATACCACTTCTAATTACATGATTCGAACTAGCCGCTTGTCGCAGGGCACGCTCGATGGTCTAGTGGTAGGACACCTGCTCTAAAATGGCGGGTTTGGCGCGGGTTCGAATCCCGCCGACTAGTGTACCTGGTGAATTTGTTTCCACAGGTCTCGGGAAAGTACCTAGAGTATACAGTGCTTATTAGATCACACATCGGTGTTGGGTAAAACCAAAATAATATCAGCAATGAAGTAGCTCTTGCAACTACAAGAATACTTTTACATGGTCTTCCTCTCGGAAATATTTATTTAAAAACAAACAATAATTAAAAAAGTTAATAAATAAATAAAAATGTACAGACGCAGATGGCGATGCTACACACATAATTCGAAAGTGCTTTCTTTGTTCAATATTTCTAAACTTAAACAATTTGTCTGTCAACAACCTCTGTTGACATTCTAAACATCAAAAGAAAAGTCGAATTTGTTGACAGTACACCAAGTTAAATGCTTGTTTACATTGACAGGACGACTAAATAATAATAAAAAAAACCTTAGTACTGTTACAGGAAGGGACACATGGTTACATAAATTGATGAAGGTCTAAATGGAGAGGATGCAAGATTACAAATGTCATTATTATAAAATCAAATCACATTTTGTAAGACATTGATGAAGACAGAGAAAATCTCAAAGAAACTATGCTCTCTAAATGAAAAAAGAGCGAACATTTCACTCTCTCACCCCAGTGGTGCCATTTCGGCTCTTCTCAGAGTGAAACTCACCGTTCATCACCCCTTTTTTGAGTGAAATTGGAGCGACCTTTACTCCGATTCAATTTGAAAATACCCATCTTTCACTCTAAAAAGAGTTGTCCGCCATATATGGCTCTTTGCAAGAGTGGTATGGCGGACAAAACGAGTGGTTTTTTCTGTGTTTTACTTCCAGAGTTTTGAGTTGTTAGAGTTAAGAGTTTTACATTGTGTGTTTCGCAGTATTGCTTAGTCTAGTTTCCGTTTTTGTTGTTTTTGACTTCTGTAGTTTTTCATTCACTAGAGTTTTACTTGTTAAGATGAAGACCCAAATCTGTACCACAAGCTTTCTGTGCTTGAGATGACTTTGTCGCATTTTAGGTCGTTTTAATTGTGGTTTCATTGTTTTGACTTACCTGGCGGACAAGGAAGTCGAGGATCTCTCCAAGCAGCCGGGGAATGTAAGAGATTTGCCGGCCAATATAACGCAGCCGGGCCGGTAGTCGGTACGTGCAAGTCTGTCACAGGTTTACCGAGGCGACTCAAGTACATATTGGCTGCCGTGCTGAACGGCGAACCGAACCGGGACACGCCGGTCAAAAAGCCGGCAGCTGCGGCAGCGTTACAGTTCTCCGGCCTGCTGAGAATGTCCGTGATACCGTGTGGGGTGGCGTTCGCGAGGCTCACCGGGTGGTACGCCATCGCCATAGGTTTGTAGGTTCCCGTAGACGTGAAACAAGGCTGAGTTGGATACGGGAAAGCCGGCGTTTTCTCTGTCATGCTGTGGAGTGCCGCTAAGGGTGGATTGCTCATGATGAAAGCACTGGATCTTGTAGCCTCCATGAGATTCTGAAGAGACAGCATGGAATCGGCCATGCTTGGTACGTACATCCGAAGATAAAAACTCTGACTCACTAGAAAGTCACCGGTTCAACCAGAAATAAGCTAAATCAAAACTGGGTTTTCTGCTCACGTATTTAAACCAAACTGATCCGACACCCTAAACTTGACAGCTCACCAGTTCTCAACGCATGGTGTGGTACTCGTCCACTTACTACACACATCAATGCAAAATATGGAATAATAATTGGATGCAGGCGTTGTGACACTCTTGTCAGATTTTTGTATCATTTGTCTGACTGCCGTCCAAGTGTACACCAATTGGTTGTGTGTCCGGCTAACGTTGTTTATCTGTTAAGGTTGGAGCGTTGTATTGGCAGTGATGTGCTGTACGTGTAGTTGGGCGGGCGCAATTTAACAATACATCAATCATGCACTGGAGATATAGCTATTAATTCCAGCCGGATAATACCTACAAGTTGATAGTACTCACCGACCGCGCTCTCATTGGCTGGGTGTGGGAAAAAGGGGGTGGTACACGTGACCCATTACGACCTCTTTCATTGGTGAACCACGAGTGTGGGACCACCTTGTGTGTCGACACCTGAGCAATGGTGGACACTATCGGGAAGAAATCACACAAATCTAAACACTTTTAATCAAACTGATTATGCCGGTTAAAAGACTTGTTTTATCTGAGCTATTTTTGGTTAAAGAATTGTCATGGGTTTTTTTTTCAACTTCAATACGGCTACATCCGGAAGGATACCGCGTCGTGATTTTGATTAGTTCAAACACAGTGAGGTGCGTGCAGCACATTGAAGGAAACTGTACCGACACTTGCGTTCTTTCTTCCGGGTGTTGTCGAGTAAATAAATCTCTGAATGCAGCGTCTTTTAACTACTAACCTCACGTGAATCACTGATCAATTATTTACAGTTTGATACTGCTGTGCATAAATTACGCATAACTGTGACATTACTGTGCGGTGAAAGAAAGATGGCGTTATTTATTTGGCCGTCCTTATTGGCCTACACAATTATCGTTTAATCGGCCCTAGAGTTATTGTTTTTACGGAAAGGGATGCATGTTCAAGCTTGTTAAAAATAGTGTCAAATAGAGCAGGGCTTGTAAACTGTAGCGATTCCCTGAAACGTGGACTTTTGAAACATATATCTTTAGTAGATGTTACATTTGCATCGGGGAGGAAGAATGTTATTTGTGTTTTACTGAGTAGGCCTATATAAAGTGATTGACACACGGCGGTGTATGGGGTAAAACACAAATGATTCAAAACTTCTGTTTTGAATTTCGCTAACGGATTTACTGCATCACGCAGTATACAGACATTAATTGAAACGAGTTTATTGTTGATGAAATGCAAAGGAATGTTAGTGGGATTGCGTGTTATGCAACGAGGGGCGGTCCCTATAAATAATTGAAGGAAGTATAACGATGGCACCAAATACATCACCCTAAGAGAGCGCCCTCCCTCGGTTACCTCAGAGGGTTGGAAAGGTCCCATGCAGACAGAACGGAATGACAAACGACAGTTTATTTGTTCTTCGTAAATAAGTGTCTCTACATAATAACCCTACAATTAAAAAAACAAAACATTAAATTCACAAAACGAAGTCAATTATATCAATCACAAACAAACTCCAGGTTCATTATGTCTTGTTTTTTTTTCTTCTCTTCATCATAATCTAAATAGTTGAAGATATTTCCTCGTCTGATCATTTTAAGACTTTAAGCCCCCCCCCCCGCACTTCAAACTGTCATGACTTATTGGACACTCCTGACCCAAAGTCTCTTCGCTCATACCAAGCCCACCCGGTGGCCCCACATCGCCGCATATTACCTGACTTGATACCGCATGGATAAGGGTTTCTTTAACATGATGAGCTGGGGGGCTTATCTTGGTGCTAGTGGGGCCCTTGTTGTTCACATCACACTAAAGGGGGGGAGCACAGCACTCTGAGCCGGTATCCCTAAGGCGGCGGTGCACGGTAAAAAGTTGCTTTTCCAGTTGTACTTACTGATCCGAACCCGCTGACAGGAATGACCACAAACAGTGCGACATCAAGCCAGGAAGCTTTCACTTTTTATGCTGTTACAAAACACCGTAAAACTTTAGTTGTGACGAGAGAACGGCTGTTTGATGTTGAATACTCGCCGGCATGGCCGACTTGATGAATGGAACTTGTTTATTCTATTTTAAAAAAAATGCCGGGAAAACAAATAAACCGATTTGTGTTTAATTTGAGTACTTTTTTATTTCGGAATTCATTCGGGACTGTTTCACTAAGGATACACTGCTGTAAAAGAACCGTAAACTTTTGAACGTTTTGTCAATTTAATTTTAAAAGTACAAAAACGAGTATCGCCTAAATAAACGCAATTTGTGTTGCCCATAAATGTCTTATAAATAGTCCCAAATAGAATTTTCCCGATTCCCTATTTGTAAATGCATTTTTTTCCGTGTTGGGGTATTGAACTCAACTATAAAGCGGTTAATAAAATTATTTCATAGTCTTTTAGATACTCAACTTTTAAACAAGTCTTGCGGCCTCTTTTATTTAATTTAACCAAGTTAACGACAGTTACTCATGTGCAATTATCAACCCATCATGATTGATGTTCATTGTTACTTTAGGTCAGTTGCTCATGTCGTTACTATTACTTGGCAGTTAACATTTTTTTCGCAATTGTATTTTTTTCACAATGAAAAAAATATGTCAATGTTAAAATACATTGCACCCTTTGAAAAAGACCCTGCCATGCTGCGGTTGAGTCGTCGGGCCGTACATAATGTGTATAAATAAACGGTGTGTTTACATTTTGTATGAATGTGTACTAATCCAATAGACCATTGAAACTTTTAATGACAATATGTACTCCTTATTTATTTCTTAACAGTGCAGTGCAAATCCAAATGACGGATGTGAACACGATATTACTGGACTTTACCACAGTGAAAGCATAGAGCCTAGACAGCGAAGTAACAGTAATTTGAAGAGTTTTGTATATGTATAGCGAGAAATAGCCTAGCACAAAAAAAAGTGTGCATACCATAAAATGTTACCAGCCAAAGTGTTATATTTAACACTGTCTGTGACTGGTTCCCCGCTTAATTCTCCTTATAACGAAATGTGTTTAAGGATAATATTGACACTGGCCCTGAACAGCGGTTTATTGTTATACGTTGTCCCAACGTCTAGGACTTTGCCAAGTTGCTGACATGTTATTTGTATTTTGTCACACTCGACCAAACTGAGTCGAGTTTAAATAGTCTGGCCCCTTTCATTATTTTAACGCTATAACTGTTATTGGGTGTGAGAAACTTCACAAATAATGGCCGCGATAATAGTTTGTATTCGATTGTGATAGCACACCTGGGGTAGTTTAAAGTGCAAATATTATGGGTGTATATCCCACATTTTTCGGTCCGTTCACACTTTAACAATAGTTGACTTTCACCGTGATGAATTGTAGCACATTTCCATCCTAAATGTGAGAGTATAACACCATCAAAGGTCCATTATGTATACGCTGAGCATGATATCAGCAGCGGTGACAAACAAAATTGCTTTGACGAAGATTGAAGTGCAATCCTAACGCCATGGAATTCCTTTGGACAAAATGACTCCTTTTCATACGAGGCCTCAAGCTCGTTCCAGCTCAGTGTTCATTTTCCTCTAATAGCTGGAGATGCTCATCCCGAACGGAATTAGTGTCCCACGAAAGAATTGAGCCGAGTGAGAAACTGTGAAATCCACCCCCTAACAAAAGCCGAATTTGTCGAGCTGGCAGTTTCTGTTTGATGTTGTTGGTGAATTCTTCGTCTTAGTCTTATGTTGTTATGGGTGGTTGTACGCGGCGCTCTGTGTGCACGGGGGTCCCCGGGGGTTTATTGAAACCTGCCCGAGGGACCACAGGCCTGAGAAAGAGATAGCGGCTGGTTGTATTCACGTCGAGCCCAACCAATTTCATTGAGTGATTTTATAATGGTACGGGGTAGCGACGTGAAAGGGATGGGCGAAGGATGGTGTGTCTCGGCGGGGGAGACTAATCGAATCACGGCAGATGCAAAGTGGATATTGGCGTTGATATACAGTCATGAAAACGCATCATTCGTATATTATCAATCCGACAGCTACGGCCAGACTCGTGCCATAGCCCCAGTGTAGTATCACTCCACACTGCTACAGTATCCCCTTGAAGAAACAGTCTGCTCGGTCATGAGCGCGGATCTTCTCGCCTCCCTCTCTTCCTTTTCTTCTTCCTCCCTCTCTCTCTCTATTCATCTACTTCCTCCTCAGTATCTTGCTTTCTTCGTCAACTTCAAGGACTCAACACAATTATCTGAGCTGCAAGATACGGTCACGAGACTGTGGCAGTTGAATTGACCAATCTCTGTTGGACCAGACTGATGAGAAACAGCACTTAAGGAGGTGCTGTAGATTATATCAAGGTGTGAAATTCATATTTCCTTTGTCCGTTTAGCCTCCCTAAAGTGTGCTACTTTTGTGTTATACATAATGCATGAGTTCAGGTTACCAGTTGTAGCGGGTATTGTCACCCTGTCAACGCTACTCCGTAACAACCTCTACCGTGAATTGAAGATTTATTCTTGAAAATGCCAGAGTGTGAGCGGAACAATCCACAGAAAGGCCGGGCAAGGCTGTGGGCGAACAAATTCACATCATAGTTATTTTCCCACTCAAACGAAATCGTAAATGGTTTTCGAAATATTAGTTTGAGTAGAAGAAATATTTTTAGAAGCGCAAATGGTTATTATTGTGGCTGAGTTTTGCAATACAAATGTGTTTGACACGTTTGGAAGGTCGCCATCTGGGGAGTTATATCTTAAGTTAAAATGAAATGACACACGCGCGTATTTTTACAAAGGCAAACTTCCTTCAATGGTGATGAAATTGATCTGATGATGGTAAGAAGTTAAAAGATTTGAAGTATCAGCTGAAGTAATTTTTTCAGGAGGGACTTATTGCGCGTGATCAGACGTTCAGCCACGGTGGTCGCATTCCCTACGTTATATAACGTCATCGTGTGCCCGGAAGACGGACGTCACGAAAGTGTGACCGGCAAAAGGTCGTAAAGCAATTACTGTCCCCAAATTGTGTTACAAGAAAACTGAGTGTGAAAGTTGGGTCGTTTTGCTGCTATTTGTAAGTCATTCAGGAAAAGTTAAATTCAGCATAGGAATGGGAAAAAAACATGTCTTGGGTGTAATTCTATAGCAACAAATATATACAACAGTTATGTCTAACTATTTTTATTTTTTTTAATTTTTTTTTATATTTTTTAAGAGCCATGTTATTGCTTGTGGAACTTTTGCTGGGGGCAAACAGTTGTAATGTGTGTGCCCGGAAAAATGACGTGAAGGCTGTACGACCTTCTTCCGGGCACCAAACGATGTATTACCGATCATGACACTGGTTTCAGATAGATGACAATTGGAAACTCTAGCCTCGGTTTGTTTATAAATTATGCGTTTTTCATGAAAAATGAATGATAAAGAAAAGCTGACACTTTTAAATAATGTAAACACAAGTATAAACAAATTAATGTTTGAGTGTTTTTTTTTTTAATCCTCTTGTTTTTCTTTTTAAAATCTCTTTTACTCTGACTGTAAGTATATTTTAAAGTAATGTTTTTTTTTCAATTTTCTCATTTTTAGGACATAGGGCTATAATGTAAAACAGCCGTTGAGCTGATATTTGTATCCTGTATAAATATCTTGAAAATAAATGAATAAATAAATAAATAAATGAAATAAATTTGTATTGATATTCTGCAAATATTGTGCATTCGAGTCCGTAAATGAGACGCTTCAATATGATTTCTACTCTGTGCCTATAGGTTTGTAAATAGCAAAAGCTTTTACGATGTTCATTTTATACTAACAGACTCTGCAAGGGTACATTCATAGAGTAATAGAAAGGAAATCGTTAAACAAATAATGCCAATAAACTAACATTTGTTTTTCTTCTTCTGAATTTAATGACTACTGGTGTTATTTGTCTTCACACTTTTTGCTTATTTTTAATATACATACAACAAATAATATGTCTATTGCCGGACTCTTGAATATATACTGGGTAACAAAGGGAAAATCGAAACCCACATTTTCGTTTTAATAATAATAAACACTCCGTTTTGGCAAACTGACAACATACGCCAAAACCGCAAACTTTCTATTTCTGTAGTCAAAATTCATATTTTATTTTTAATATGTGAACTTATTAATGTTAATATTTGTTTGGATAGCCAAACATTAACCAAACTGCTGTTGCGTGGAACATTGTGAACATAGTTCGACTCCGACTCGGGATATTGTGCACAAAAGTTTGTGTATTTTTTTCTTCTTCTTGTTTTTTTTTTCTGTCACTAGATATGATCTGAGGATCACCTGATCAGGTTGGCTCCGTGGTTTCTTTCCCTGCCTTTCAACCTCAGTGGACCCTGGTTCGAATCCCACCTCAGACCGGAGCCTTGCGTGTGGAGTGGGTCTTCAGTCCCTACCTGATCGTGTGGATTTTGTCCCTATTTGGGGGGTTTTTCTCCCACATCTCAAACTAAAACACTTCTTGTCGTTTCCTATTCATCCTGTTATTTGCGCTAATGTGCTGCTGGATGTGCAATAAAAGAAATACTAATTTCAATCAATTGTATACGTATTCTTCCCAACAAAAAGCAGATAAATTTGGCTAAATTAAATCACTTAAAATCAGCCAAAACAACAAACTGGTCACACAATAATCAATAGTATTTGTTGTTTTTTGTAATGTTTTATGCTATACTCAATTTCTGGTAATGCACATGTGACATCGAACATATCTGGGCATTTAGCTAAATGATTTGACCAATCGTCTTCGTTCGTTAGATATTAAAAAGAAAACCCACAGAAGTAGTTATACCACCATTTTTTTATTTTTTTTTTTTTTTAAGTTTTTTGTGTGCAAGAAGTCCGAGGCTTCAAAGTCATTGTTTCGCAAATAAAGCGAAATTCCCTCGCTTCGGACCGTCAAAAGCGTAACCGAAGACTGTAACAGACGCGGGGAAAAAAACAGTTTCAAGGATGCCAGAAATTACCGGACTGTATGAATCAAAACAACAACCGAGAATATCTCAATACCATTGTGATTGAAGCTTGATGACTTCAGAGGTAACAATAGACCGAGAACCGCTGGCTTTCACAGTGGTCAAGTCCCCCGTGGATTGGAGCAATCTCCCGGGGAGCTCATGTGTGTGTTTGCGCTCATCGGGCCCCTTGCTTTCTTACCCCCGCTGTATACCCCCATGACCTGTAACCGTCGCGCACTGGTACCCACGTGTGTCGGTGTCCAAAATGACACGCTATGCACTTGGAGCGTTAATCAAATTATAGAGACGGGTAGAGAGTGATTTGTCATTGTGCTGGTTTCTAGTTGGTATCAGCCATACTGCCTCGAGGGGTCATCATTGATTAGAGCTGGTCGAATCACAATCATAATAATTGGTTGGACGCGTGAGATTCCACAAAGGTTGCTGTATGATTAGGGTCCATTCACACATTGCTTGTGGATTAGACCAAGGTGTATTTATATCGGCATATGACCAGGAATGGAGACAGGAAATCTCAGAATCTGGTGCCGAAAACATGAAGAGCAAAAAGGGGAAAATATCAAAAATATGGGGAACTGGAATTCATAGTGAAAATAGTTGGTAGAGATAAAGGATAAAATGAAGAGAAGAGTGGAATACCGGTATGTTTATAATAGAGAGATGAAGAGGGGAAATGGTGGTAAACAGAAAAAAGGAAAACTCGAAGAAATATTACAGAATAGGGTCATGAATGACAAGGAGAATGTGATAAATTGTGTATTCAACACACAAATCTTAACTAAACAAATACACAGACACCCCGATATACAGACAGACAGACAGACAGACGGACACTTCGAAAGGCCAAAAGAAAGACTGACAAAGTGATATCGACAATGACGGGCGAGGGGAACTTACAAATCAGTTCACGCCAGATGACAGGACATGTCACTCATCGAGTTCACCTCGCATTGACAGACTACCACTTTACCAGTTAAGCTCGTGTGTTCTTTTTTTTTTTTTTTTTTTTTTTTTCTTTTTTTTTTTTACAAATGACCTTTACAACGATGATGACATCATTTAAAAAAGGGATGCAATGTTAATTTTGTATACAGAAGGACCTTGCTTTATTTTCCCCTCAAGCCTCGATTTGGTAACACTGATTTAAAATGGAAGAAAATAACATGGCTACCGTGACGGACTTTCCTGCTAAAATTTTTTTTTAAACAAATGCAAGATTACAACTTTGGTCAAAATACAGTCTCTCCCGAAATATATTTCTCGTGATTTTCTTGTTTGTTTTTGAAGCAGACTGACACCGCAAGCCACCAGGGCAATTTGATTTGCCGTCTCGAGCTGATTTTCCTGAATGGATTGTAGCCACAATATTCAAAAATATAAAAATACCCTTGATCAAACGCGGTTTTCTCTATTTTCTTCATTTTTGTTGAGATGGTATGAATGGAGAGTTGCCATGGGCCAAATTAGAACCAGTTAGTTTGAGACTCATTTCGGTACCATGCCGATGATGACTTGTGACCAACGCCGTAATGAGAAACAAAACTCAGGCGGGAGTTGCGAGCATAAAAGAACTCAATTCCCATGGAGTTTTTAGTACACGGTGAAAATTAACCAGAGTCAAATTTGACATCGGTGCTTTCCATACGGCAGTTCGTAGCGGCAGATTAAAAAACGGCAACAGAAAAAAACGAGAAACACGCTAGAGAGTTACAGCAACTTGATCAAGAATGCTTCATAAAAGCATCTCAAATGGAGTCCGTTCGAAATATAGACGGGGATATCCACGGGCGAAAAACAAGCTACCGCAAGAGAGAAAATGTTTGCACCGCAGAAGTGTTTTCCTTCATTTTTATTGAAGTGTTGGGCTTATAAATGGAGAGAACTAATCTATGCCGTGTATACTAGCCTACCGGCGGATTGAGAATTGATTATTTTGAATGAATGCCGAATTGTAAGACGAGAAAACTTTCGCGTCAGGTTGAAAAGTGTGCGGAAAATTACATGTACTAGAAAGTCGTGTATTAATCGTCATGAAGGTGGAGAGATATAGGGTTTGGTTGCGATTTAAGGACTGAACCAGACTGTACAATTTGAGGAGGTTTTCGCTAGGCTTAAGATCTACGTCAAGTTGAGTCGTGTGGAGGTAGTTTTGTGTCGTGCTTTCATTTCAAGACTGTCTCGCACCAGTTCCCAATTTCATAAACCACTAAGAGTCATCTTAGGATCAGTTGTTGTCAGTTAATACCATGGTGACTTGTATTTGGGCATCACACTTCGCCCAGCAGCTAAGATTGATCCACAAGCTCAGATCAATCTTAGCTCTTTGTGAAATCGGCCCTCTGGTTTCCATTACAAAGGATTGTCTCGTATAAAACACGGCTATAAACCAAAATGTTTCCATATTTTAACAGAGTCATCTTAAGATGAGTTGTCGGTATTACCATGTTGATTTATATTGTGACGTCACACAATGCCTAGCAGCTAAGATTGATTCACAGCTTTTTGTGAAATCACCCCCCCCCCCCCGGTTTCAATACAAATGATTTTCTCAAAACGCAAGGATCAATTTAACAAAATGTTTGCATATTTACCACCGTGTTGAATTATAATGACTATTACATTGACGATTCAGTGATTCCTTTATAGTCTTATTTCACACTCGACAATAAAAAGGGGAACCGTTTTACCGCTGCTTGGCTTATTTATTGTCTGTCAGTTTTAGAAATATCTGAGTGATAAAGACAAAGCAACCCTTTATGTTTATTCTAAGGAGAATTTGACGCGTCTGAAATGTCTCAAGTCTTTTATGAAGGCATATCATATAACATTATTGTCATGCTAGTGGTTTATGCAGTCATGGTCAGTTGTGCATAGATGTCTTTCTTGAAATTAGTATATTAGTGTTGTATCATCTTTGTTTCTGCAATAAATTCATACACAGAGATTAATTTAAACAAGTTTAAACAAGCAAATTAAATCTATTTTTTGTTAGAAAAGAAGAAAATTTTCCCTCGAGTCTTAAAACAGCTTGATTTAGAGTGTAAAAACAATCGGGGAAAAAATAGTTTAAAAATAATCAACATGACAATAGAACTGCAGAAGCAAAAATGCAAAACGAAGATACCAGTTATGTACCACCCGCCCGTCTGTGTTACGGTGTCATTTTACAACGTACCTTACACTCCGTGATTGTAGTTTGCAATCACAAATCGGCAATATCGGAATTATCCAGCTAAACCAAGTCTCGCATTACAGAACTAATATTGAGATAACATGTGTGCCGTATCTCTGATAGTTCGTGTGCTGAAATTGACCTAAGTCATTATATAGTGCATTTTCTACGCTGGGCTTCGAAGCGCAGGCTTAGCGCGCTTATCTTGTCGAGGGGGCGACCGTGTTCGGTACAACCCGCTTTGATCTCAGCCCAAACCTCGTCAATTTGTTTGAACAAACTTGATCGCCACGATAACAGTCTCTTTTGTAGTCCTTCAGGTTCCATCTTTTTTTTTCTATTTCAAGATAAATTGCCGCTGCCTTTAATAGCGATGGGTCAACATCATTTAACAGTTAAACTTATAAAGAATCTACTCAACTAAGACAATGTTCCGTTGTTCGGGAACAAATCTTCCCCTCTTAGCACTAAAACAAATTGATTGGAGATATGAAATAACTGTTCTGATACTTATTTTATGACCCTATTGATTGCATGATTATTAGCTATTAGGTTATTGGTTATGATAAGGTGGCGGTGTGTTTGTGTGTTAATTATTTGAGTAACAGTTTATTGTGGTTTGGGTCATTATTGTTGTTGATATCATCACCATTGAACCTGTATACAAACATACTTACCTAGTTGTGACGTAGTTGGAAAAAAATGAACGCACGTAGTAGCTCAAGTTTAGTCAGACTGTGGCAGTATTTGGATGATATGGATTTTTGAAAAATTATAATGATGGCATTTTTGAAAGGTGGGCATCGTTTCAGTTCAGATAGTGACACTGTGACAATTTAAAGTGACCGTCCTTTCCTTTATGATGACATGGAACCTTTGAAATGCTTGTTCCTCTTCATCGTCAAAAACACAGTATGGCTATTCGTAGTCGTCGACATTGTCGCACTTGTCATTGTGACTTCCGTTGTCATACTCCATTACTATTGTGCCATTACTGTTGTCAACGTCTGTCGAGGTCGTGATCATAACTAGTGCCACTCTCTTAGTCATCGTAATTGCCTTTGTTTTCAACCTCTAAAAGTCGTGGTTATCATCGTCGTCGTCGTGCTACGACATGCTCATAAAATGTCACCGTTGTCATTTTTTATTATCGACATTTTTTTCTTTATTGTTCCCTCATGTGCGTCATCATTACGTCATTATTACATGTCTGTGCCAATAAGTCAAGCTGTATGGTTAATAAGTCATCCCGACCGTGTTCAACAGTAACAAAAGCACAACGTGGGTCCATCCAACATGCAGAATTGTCGGTCAATCGTTTTCATTTGAGAAATTAGTTTCCTCGTTGTTGAACCTTTCCAACGTCATGTAAAGGAAGCTTTCACGAATCATGATATAGGCCTATATTAAAGTTGTGTTCCTTGGTTGATATAATTGACCAAACTCCTGAATAAACATCTTAAGTAGTTCAGATGTTTACTCAAGAGACTAATCGTGACAATGCAGAGCTTTCCCAAGCAAAGGTACCGACCGGAGTACATCACAATAAAGACATTTATAGTAATTACATGGGACTCAGCCTCATTACACATGGAGCATCACTCTGGCTCGGATACCTTCAGTGATTAAACCCGTAGGTTTATATGATTAGCTTTATAGTTTCACTGCATGCACTAACGAGATGACAGAGCGAGATGCAGCCAGGCCAGACGGCCGTTAGATCGCACCCAGGTACCCGTAGTCAACCACAGTCACGAGACCCGAAGACCGACAGTCCCATCGCGTGATAATGACGCCGACCTTTTTTTATTGTTCACAATCTCCTCACTCCTCAGCAAGTCAATCCGTGTAAGTTAATTTTCCGAGAGCGATAAATCAACCAGTCGTTTCGCGAAGAGATATTTCGATTCATCGGTGATAAAGTTGATTAAAAGTCTGTGATTTATCGGAGGTTAGCGGGGAGGTATTTCGACACTGGGTGGCCTAATTGCTTAGGCATCATTTTGCGGCCAAGTCATTTTATCGTTTCTTAGCTGTGGTATAAATGTGATCGGAGCTCATCGCTCAAAGCTTTTTTTTTATTCTCAGTGTTGATTTCATATCATGCGAATCAGATATTAGCAAGCTGATTGAATTTCAAATGAATTCATTTTATGTCTGTATTAAGTAGCTACCTGTCTCGGCCAGAAATCGCTCAACGACAAGGCACCTGAGCACTCTCCGAAAGAACAAAGTTTTATGAACAAACAACACTGTCCGGGTCAAGGGTCGCCTAGTCTGGTTCCGGCGACTGTTATTGACGTACTGCATTATTAATAAAAGCATAAAGAAACCGTTCAATGGAGTTGGTCTCAGTTCTGGGCCCAATTTCATAGAGCCACAATTGTCTGCTTTGAATTTTTTCTGCTAAGCAAAAATATGCAGGATACCAGTCATAGATTGCACATTTGATATGCTATTTTGGCTGGTAACCTTATTCTGGTAAGCATAATTTTGATTGTGTTTAGCTACTTTGTGTGCAAAAGCAGCTCTATGCAATTAGGCCATTGGAATGAGATGTTTCTTTACAGTGTGGATATTTGTGTATACAGGGATTTGATTACTCAATAGTCCATGGCGTGTAGCAGTTAAAATAATTAAATAAAATGTTATCATGGTGAGTTTGTTATTAACAAGAACGAAGTTACCATTCCTCTGCCGTTCTACGTGGTTAATCTATCGCGACTTTTTATCATTACCTATTGAGAAAGACTTTTGTCATCCTCGGCGGGGAGAAGCAATTATGGTTAAATGAGTTTTTATTTGGACAGTAATATTGTTGGAAACTTGACAAACCTCACGCGATAAAAAAAAAATGAACAAATTAATATAGGCCTACATGGGCGTATATTATGTAAACTCTTTGGTTAAGGGTGCAGAGGGGTTAAATTTGCCCGAACTTTTACACAGATAAAAACACAAGTACCAATTTCTAATATTATTTTTATTGTTCTTGCTTTGCCCGAATTTTCCCTACCATTTATTTGTTTGTTTGTTTGTTTTTTGTTTGGTTGGTTTTTTTGTTTGTTTGTTTGTTTGTTTTTTTTTTTTTTTTTTTTTTTTTTTTTTTTTTTTTGGGGGGGGGGTCTTTTGAGGGGGTGGTTGGGGGGAGGGGCAGTTTCCCCCGCCCGGCTCGTACGCCCATGGGCCTACCAGTATGTCCTACTGCGCTTCGTCTTGTAAAACAGGAAAAATTTAAATACAGTTTTTGCTCAGGTAGCCAGTGTCTAGAAAAAAAAAAGTGAGCAGGACAATCTCTAGACATATTCCACGCTCCATTACGATTCATCCAGTGTCATTTGATCATTCTCGTTTCATATCAATGGAATCTACAATCCATATAATAGGTCTAAGTTATGACGCTCAGGAAATTTCATGTCGAGCAACTACCGGGGCCTTTTTAATATATTAGCGAATTACTGTCAATTGCTGCGCATGGCCGAGTGCACAATGTAATCTGTTCAGATGGTACATCCATGACGTCGTATTATTGAGGGGCTTTTAAGTACAACCAGTACCACTTGCATTGAATGATTTCCGGTCGTAGGCTCTCCACCCTCCCCGAAGACCGGCTCATCTTTTTCCAGTGTTAGCGGATTTAATTCGAAAGAAAAGATGATACTGTTATTAAGGAAAGTGATGTGATCTTAACAATAGATGTAGCGTGGCAGTCTTGAGTTGTCTAATCATCTGGAGTCTTTCTAATCAGGAAGAAAACGCTCCAATCAAAATGTCAAATTCTGCCATTAGCTGGATTTCTTGCTGACACTTGGCAGTAATAATACCTCCACCATGGTCACAGCATTCATGTATAGCCCTTTTCATTGCTGGTAATAACAATAATGTATCGCGTTTTTGAATCCAGCTTTCGCTTCAATCATTACAGTTATAGCCTGTGCTTGAATACGGTGGCTTGTACATTATTTTGTAAGCTTGTATACTCTCTGATGTGTTTAATCGTCGTGGACAGTGTTTGCCGCCCCTACTTCACAATGGGGGAGGGGGGGGGGGAAGCAGGTCATTTGAAACCGTGGCTGAGGCTTCGGGTTCCGGCTTAAGCGATGTCCGCCTGTTTGAAATCCCGTAACGAAATTATACGTGTGTTTTTTTTTTATTTCTAACGGAGCCAAAGCCAATGCATAAGCCGAAGCCATAGCCGGGACCTAAGCTGAAACCGTTGCTTCGGAAAGAGGCATTATTACTTTTATTAGTACCCATTGCACTACCAAATCAAGAGTACCGTGAACACATAAATTGGATGATTGGATCTGGAGTTGATACAGTAAACACGAGAATGAATGATTAAAGAGTACGGTCAACGTAACAATAAACCGTTGATATGTAGATAGCCAAGTTTCATAACACGGGAACGTGTAAATAAATGTTAAAATAATTCCAAAGTGTTTTGAAAATAAAACAGACTGATTAAACTCAATTTTAGGTCAGCGATTTTTTTTATTTTTATTTAGAACTGATTTGGGAAAACAAAAAAAGGATTTGGTATTGTGTCACGTCAAAATCGTTGAAGAACGAGTACGAGTAATGTGCTTCGTTTTCTTGTCAAGTGAAGAAGCACTAGTTATTAAACCAGTCAGACAAACTGGTTACACATCACTCTGGATCAGGTGCCCAACCCGAAGCGGGAGACTTGGCAGTCGAAGCTTCCCCCGTTTGGTCCCCGTGGGTCTGAACGTCTCAAGTTCGCCTACCCCCAAGGCAAGAACCGATTGCAATCAGCACACACAGGAAACGGGTCGAGAGCGGCGCTGGAGTTGTCCCCTTACGGGCCAACCGGCTCACCCCTCCGGCAACGCAGGCTGAATGCTTTAATACCAGTCGGACTTGACGGATTGAACCACTCCATAATGAAATGATCGCATTAGTGTTTTAATATTGAGCTATTTTTTGCCGTGCGGTGTTATGATCGCCACCACTTGCAATCCCGGCCAATCTTCGCTAAGAATGTGTTAACAAATTGGAAACAAATTTAAGGTAGTCGGGCATACGGACGAACAAAGGGTGATCGCAAAAACACAGTGGCAAATTAAATTAAGTCGGATCTCTGAGCGGCTTTATCTGTGTGCGGACGAGCCAATCATGCCGATTACTCGCCTACGAATCCCGTGAAATCCAACCGGACGCAACAACACGGATAGTCACCGTGTGTATAGCCCTCCATGGCACTACATTGATGGATAGCAATCATCTTGTTTTTAAGAAGTGGAACGAGTGATGAAGACTGGAGTGAAGCTGTTACAATGTAGGAGAGGCCTAATGCTTGATCTCACGCAGTGAAATTTCATCCTGGCTCAAACCAGCGACATTGTATAGAAACCGGAGGAAAAGATTTATGATTAAACTCTATTCCCATTTGACTTTTTTATTTGACGTTGCTGATGGGATAATTCAATCATTTTAAAGAAAGAGTTACATAAATATCGCGTCTAGTTCACATTTTTGGACCGAGTCCAAACCGTTTTCTCAACCGTATTTTCATCCTGCTTAATCTCCTATTTAAGCAGTGCAAATACAAACAACATGTAAAAGAATTGTCCAATACGAAACATTTCCCATTAATTCGGCAATCTTAATTTGCTACAAGTCTTTGTGTTGACACCCCCCCCCCCCCTCTTTAAAAACGGATTATTATCTAATCTTAGTAAGGTTTACACTAATATCAACTCTCCTCTCTCAATCTTAGAAATTCCCAACATCTTAATATAAATCTGTTCTTTCCCTGCTCTTCGATTTAACTACTATTCACCAGAAAAGCCGCCCACCTCACCTCCCCAAAACCCATATGATCCTCTACCTTCTTTTGGCCAAAAAAAACACAAAAAAAACCAGGGTAGATGAACAACCCTCTTGCACCAACTCGTCATACCTCTTCCCTAATCATTTCTTCCTAATATGATCCAGGCTGTGCAACTCGCCTCCCCATTTCCAATTCTCGGTCTTCTATTTACCATCTCAACCCTTGATGCATCCTCTGTCACGTCATATTAAAAAGATAAATACATCTTCAGACCACTTCCGTTTTTCTTCTATATACCAACCTGCATTTTGGACTCCTCATCTTCTAACTGCCTTCTTCTTTTCGTCCCACCCCAGATGTAAACCCACTAAGCCCCCCCCCCCCAGTCAGACATCTTCCTTGTTTCTATACTCAATTTCTCCACCCCTCATCTTGAGATCTCTTCCTCTAGTCTTGTATAACCCCCCCCCCCCCCCCCCCCCGCCGGCTTCCCCCGGATGTGCAATCTCATATGAAGATTTCTTCATTCTTTCTACCACTTCTAACCCGGCTGGTTGTATCCACCAACCCATCCTCATTGCTTCTTTACTCTTTTCTTTTCACACTCACTATTTTTTTGAGGTCACTCACATCACATCCAAGCTAACTTGTTGTGTGTTTCTTACAACAACAACGCCCCAAATTAAACAGCGTGGCAGCCCTACAGGCATTTCTACGGGACAAACTTGCTTATATTTGCACTAGACACTGTAACGAGGCCAGACCTATCCACTCGTGAAATTAATAGAATCACGATAGTGCTCTTGTAATGATGAGCGGTGCTTGTGGCGAGACTGTCCCGGGACCGCGCGGTACTCTCTCCCCCTCTGTCTCTCCCAGTAAGAAACCCCGGACCTCGGTCACATCTACACCGAGCGGTCCGGGGCGGCTCGACGCATCATCAATCAACCGGGAGATGTCAACGGGCTGAGCACGGACGTGTAACGGCCCGGGCGACGAACAGATTGCGCTCCAATCCGGGAGCGACCATTCTCCGTGGGGCTTATGCCTGATAAACACGTATAGCTTTGCATCAAGCGATCTCAAGGGATTACCTACATTAATCAGGCAGAAATTAAAATGTCAACCCGGGCACTTTTTCATCGTTATGATAAAGTGAGAAGGGACAGAAATCATATAAGTTGATTTCCTGTATTGCTTGATAAAGCCTTAAGGCTTATGGAGACGCGCTGAGTACTGATTCAAAAAGCTCTTCTAACCAGTTGGGAATGCTCGACATGTAAAGCACTGAATGTGTTAACCACCTAGTCCAAATTCATCTACTGTGATTTTTATCTCAGCATCTTATACACTGTATCCGGCCAAAAGTTGAGCCAATGTTTCCATTAATTTGGTTACGCCCTCTCTGATCCCTCCCCGAAAGTAATCTATTAAATCTAGCCACGGGTAAAGCAACGAAATAATCTTTCCACTTGAGAGATAATGAGCTGACCCCCCCCCCCACCCCATACACCCCACCCCGCCCCCGTCAACGAGGGAAAATAACTTAAACACAACAAGAAGTTGCCAACAAGTTCAGAATCTTATGGCCAGTAAACATGACTCAAGTTTTTTTGTCATAGGCCTAAGGTCTTCGTCATGAGCCTAAGGTCTTTGTCGTAGGCCTAATGTCTTTGTCATAGGCCTATAGGCTTGTTGACGTAGGCCTTGTCCTTGGCCCCATAAAGCCCTTGCTCTATGGCCTATCTATGTTATTATTTCGGGAATAATTTTTCATGACATCTTATTAATCAGTGGTCGAAGGCGAAATGAATGACTCCAGACAACACCATCATGTTTACAATCCTCTCCTATCTTCTTATCTTGAATCCACTGTCTTCTTTTTTGACACCTGAACCTTAATGTCACCTCCATCACGTCGTCGTATCATTGGAACATTACGAGCAAGAAGCTTGGGTCTTCGTCAAAGTGTTTTAAGGTGTACGTATGTGTATAAGACACTATACATGATTACAGCTGGATAGTGCAGTGTTCTTACTTCATTATATACATGAAAAACAAGCCTGTGAACATTTGGGCTCATGCCGATTTCGGATTGTTACAACCGAAATCAGCTGTTGCATTTGTTAAGGTTTTCAGATACAGTTTTAAAGTATACAGTTTTACAGAACATGACAGTACTTCAGAGGGGAAAATTTCACAGAAAAATTGGTTCTAGTATTAACTTCGAGAACAGTAAGTTTTCAGGCTGAAACTAAACACTGTTTTTTACCCTTACCAATTCTGTATGGTGCCTTTAAACATCAATCTGTTTCCAGTTGCATGCTTTCTCACACCAGGGCCCCATTTCATTATACAGAGCTGCCTAAGCACAAAGCACAAAACGTTTATGCTTATACCAGAATAACGTCACCAGCCGAAAATACTATTTAAGATGTTCCATTTTCAACTGGTTTCTTGCTAATTGGGCCCATGTGCCTTTATTACAGCCATCTTAGTTTCTGTTTAAAGCAATGGGATCACGATCAAACCGAGGCTGACACAAAAAGTTAGTCTGGTACCTAGTTACGCAGTGGAAATGAGTACTTTTGACGTCAACGGGAATGGATGGTCACAGAGTTGGTTACTCCTACCACATGCTTAGATTGAAACCAAGAAAGGCTGGGAAATAAAACTGACATTATTTATGTATGAAAAGTCTATCGACTGCCCATACAATAATTGCATCTACTTTTTAGATGTGCCGTATAGCGATATGGGAATAACAAGTCCAAACAGTAAGTTTTAGCAAACGTTTTTAATTCCTCGCAGTTACTACGTCACATCTGACACGTGGCGTCACGTGTTTCCTTCCAGCCGTCGTGTTTACTTTACGTTTACTGTGTCGGTCATTGACAATTATTCTCCACGATGTTAATCGACCAAATCGCATTGTTCTTGTCTTTCTGTTTATTTTGTTGTTTATTTTTCTTGGCTTGGCGATACTTTTCTAGTTAAAAAATAAAAAATTAAAAAATAATGATTATTTAATAGTCTCAGAAGTATTACCATGTATAATTCCTTCAGGAGTTCGACTAATGGCCCCCATTGTACCATTGTCCAAACAGACAAAGAATTGGTCTTGAAGTGTAAATAATTACACGAAGAATAAAAACCACCACATGTGGGACAAGAGTGAAACTCCACTTTAACGGCACATGCCTTGCTGCTAAACTTGTCGGTCATTGACATTTGACGGTCACTTAGCTAATAACTACCCCGTCCTTTCTTGTTTTTTTACAAAGCCACTTTCACCGGACAAACGTTGCAGTAGATGGCGGTGGTCATCTGCCGGTCATTCGACACGATTCACGGGGGACCCCCGTGCCTCCTTGTTCCACGATTCACGGTGAACAGATTCTTCATACCCACTTGTTATTTTTGTAGGGATCGTTTTTCGGTCCGGCTCGCATGTGCCTTTTAATAAAAGCAGTTCCATTACAAAATGTTATTTAAAGTTTAGCTAATGTGTTAGAAAGCCGAAAAAAAGTTGCCAGAATATGTCAAACTTACCATTTGTAGACGGAAGGTAATGGGTTTTCCCCGATATAAGGTTCTTGATGACAGAAATGTCACTCAGTCGTCAAAAATTTCTTTGCCAAGGCCCACCGTCACATTTCTCACAAATTTCCCGGCGGCATTTGCAGTCTCCCAAAGAAGCATTTGAAGAAAGCATTTACAATTCTAAGAAAATGTTTACGAGATTTTTTTCCTTCCAGACATTATGGACATAGATGAGTTATTCTACAAAATAATGTACTCAATTCTAATCCGGGATTTTCGTCTCGAGAAACAAGGAAAATAAGTTCCACTCCAAAGGTTTAAAACGCTACAAATACAAAAACACTAGTGTAATGAGCTACTAAACACTTAGATTGGCCTAACAAGTTCCTTTTTTTTATCAAGTCGAGAATGTGTCTCCGCAGCTCCGTGCCTGAATCCGGCCAGAACAAACTTTAACATTTGGATTGATGCTTTCTCAAAATAATGAAAACCAAGTTAGTTGGGAAAAGGCGCTTGTTTTACTTACACACATTAGTCAACGTTCCGTACGGGCGGCCACGAGTTTACAAAAACAGGACAAATAAATCACAACTTTCACAAACTGAAACTTGCACGAAGTAAATACGTCTTCGCCATGTCTTTGGTAGAATCTTTTGAATAAAAACTTCTATCAGTGAGTTATAATGTGAATTTGTTTTTAAAATAGTTTCATTATTTTCTTTTAACTGTTTTCACCAATGTTTCTAATAGTTTGCCAACCACAGTGGAAAAGACTGTTTGTTTGGTTTTGGTTTTTGGCTCGTTCGTTTTTTATTTTTTGTTTGGTGGGGGTGTCAAGTTAAATAATTAAGAAGGTCGTCAAGTCCACACTTTCATAAAAACACAATACTTTAAAAGCGAAAATGATACTTTGACAGAAAAAAAACGAGCCGTTTAAAGTCTTATTGACATAAATAAATCGATTTGAAGCGCTCATGTCATTGTTGACGTACAACCCAAAATATGAATAATGGGTAAATATCATATTTAATAATACCCTTACCGAAAACAAAAAGTGAAAGTGGAATGGCACGGCAATCGGCCAATAAAGGAAGGCATAATGAGGCGACAAAAACGCAATCCAGCATGACTTTAATGGTAGGCCTAATATTGTGGAGTTCATGGTGGGTCCAATCTTTCCAAGTAAATTTCATGAGATTTGTATGGATGATTTGGTGAAAATTCCGGTCAAATTCAAGTTCTGTTCGCAAACGATAAAATGTAGATGAAATGATAGATTTGTCAAACAGACAGCGGGTTACAGCAGTGTTACGGTTCAGCAACCCGTCAAACCGACATGGCAGATGCCGTTACAACGGGGGTTATCACGGATTGGCCACCGTCTTATACTGCATCAATACCAAGGAGAAAAGGCCATTGAAGTTAGTTCGTGTGCCTTGTTGTTGTAGTCAGAAAATACTTCCTGTGTCTAAACTTTGTCGTGTGCTCTCAAACTAGCACAGGGAGAAGAAGTTGGCCCGAACGCCGAGGGGGTTTTGTGGTTTTAAAAATAGCTACCGGTCCCAGCAAATCAGCAGGGTACGGCAGTGGCCTGGTCCGACCAGATAGACGGAAAAAGGGTAAAAAAAAAAATTATGAAACTACACTCGCGGCGTGGGAAACATTAGATAAACATTGGCTGTATGATACGCGAGGTACAACCTATTGCTATGTAATCTCGCACTTTGGTTTTTTTGATATTATCACGTTAACAGCTTCTGAGATAGAATACATGAAAACAACGGCTCGAGTTACACGAGCCAGGAGCATCCCAGCACTATTCTGATGATCACCTTGAGGGGGGAAAAAGTGAAGAGATAACGGGGGGAAAGACGACTCGCGTTAGGTCACCGGGATTCACTCCAATTTATATGGGAATGATTATTTTGACGAGGGGGGAATTTCAGACAAAAAAGTATGGAATATTATCGCCTTTCCCTTGGGGGCTTTTGATTAGAAAATGACAAACTCTTTGATTTCTTGAAACGCGTATTTTATGCAAATGAATTCTTCTGAAGTGAAAGAGACTGATGAGCTGGCAAATGCTTGCATACACAAGTCGATAATCCCGTGAGAAATAATGCAGCTGTTTATTTTATTTACGGTAATTAAACGCTGTCCATGTTGTAAGAAAACACGTGTTTCTTCAACCGTTAAATTCACTTCTCACGAGATTTAAGTAGATAGAGGGCGCTATTGATAATCGAGTATCGAGAGCGGGAAACTTAAAGGCGGTGTAAACGTTGAGGTATCAATCATAATAATTTGAACATGGTAATTAAGTAATTAACGTTTAGATAAAAATCAAAGGGTCCTAACCAAATGAGACGGGCAAGTGTCTTTTTTGGAGGATATTTTTTTTTCGTATTTGATACTTGAAGCTTGATCCCAAAATGATCCAACTCAGTATAGAATCTCTACCGTAGCATGCCGTCACTGTCTCTGTGAAACATCCAACACCAAGTAAGGTTAACAAATAATTTGTCACTCAAATTGTGTTGCTCAAATTGTGTTTTCCCAATTTGAGTTACTCAAATTGAGTTACTCGAATTGCGTTACTCCAACTGTGTTACTCAAATTGTGTAAATACTCACATCTTGTTACTCAAATTGTGTTACTCAACTTGTGTAAAAATAAATACTAAATTATTTTTTTACCCAAATTATGTTACTCAAATTATGTTACTCAAATTTTGTTTCTCAAACTGTTCCTCGCATTATACACCGGTACACTCTTTGCACAAAAAAGACATTATTTTCTTTCCGGTCTCGGTTTCGACGTGAGTTAATTGGATCGGGCTTCAATAATAAACGGCCAGCACCATGCTATTACAGTCATTTGTTGAGGATACGGTAGCGATACTTTTTAAGTCTGCCACCCGTAATCCTCCGATGAATTTTGGTGACATTAATTGACGTCACTTTCACAAGAACCAACATCGTATACCAAGACCAGGATGTATGTTTTGTCCTTAATCAAGCAATCCTTACAGATGGCAAGACATCCTTTAACAAGCCGATAGGGGTGGGGCGGGGTGGAAGAGACGCAAATGAAAATAATGTAGTCACTAATTCACCTTATCGTAATGGTATTGCCACAAAACATGATAATAGTAGTCACTCCTTTATAACTGCCTCAAAATGGAAAAATACATCGTCTGAAATTTGTTAAAACTACGTCCTGTGCACTGTCACTAAAACATAATAAAGTTAATCGGTAAATCTTTGTGGTCGATAATACATAAATAATACAAACATTTTGTATGTCATTTACAATCGCTAAGATCCAAATATTTATGTACAATATAAACTACAGCTAAAATATTCACAATCTAGGAAGGGTGGGATAACACCAATCGAGTCTTTTTTTTCTAGAGTTAAACTATATATATAATGGCTTTCTTTAAATAATTATAATCCAAGTGACGTACAATGACCGATTTAACCGATTAAATAGTGCACACATTTTAGTTAATCAGTAACTGGTACATTCAAACCCATATACGTAACCAGGTTCAGTTTTAGTTAATCAATAAAGCGCCGTATCGTTCAAGGTTATGATTGTTTAGCGAGTTAACCAACATTTTTCTATAGAGACAATGCACGGTATAATGTCAAATCATTATCAATACTGTATGGTCGTTTAGTCTAACTCCCCTGACACATTTTTTGAGGACGAACCATTGCGATTTGTGTCCATCCTTTTATACAGTTACAGATTCACAGTTCTGCAAACTCTAAGGACATTTTCTGATGAATAGCAACTTAGACAGACATCCTAAGGGAAGATGCAACATATTGTCAAATTTGTTCCCGAATTCCACTTTTTGACTTACGGTCGACAAAAAAATGGAAGCGCTTTAACACAAAATCGCATATCGTTATTTCAGACTTAAAACCATCACAAATCCCCAGCTCACCAGTCCTCTGTACACTCTGTGCAATGACCACATTTTGAGAATGTTTTTTTTTTTTTTTAATCTTCAAAACGACCGACTGAGGGCGGGATTCGTTCACATAACGGTATAGTCATGCCGTGCCCGAATTGAGCGACTTTGGCTACGGCTATGGCCGCTGGCTTCAACGACCACGTTAAAGAATAGGACTATTCGGTGTTCCGGCCATAGCCGTATCCGAAGCCATCAATGTGGGCACGGCCTTACATTGACATTGCTCTGGTGGCAGCTCTCGCTCCTCTTTCACAAAAGAGTGAAATGTTGAGCCTTCATTCTCAGGATAGTTGATTTCAACTTCACTTCAAATTAACAATCAATGCAAACAGATCAAGAAAAACCATGATTTTTAACGTAAATGTGCAGCCGGCCATTGAAAGATAAAAATAAGACTTCACGATTAAAAAATAATAATAATAATAATATAAAAAAAAACTTTACCAAATTAAATTAAAGGGGATTTCATAAAATGTCATCCGCACCTTTAATAACAACAGAAAAATATGTTGGGTCCCAACATTGATAATTATATTAAAAAAGTAAAACGAGTGTAGCTTAAGTGATAATACAATAACACATACATGGGTTGAAGGTGCATCAACAATATCGCATATCAAATTAAAATGATTAATAAAGACTCTGGATTTAAACAAGACTCTGTAATTAAAAAAAAAACAACAACATAATGTCTTGGCTTTGAACCAACAGAGGAGACAATGATGCTCTTTAAAGGAATAAGATACCAACAGTTTTCCTCAAATCAGTTTTGACAAACGTTGACCGTTATCAAACCGACTGTAAGGACTTTTTTTGTTGGAGTAATACTTCGTTCATTTGAAACCCAGACTTCTGAAGGCTATACTTCAACATCATCCAAAAATAATCCAAGCAATGGTCAAACTCAACCCCCAATTCGTATGTAGGTTTCAATGATAAAGCATTTGTCAGTCAGGCCCAGTACCACGGGCCTGGCCACTGGAGGCAAAGGAGACCACGGCCTGGATTGCCCCTGGTCTTGGCCTTGCTGCCCCTTCAAAAAAGTTTCAAATAGACTTCAAGATTATCCAATGCAATGCAAGCGCCCCGTTATATCAAATGGCCTTGCCCTCCCACAGCAGAAACTTCAGGCCGGTATAGAACCATACACGTAACCTATAAGAAGTTGTACCACTTGGAGGAGTGTCAGACCGTTAGGGTTTTAACTTTTGCACGACAAAACTTTCTGCACGAGAGGTAGAACAAGTCTTTGTGTTTTTGTAAATTCATTTGGACGATTTCTTAAACATATCTTTGGGTGTCTTAGTGATCTTTACACAATTACCAAATAATGCGAGAGTAACTTTGCCTTAATTTCTAGAACTCAAGATTGGTCCCCTTTCGTAAATCCACACTTTAAAAAAATATGCATTTTCATGTGTACCGTGATTTAACATGCAAAAGAATAGTTCACCTGACGCGAATTTTTCTATAAACACTTCGTAATTGAAACTGGAAATTAGATCATGGTTTTTTTTTCAACAGCTGTGACACTGCACTTATCCATTCATAATCTAATAACCAACCAATCGCAAGCATTTAACAATACATTACCAATCAATTTTAAAAAATCCAACAACCAATTAATATAAGTCAATTAACAATACAATAATTAAAGGAGTCCATATTTTTTCCCCCAATAAAATATAAATTAATACTATAATTGTCGAATAATTAATTAAGAATACATTATTCGAGTTACGTTGATAATCTCATCAGAGCAATGAAACATAAATATAATGGGCAGTTGTAAATTTGGTGGATAAAAAGTTGGTAAAAGCACTAAGAAAGCATTTAAATGATACTTTTATTAATTTAAATAAAAATTCAATCTCAGACAAGTATTGTGAATATAATTACTGTTATTAATTTTAAGTACAATTCATTCTTATTGACTAGGAAACCGCCAGCAGGGGCAAGTTGTCATCTTGGTTTCCTTTTAAACACAACCTAATGAGGCTCATAGTGAGGCCAGTTTCTAAGTTTAGACTGGTGCTTTTTTTTTGAACAGTGCTGAGATACGGTGGTTTGTGAACTGGTGGATAGGGAACAATGTCTCAGTAATCACTTGATGAGAGAGAATTTACGTGTCCACCGTTAAATTGGCTATTTTAGCCTATGAAAAGGTAAGATTGACAATTTGGAAGGTGCTAGATTGGTATCAAGTCCCTCAAAAAAATTAAAATAAAAATAACAATAAATAAAAATAATTTTTTCCCCTTCACTTTTGTAATTATTGCATCGAGGATAAAACAAAAATGTTGATTTTAAGTTTTTACTCTTCACACAGGTATGGGAAAAACATTGCATATGAGATGTAAGTCAATGGCATAAGGCGCTCAGAATCCTTGACCCCCCCCCCCCCCCGAAAAAAAAAAAAACTCTCTAGCCCCCTCCCCCAAAATAAGATCGATAAAAATGCACAAATGAATGGTAAGATACATTAAAGCCACCTAAGTTATTTCTTTGCTCCTGTTATCCCTCCAAATGTAAACATCTAGTGACGTCACTGCTCCATGTAGGTCAGGTGGAATTCGATATCTCAGGTGAGTTTCCAACTTCCAATCATTACGAATGTATCAGAAAAACTAAACAGTGTTAATTGGATTTTGTGGAATTTCTTTGATGTCCCAGTCAACTATGTAATCTTTCTAGATGGTGGAGGTAATTTTGGGGGTTTGCTGATAAACAGCTAATTTTCATTGTTTAATCTTTCCACGAAGTTGAGTAATGGTATCCGAAGATTGAAATAAAATCATGGAATCTACCACAACATGCATGCACTTATTATATTAAAAAATTGTATATTTACACTCCCATTCAGAGTATATATGTATAAGGTTAATAAGTAATGATGAATACACGTGATATATTATGAAGATTGATAAAGAGAACTGTGGTGCAAAACTATTGTGGGATTATATAAAAAATAAATAAATATAAATTGCTGAGAAATTGTCTGGTGCTGCATAACACGTTTCATCAATGATTGTTACCGTTTTGTACACTTAATTTTATTTTGACTTTCCCATAATTTTATATTACAATCTGTTTGTTGAGTGGGCACATACAGCTATTGTTAAGAACAAGAACAACAGAACAATAGGGTCCAGCCAAAATTAGCATCCACCCATCAATAGCATCCACCCCAACAATAGGATTCACCAAGCATCCAGTCATCATGGTGTGTATGAGGTCGTTTTGTTTGATGTTGTTGTGGAGAGGATGGCATAGCACATTGGGGTGTATTGGAGTGAAACAGCCCTATCACAGAGAATCCATCCCCTTATTTAATCCAATATCTCCCCAATTAAAATATGACTACCCCCAGACAAACAAAATTCATTCATGGAATAGACCGATCCATTAAGTTCCGCCCTTGCCGTATTGACCAATCACAGACGTGATTGCACAACCAAAAGTCCGACCAAACACAGTAGTGGGTATGGCGCGCTTGCACAGTGGGCGGGGGCTTAATGGATCGGTCTATTGTCGTCAGTGGGAGGGGGTGTTGAACAAAAGTATTTTGAAAACAAACAGTCCAAGATGGTAGCAAACCAGAAATACTGTTCTTTATCCCCGGTGCAAAATATTGCATCTATTACTTGGAAGATATTTAGGAAAAAAACTTGCACTTCCAGACAATTTCAAGCAATTGAATGTCAAAACAGATTAATAGACTCACCCTATTGAAGAAGTCTACAACTGGGAAGCAAATTTTAGGTGCTTTTTTTTTTTTTACATTTGTTTTCTATTCTTTTTGAACAGCTCAAAAACACACTCAAGCACAAGTTGAAAATATTGGTAATGTAAAAACAGGGCAGCCTCTTAGCTGTTCATTGCATAATAAGACAAGTTGAGTTTGAAGGATGTAAAAACAGTAGGTCTCACAAGAACTGACCGACCTTCACTGTCTTGTGACTATCTTTCAGTGTTCCCTGTATACAGTAGTATGAATACTTTTTTTTTTCATTTGAGTATTAGGGAACCAGACTATTTTCTCTTCCAGAATCCATTGGCCACCTTCGCAACCAGGCCGGCTTCGGTTTCTGGCTGAGGTAAGTGTACATTTTTGATAATACTAACTGAACCCAAGCCGGATCCTATAAGCCTAAAGGCCATCTCACACCGGGTAATTTACAGGCAAACCAGTTCCAGGGAGTCTCCAATGAGAAAAGTCATTCACATTTCAGTTTTCTCATTATTTTTCTTGGGATAGTAAGTTACAGCTAGAAGGATGTATATTGTGCTACCGAAGTGTTCCTTTTGCATGCAGTACAGTTGGTTGCCTCCAAGTTGCCTGTAAAAATTGCCCTGTGTGACGAGGCCTTAACCAACGGTTTCGAAAAAGTGCCATTACATAATGATGAGTTTAACAGAAGAAATGTGAAAACGACTGCAACCATCACAAAGGTCTCAAGAAAAACATTTGCAACATGACTTTTTCTGTGACAAAGGTTAGATTAAAAAATTTCAAGAAATTGTGAAGATCAGCAAAAAGGATTAGCCAAACCACGGTTTACTCGATAATACTTGTTTTAAAAAAATGTCAAGACATTTACAATAACTACAAGTGAGTGGGTAAATAATAAGTCCAAAACAGGAAGAAAAAAACTCTAAATTTCTAAAAAAAAAAAAAAAAAACATCTTTAATTAAAATCTCTTTAAAAAAGAAAAAAAAGAGAAAATTGCTTGGCAATTTGTAAATTCTCCATCTGGGACTACCAACGCCCAACAACTTTCTACTCAACCCGTAAAACGTTAAAATTACATGTACAAAATAAAATTGATATTACCACAGTGAATCTAGTCTAGGTCGTATTACATGTTAAAGGTCCTGTGTACATATTGCATCTATGGTCAGGAAGGCAGTAAGAGCATAAGTATAGAGAGTGTGGAGGTGATCCCTCAAGGCACCATACTTGGCCCCCAAGTGTGATAATAATGATGCCTACAAAACAGGTTTGACTGTGCAGGAAGAGTAAACAATTCTGAAACCGATTGGTTTGATGATTTTTAATTTTGGGATATGATCGTGAAAGGGTAGCAGAGTTGACCTCAAGGTGGTTAGGTTTTACCAGCCATCATTCCGCAAGGGACAGTACTTGGCCCATAAATATAGTCCTAATAATACTGTATCCATGAAACAAAATATACCTACTGAAGACGAAATTACTATTGCTGTTTCAAATTAACCCATCAGGATCTATGTGTTATGATTTGCAGTGCAACTGTAGTTCCCAAGGGCACTATTATTGGTCCTCACATGTTTTTGTTTTCTATTAGTGCCATTTCCACGGGGCGTATGCTGCTATGAATTCCTGTAAAGTTGGGGTTCCACAGGGCACACTTCTTAGCCCTCCCAATGAATTACCAATAATGCTGACAAAGAAGCACCTTGAAAGGAGTGTGACCTGGCCGACTAGTTACGTCTTTACATATTGCATCTGAAGACTGCCGTGGCAGTGAGGTCATCTGACTTTAGTCTGGTGCCCTGACTGTTGGCCTGTGCTATACTGAGGTCTCTCTGTAGATGAGTGGGTAGTAGACTAATGCTCCTGCTGCCTTGTAGTATGGAGTCACTGGAGTAGATAAGATGGCGACAGAGGTAGA
Source organism: Marthasterias glacialis (assembly GCA_911728455.2). NCBI lineage: Eukaryota > Metazoa > Echinodermata > Asteroidea > Forcipulatida > Asteriidae > Marthasterias > Marthasterias glacialis. The sequence goes on from OU452231.1 coordinate 5,159,948, forward strand.
GTAGGACGGAGTGACAGTGTGGGATGAGGTACCAAAGAAACATAGATACAAAGAAAGTGGGGGAAAAAAAACAAAAAGCTAATTAACAATTTTATTTTACATGTCTGAAGCACAATCAAAATGCCAGAAATTGACTGAGTTGAAAACACTACCAAAAAGATCACCTTTGACCAGAACTTGGAGTCATTTCATTGTATAATCATTGCTTTACTTTTGATTGTTTTAAAAACGGTCATAAAATCCGGTGAAGTATCTCTTTAGGATTGAAAATTTAATTGGTTTTTGAGTTGGCAAAAATGAACCCTATCCCAAACTTCCACTGGTGTCATTCCCCCTTCGACCTACCCCAATGAACTCATATAAATAAATAAAAAAGGTTGCTGCCGAAAGACCCATTTGAGTGCCCCAAACCCCACGATCTAATGACCCTAATGTAGCCTATTACCACGAACAGACTGTTAATAATGAGCCATTTACTCTCCAATACTAACAAAAAGCCCATTACTTCATGATTCTAATGTTGACTAGCCCCAATGTTTACCTTCATTCCATCATCGTCATAAAATCAACAACCCCCCTCGCTGTCAATCTACTACCCTGAAACTTTGCCCTCCTCGCCCACGGCCTTATCATTCCAATAATCACCAGGAAATATTTTATTACCGACGATTAACCCACAATAAAACCAGCCCGAAAGAATAACTTTGCCTTTGATAAAGAGTCGTATACGGTGGTTGGACGATCTGACATTAAGGAGGGAGTAATGGCCTCGGTATCAGGGCCACTATACTGAACTCTTGCAGGTCATTATCTTGACATCATTAGGGCCATTAATCTATTGACAGTTTCAACATCTCAGCATGGGGTTGTCTCATTTTTTTTTACTCTGAGCTACTTATCTTAATTGACGACTACAAAATGATTCTCAAACAACCGACCGCAGTCTTGTTGTTTCAAGTGTCAAGGATTTGATCGGTAAAGTTTTTTATGCGCCGTTATAAAAACAACAAGTGGTAACTGCTACATTCTTGTTTCGAGTACCTGTTGTTTTATCAACTATAAACTTGATCGACACAATTATTGTTCTAGGTAGAACTTTATGGGCGGCTCACACCTACCCAGCCCCACCTTTCCCCATCCCGCTTCATCCTCTTTCAGTCCTATTCTTTTAACGAGAATAAACTGAAAACACATAAGAACTTGCTACATACTCATTTTTTTTTAAAGAATCTAACTACATCAACCATCCAAAGAGTGAGCCAAATTTTGTGGAAAGATAAATCAGAAAAGTACAAAATTGGAGAAATGAGGAGCAGGGGGGAAAAAAATAGCACACCAAATGACTGAGTGAGGGACTTACATGAACTGCACGTGATGTACTGAGACTAAATCAGGGTCGTTGTGCGTCCTCATTCACTGTGCTTGGAAAGAAGAGAATGCTGTGTCTGATAGTGCAAACATGGAGTGACACTGACAGTGACAATCACAGTGACACACACATTGACAGAAACAGGGACAGACTATGCGACGCTCATTGGCACAAACTGACAATTACTGGTGATGACAGTGATACAAACACTTCCACAAATACAGGCAAAGATGAATGAATGATTGGTCAAACAGATCAAACAAACACACATACAAACAGCAAACCAACTCTTAACTGTAGACAAACAGTCAAACAGAACACTAAATCAAAACAACAAAAGAACTAAAACGTCACAAACATATGTAATAATTAATAGGCCTACATTGTTCATTTAGGTAAAAACAATTCTTTTACACCTAGGGAGAATGTCCTAAATTGCTAATCAGATAATACTGCTTAAAAAGTTTGCTTAGCAATCTAAACAACTGGTAAGCAGCTTCCATCAATGCAGACCACATACTGCTTTCAAACGGGTTTGTACCACAACAAGATGTTTCTGTAGTTAGTGTGTGACTGTGCTAATAAAAGGAAAAATCCCTGTAGTCCTCCCACTACGAGTAAAACCTTACGAAAATAATGAAAGAATTGTTCAAAAGTGCTGAAAAGTGACTCTAGCCATAAACACTTGGATGCTTGATGAGTGTAACTATGTGGTTGTCAGTAGAATAATGAAGCTGCACTGTTGTTAATACACTATCAAGTAATTAAATTAATGGAACTTCATTTGATTTGTTAGGTGAAGATTAAGAGCGGCCCAACATCCTCAAACTATAAGTCAGCATTTCAACCAGTGATGAAATCAACGGATGGATGAATTAAACTAAATGACGATCAACTCATGAATATGAACATGACATAAACATATGACTAGAAAGTAAATGAACACATGAATAATTAACTGATTTGGCTGTAAAAAAAAAACATATCGAGCTGGGTATTTGCGATCAGTTCTGACAAAAACAGAAAATACTGTGCGTTTGACACGCAAACCACAGAAGTTCCTTGTTCTTTAATGAATATTTCACAGGTGTTTCCTGTAAGATGCAAGACCTTTTGGCCATAATTTTCACTCCCTTGTTGCGACAGACACCTTTACTGCCCCACTGAAACATCTTGTTATCAGAAAAAAAATCTCTCGACCAAAAAGAACCCTGCCTTGCCAAAAGTCAAAAAGACACTGCCTCACATAGATTGCACAACATCCCTTATCCAGGCATACAACTGCAGTTTGCAAAAGAAAAAGTAAGTTTCCAGGTATAGCCAGACTCTGTACTATTTTTCAATTTTCAAAGCTTTTTTTCACAGCTTACAAACCCAAAACAAGGAAATCCGCAGATCAGCCGCAAAGTAGCAAGCATTCTTATCTCTTGTGTGCATGGATCAATTATATGGTTTTATTTTACACATCCAGCAACCACCCTGTAAACAGAAGCGTTTACCACAAGATATTTACAAATAACAGTCAACCAGAGAAAGATCGTGAGGGCATGCTCTTTATCGAACCATTAGATTGAACAGAAAGAGTATTTTCTTTGCAAATTGTTTTTAGAATGACAAAAAAAAAAAAAAAAAATGTAAGAATGAAATTAACCTATACTGCAGGATTGAGAACAGAATTAAACCAGAGATTCAAAACCATAAACGAATACAAATTAAAAAGAGGAACAGAAAAGAGAGAACTTACAAACTCATAATAGAAAATTAAAAATTACTTGAACATGCAGTTGAAGCATACCACTTACAGCAAACAGACATACAGTGCAGCTAGGTGGGGGAGACACCCTTGGGGTAGGGGTGATCCTACAGTATCACACAACACTTACGGGCAGGGGTACGTTTATGGGGAACTGGCATACCTTGAGCCGGTGACAATCTGAAGCTTAAAAAGATTGGCTGGAAAAAGAAGAGGAAGGGGGGGGGGGGGGAAAGAAGGGAATGAAAAAAGAGATCAAGTAAGAGTGAAACGAAGGGGTCGGATTTATCAACAACAATGTAAAGTCAAATTGAATTATTGTATACAGGTGTACCTGATAGATAGGATGACTGAGATCAAGCATTCATCATGACGTGATTGTTATCAAGTTTGATACTTCACAGAGGCAATGGAGGCATTTGCTTCCATACCTCGGATTATTACCTTGATGCACCTTGAAATGCCCCTATTGAGTAATGAACTGCACCTTGATGCACCTTGAAATGCCCCTATTGAGTAATGAACTGCACCTTGATGCACCTTGAAATGCCCCTATTGAGTAATGAACTGCACCTTGATGCACCTTGAAATGCCCCTATTGAGTAATGAACTGCACCTTGATGCACCTTGAAATGCCCCTATTGAGTAATGAACTGCACCTTGATGCACCTTGAAATGCTCCTATTGAGTAATGAAATACACCTTAATGCACCTTGAAATGCCCCTATTGAGTAATGAAATACACCTTGATGCACCTTCAAATGCCTGTCATGCCTGTATTGAGTACTGAAATTCAAAACCGACAAACGGCCGGGCCTAAGCATCAGTTCTGCTTTATATTTGATTATAGTTGGCGTGTTACCGGTTATTTCAGTCAACTTCTGTTCCCACCAATTATCTTTATAGTTTCCCTCCTTTTTGTTATTATTGTGTCGCTGCGCCATGAATGAATTCTGACAAAATACTCGCGCATTATAAATGCTCATTATTTTTGCTGTTATCGGCCATAAGAACTCAAACTTCTCTAAAATGGACTTTTTATCACCATGTCATGTTCTTCAGTTTGGTACCCTGTATCCGGGTAGCATTCATTGTAAGTAAGTATGGGTTCCAGCCTATATCCCTGGTTGCCTTGTTTTTTATCACATGTTGTCTAGGAGAGAAATGGGGAACCGTTATTCTTACCTTGTGGTCGCCCATACATACGTCTTGCCCAATTACATTATACATTGCCTTGTGATACAGATCCTACATGCACAGACAGGAAAACAATGGTTATTAAAGAGTGCAACGGTCAACGACAAAGATGGCTTCAAACCCCGCAAGAATAACGATAAATCAAATCTCTAATCGTCTGCAGTAGAGATGAGATTTGCCGAATGTGATCATTCCTGAAAATGGCTTGCGGGCCTGGGTTCCCCCTTATTCTTGACCCGGAACCTCCCAGATGTTACAATTGAGGGGGGTGTCTACAGACTCTGTGCATCGCCAGATGAACAAAATTACAGGTTTGGACACAAATGTGGACTATTTCTGTCTCCCTTTGGTGATTGCTTCACTTCGTTCAAGAAAATTTGATGGCTCAAGGAGATTTTGAGAAAATCCTGAAATCAGGACAAATCCTGAGAAATCTCATGCCTGCTGCAGAGTAACTGTAGCCAACAGTCAAAAGGAAAATATGCTGTTGGCACATATCAAAACTTTTCTCCTTTTTCTTTTTTTTTTAATAATTATTTTCTCTTCTGAGGGTCTGCAGATATTGCTCATTAAAAAAAAATAATAATATATATATATATTTTGTTTGTATTATATTTTATCTTGGGAGGCTAGCTGTTGCTTACAGTACTCGAACCCAAGGGATTTGTAATCAAAGGAATCAGGGTCAAGCATTCACACAGCTGAACAGGCTGACTGAAGTGTCTCAGACAGCTGAAACTGTCGCCTCTTAGTTTGCATTTGCGTTGGCATCAGGATGGACTACACAAACAATGAAAATATTTGAGTGATAAACTCAGTAGTTATTATCTAATTAGTGATATTTTACTGTCAGCTACACAGTAAGGGTGTTCAGGGTTCTCCCCAGGATTTTTCAAAACTGTGGGGCATTCTGGACCCAAATTTTGAAAGTGTGGCCGAAGCACGCTGAATTGGGAGCAGGTCCTTGGAATGATTTTATTTAATGTTCATGTTTGGTTTGAAAAGCTCTTCTGTGCAATCTGGAGCATTTAAAATGATTTTATGTTAGGATTTTTAGTGAATTTGATATTGAAATCTCAAAAAAACAAATTATTTATTTTGTTTTATTTTATTTATTTTTTTGCGTATCGGCCGTAATTTTTGCGTATCGGCCCGTAATTCGCGCGTATCGGCCCGATACGTTAGCTTGTGCATGGGGAGAACCCTGGTGTTGGTGGACAGGGTCAGGATTCGAAACCCACACACTGATTGCAGATGTTTTACGAGTTAACCAATCATCACCTGTGGCAATTCAGTACTGAAATTATCTCAGACATCTCAGTCAATATGCCTAACACCAAGGATGAATGAAAAAACTTGGGATTTATTTTTTACCTCCTTGATAAGAGGCTTGGCAGAAGTTGAGAGTAGAATACGATCACACCATGCTGGGACTCGAGTCTTCATGTAGCTCCGCCCATCCGTAACATCTTCACTGTAGGGATAACTGTATCAAAGAGAAAGGGGGGGGGTTCATGACCCTCACAGGTCAAGGTTCAGAGTTCAAGGCGCACTTCTTCAGTATCAAAAGTTAACAATACAAAAGCTTCTACAGGCTAGTAAAACTAAAGTTATCAAACAATTCAGAAAATGACACAAGTATTGATAAGACTTTTCTGCTTTTGTTTAAACCTTCTTTATATGACAGTGTTAAACAAAATATAAACAACATAAAAAATCTGAGGAAAAGCAGATATTTGTATCAATCTTGATCCTCATTAACACAATTATTTTAAAGGATTATAAAAACTTGGGCAAAGATGCCGAGTCAAACATCCCATAAATAGACTTTTGTTGTAAAAAACTTAAATGGGCTGTGTCGTCATGATTATAGCAGGCCTGTGGCTGTGCATGGAAAGATAAACTCTCACCCAGATACCGCACATGTGCACGCTTGTGGTCTGATTGTGACCGTCGGTGCGCACGCACACTTAGCAACTGGGTTATTCCATTTACTGCTATTATCATGACGACACAGTCCCTCCAAGTTACCCACCTGGGTGGAAAGTCCCTGTCAAATTCATGGAGCTGATTCGTGAAGCACAGGAGTTCTTTATCAAACTGAAGAAGCTGTCCAAAGAAAAACCAAAGATAGTCTTACCATACGTCAAAGTAAAATTTGTACATCCCTGCTTGTAGAATGAAAGCCCACATTAGACATAAACTTGATATCTTCAGGGTTTTTTTTTTTAATTCTCCAGAGAAAACTTCTGATGACTGACAAAGCTTTCAAAAATATCTCAGAAAAGCCCCCAACTCTTACATATTTCACAGAAAATATCTTACCCATTTGGCACTATCTCGCAGTAATCTGTTAGGATCATCAATTTCAAATCTCTTCTTCTCCAAGATTAATATTGCCTGAGACAGAAAAAAACAGATGTATAAGAGACTTGGATTAATGCAGGAGTCTTAATCTACTGCCCAGCGGATCATAAGACTTTCCGTTAGTTCATCACAGAGGCAAACGTCCTTTATTCAACTGGTATTTGTTATCGCGAACTTTCTTTATTCCATCAGAATTTTTCAGCATGCATTAACTCAGAGCCCAAACCATAGACTGTGTAAGTCTCGCGCATAATCGAACGTTATGGTTCGTTAAAGCGCGTGATTTTGTTTCCTTCACACGGTTACACCAATGTGTGTAGGACCAAAATGGTCCCCAAAATGTTGGAATACGCGCGAGACTTGCACAGTCTATTGGAGACTGATAACCTTAGCTTCATTGCACGGAATCAGTCAAAATTAAACAAGACCAGGGGAGGGCATTTGAAGGAGTCGTAGATGTGTCTACAAACCTTGTTGCTTCCATCGCCGTCCCGATACGTTATTCTTGTCACATTCTTATCCTCTTTTGTGTACTCAGGTGTTGCCTCAGCCACCAAAGCCTGATGAAAGAATGGCAATCTTATATTATATGTAACAAATCTATTCAATATCAAGCAATAAACCACAAGGGAAACTGACTGGGTAAATTCTTTAATCAATTTTGGGGTGAACAAAGAAAAAATTGACTGGAGCGGGATTTGAACCTGCGACCACCGGCTTAACATACCGACGCTCTACCAAATGAGCTACATGTATCCAGCCCTAATGTTGTTCGTCTCCCTATTTTGTCAATATTTTTGTTCGGGGGGGGGGGGGGGGGGTGCCAGTCAGAAGCCAAAAAAGGGAGACTGCCAGCATAGGGCTGGTTTAATCGGCTGCAAATTGCGCCAAAACACCTTGTAAACAGTTACACAGTGCTATGTAAAGGAACAGGTCTCATACTTCAAAAAGGTAACTCTGCATTCTTTGCAGGAAAAAAACGCCGATCACTCTCAGGCGTCCATCAGGTGTGATAAAGCGCTATATAAGAACTGCGTATTTATACAACTCAGTTGGTAGAGTGTCGGTGCATTAAACAGGTGGTTGCAGGTTCAGATTCTGCTCCAGTCAATTTTTCTTTATTCACCCCAAAATCTATCCAATGTAGCTCCAAATCAAGTACGTCAGAAACTCTACAACCACCCCTCAAAAAATAATACAGGAATCCTTATTTCAAGAGGTCATGGGTCATCTAACTCTCTTGCCTAGTTACCAACAGAAACTTGTGAGAAATGTCAAGGGTCAGATCTCTAAAGTCTATAACCACTCACAGCTTCTTGACATTTCTGGGTCAGTTCTTAAAAATTGCCAGGCAAGCAATTTTTTTTTTCACATAAAAAGAAAATGTACCCAAGCAGTTCACAAATCTGTTTAAACAAAAGTTTATTTTCTAAGTGAACAACTCCCTTTAAGTTTAGAGCTTACAGAATCTTTAAAATATAATTAAACAAAACTATTTTTTTTCATTTTTTTTGTTTTATCTGGGGCTAAATGCCTGAGGGCAACAGTGATTTAGTTCACTTTTTTATCCCCTGTCATCAATGACTTTTGTTTTGTTTTCTGTTTGTTTTATTGTTAAGTGTTTTGTATTTTGAATAATTATTGATGGCAAATAAATAATAATAACAATAGTAATAATAAAAAAAAACTAATACAAATCTCCATTGCTCAAAACAAAACAAACCAGATGTGATAGTCATATTTCTACAAAGTATTTTCAAAATGATTTTAGTGAAAATTTCTGATCTACCTGAATAACACCTTGAGAATCCAACCTGAAGTTAAAATCACCGAAGAGGAACAGCGGAACCTTATCGTGTTTATCCTTGGATAATCTGAGGGCAATTAGCAAACATTTTTAACAAGAAATTATTTTAACGAGAAATTTATATCAAAAGTCACCAATAAACCTTCATTTTCATTTTAACAAATTCAAAGCCTTAAAGGCAGGGTAAACCTTTGGTAACTATTCCACAACTCAATGACCATGAAAGCTTACTTGGTGAGAAGCACTGGAGAGCTGTTGATAGTATAAAACACTGCAAGAAAAACGATTCCCTTTGAAGTAATGTGGTTTTACAGAAAGAGATAATTTTCTGCCTCAAAGTTTGGATCTGAGAAATGATTCATGCATGAATCGTTTCTCATGTAAAGAAAAACATGCAGTTTCAGCATTTTCCGATCTTTCTGCATGAAATTAATCTTCTAGATTTTTCCCTGATACCTCAAAAACGCTACCATCTTTTGAAACACTGTTTTCACAGGTTAGTTTTGTGGTACATATCTACAATTATATCGAGTTGAAACAAACGTCCCGTTTCCAAATACCAAAGGTATCCCTCGCCTTTGAAACAAACAAATCTGTTAACAAAACACTAGTGCAGAATATCACAACTGGATGTAATTAAAATACCATTCGTTTGGTGCAACTCACCTTTGTAAAACATACTCCAATGTTCTTCTCCTGTTTTTACTATATGCTGATGGAAACTGTCACAACAAAATACCCACAGCAAAACTTCAAAATTAATTTACAATTATAGTTATAGACAATTACATCATCCGATAATTTACTACATTTGTACACTGATGAAAGGTCAAACAAACATATTTCTTTCTGAAGACAAAACAAAACAGTCAATGCTGTACAACATATTTTAGTTAAAAAGCAAGGCTTGGTGTAAATTTACGATTTACTGTATCAATACATCTTTAGGGGTGACATTGGCAGGAATCGAACCCACAACCTAGCCTTTCCTAGAGGAATATGAACAAGTGGTAAGCACTCGGACTCAGAGTTAACCGCAGGGGTGAGAGTCAGGAGACCGATCCATTAAGCCCCGCCCCCTAACCATATTGACCAATCACAGCATTGGCTGCATTACCACTGTACACGCGGGCGGCACAATGTGCATCTCTTTAACGCCACACTGCACGACATGAACGCGCGCTATCGAGTACGCACACACCATGTTTACATTTTCTAATAGGATTTTATTGTGTCGGACTTTTGTCGGACTTTCGGTGATCGGTCAACACGTAAATGAATCGGTCTATGCTGACAAGAAGGTTTGAATCTTGGATCTAGATCTTTAGAAGTATATTCAAATGATGGCATATCTACCTCTGGGTAACTCCCCCAATAATAGATACAAATCTTGGAGTTATAGATTCCAAGGAGCTTTTGGAAACAGTGCTAGTAAAGTAGATCAAAGAGATAGTTTTTTTTTCATCTGGAGAACATTACAGCATTTTGTTTCGGCAGCCAGACACAAACAAGTCTGAATTCAGATACAAAAAGCTGAACTGTCTCATATAGCCTCTTGCTATGCAATCGGCATACAGATACTAAACAAACATTGAGTGTGAGACGGTTCATACTGTGAACTGTCAAGTCATCATTGTCAAGTCAACCATTCCAATGAATGAAATTTTTATAAAAAAGTAATAATTCTCAAAATAATTTGACTCTTTTCCTGTCTCATACTTTCATCTGAAACCATTTCATTGTGGGAAAAATTCAGCAAAGTAATAGCAAACACAAATCATCGTGTGGAAACACAAACATGTTTAGTTTGTGTCAACACGAGGGGCCATCGAGCTGATCTCGGCAACTTTGACGGACTTTGGTGTGGCACAAAACCGAACAAACACTCCACAAGAACAAACTCAGCGACTCACCGTTTCCATGGCAACCATGTTGCTTGCATCATGAAACAGGTGTATATTAACCAAGTCAAATATCCTGTGACAAACGAAGACGGGGGAATTGAACTTGTTTGCTTAAGCCACTGGGCATTGCTACACAAATAAATTTTACATATGTATGAAAACAAGCGCAACAGATTCTGCTGTCGAGCTGATAAATATTACACTCTGAGTTCATACGTTAAAAGTCTTTGTACTTTTTTTCAGTGTTGATTTAAGCCATTATATTGTGACATTTTGATGAAAGGTATGAATTGGTCATTTGAACTCAGACAATTACATTTTATAACTTTGTCACTTTGGACACTGCTTTGTTAAGTTGATAATAGTTTTGGAGGGGGGGTTGGTAGGAGGGTAGGGAGAGTTAGGACACAGGTACAAAGTATTTAGGGTTTTCGTTAATAAAGATAATTTTTTTTTTTTTAATTACTTTCATCTTGTTTTATTTACCTGTTTTCTACGTTCCATCTTGTTCTCAGGAAACCTTTTCTGGACCACACCGTCTGTTTGTCAAAAATAAATCGAACAGATTTGTTTGCTATGGTTCTATGACTCATCAGAAAGATCATGATCTTGACAATACACTGTTTCCTTTTGAAGTGCGGGTCTTTTAGCTAAGTAAGACCCAGTGGCAATGGGAACCAGACATAACTCCTTATGGCTGAGTGAAGGTTTGAATTTTAGTCAGTGTAACCATTGCAGTACACATAACCATAATTGCTTCTCTGCACCTGTGTAGACAAAATAGAAATCAATGGATTTTCTCAACTGGCCTTATACCTCGTTACAAGACTGTCAACCATAATTACTTCCCTCCACATATTTGTACAAAGGAATACATTTAAAGTGAGATTAGTGAACAATTTCTTTCCCTCACAGGATCCTTTACAGGGGAATTATGTATGCGGGAACGAGGCCGTAGATTAAAAACTTTATATCCAACAAAAGGTAGAAGATCTGATATGAGAATACTTACTCCTGGGAAGAAATTTTGAGGAAACTTGGCTTTTTCAAACATTGTTTTATTACTGATCATGTCAAGGTGTTTTCCCTGGAGTGTGCTGAATCTGCAAGCTGTGTGATCAAACAAATACAATCAAAGAGAAGTTTCAATTGATATCACGTAGTAACAACGTTATTATTATTATTATTTTTTCAGCATAATGTGTCTTTTCTTCTAGCGATGTTTTCGATCTTTCCTTGTAACTCTTTCAAATGTATATGTACCTTTGAAGTCATACATCTGGACATTCTGCAGGGATTCATGAACAAAGTAAATATTTCCGAGTGCCTGCAAAATATCAAGAACAAAGAGAAGTTGACATTATTCAAACTTATACATTATTGTAAGGACCAACAACAAAAACAACCACGGAATAATTATTTATTAAAGGGGCTGTGTCGTCATGACTTAAAGCAGTAAATCGAATAATCCAGTTACTATGCGGCCGTCCCTGCCGACGGTCGCATCACAGTTCGACAAAGACGACATCTTTCCATGAACAGCCACAGGCCTGCTATAATCATGATGACACATCCCCTTTAACGCACATCTCCATTTATGGGTACATTTGTATCCATTGTCCAAAAACTAAACCCAAAAGGTACATTTTGTTTCTTTTAAAAAATGAGACTTTCGTTTAGCTTAAAGACGCACGCTCATCAAAGTGCGACAAACAAATTCGTGCCACGAAAGATCACCTTTGACCGGCGCTTATTGCGTTGTACGTAAACTAGGTACGGGTACATGATCGTTTTGTGCCACAGAAACAGTCGTCCGGTAATGGTGACGAACCTGCACCTTTAAATGTAGGATGGAGTTGCAACCCTTGAAAAAAAGTGCACTTTTGTTTGTCTTTATTTTATTGACTGAATGCAAATTCAAACAATCGTTAACTTGGGGTACTCTTGTAACCACGTTTACCTTCGAAAACCCTGGAGTTTTACAAGGTTCCACCAAAAAAATTTACCATTTTTAGTTTTGCATTCCTCTCTTACTTTCACACCTTGTGTACAAAGGTTTTTTTAGTGAGTTAAAAATGAGGCAAAACTTCTGTAAGTTAAACACCATAACTTAAATTTCAGCAAGACTCTCTTTGGTTCCAACAACAGATTTTGCATTCATACAGATCATTTGGATTGGCAAGCAGTTTAGACAAGTAATTCTTATTTGTCACGAACAACAAAAATCCTGTCACAAAATATGCTGCTGTTTTATTGTTGTCGAAACACTTTTGAACAATGTCAAACAAGTTTGGGAAATAATAGTAATCAAGATCTGACAGTGACAAATACTCGACAGAAAATATGTTTCCCAGCACTGGCTGTCACTGTGGAGGGATATAAATGACTCTGACTGGCAAACTACTGACCAAACGCTCCTTGTGGGAACAAATCCCTCTTGTTTGTATCGACTTATCAAAAAAACCTGTAACGATAAAAAGGACTCGGTAGGTCAATCAATTGTTGGAATATCTCTCACTATTTATACCCAAAGAAAAAATAATATTCAGCTGGAGTCAACACTTAATCGCTCACTTCACACCTCTGTGTCAATAATATGCCAGGGTCTCAGAAGAGAGCAAACGACCCATTAAACCCAACCTATGATTGATCAGAGAGATAAGTGCGGCTGGTTGGCAATCAAAATAATTGCCGATAACATTTACCGAAAAGGACTACCGAAACACTCCAGTCGTATTGCGAGCAGGAGTCCACCGGCGGTGTTTTTTATAAATAAGTAAACAATTAAGAACTTGTTTGACACCCTGTTTTGTCAGAGTGTGCAAAGTCTGGCTGGTGTGTAATTACTGTTTAAACGGCGGTGAGCGATTCGAAAAAGATTACGGCGAGGACAAAGGGCTTGATTCGATCGCGACGTTCACCCTCCCCGTGCACCATTATGGTAAATGACCTGTAGACACAGGTGCTGATGTGGTCATTAACACCTTTTTGATGACCTAACGAGGTTTGTAACAAAATAATAATGAATGCCGATTAAGCGGCAACCTCTGCACTTTTTCTTCCAAATGGATTAAACACTCACTCCAGTTAATTGCTTAATTTGTCTTTCTAACGATTTGTTTTCCCGATACACGAACAGTTTATTGAGGTACAAAACAAGCATTATCTACCCTTAATGATTTGCATGCACAAGGACATCTAAGTTTTTCATATTTAGGATTAAGTAGATACCTGATCCAGACCCCAATTTATTGTATATTGGGGCTTCCCATCGGTAGAAAAGATCATTTTTTACTGTACCAGAAAACTCCGTGCTATGTTTTGTGTTTCCATGGCTTCACAGTATCGTGATCATGTGCCTTTACTTTACCTTGAATCTCATATAACATAACTTTTTATGCAATGAATCAGAAATGTAGGAAAAGTTGGCATTAAAAAAAAACATTTAAATTCTGGGGTGAACAAAGAAAAATTGACTGGAGCAGAAGTTGAACCTGCGACCAGCCAGTGGTTGCAGGTTCAAATCCCGCTTCACTCCATTTTTCCTTGTTCACCAATAATTGATTTAAAACTTTACCCAGTCAGTTTCCATTGCGGTTTATTACTTGGTATTAAAAAGAATTGTTTAGTTTAGTTATTGAGGATTCTAGTTGATGTAAATGTTTAAATGAAATGATCAAGCTTTGATCGAAACAATGATGTCGTCCATGGATTACTGGAAAACACAAAACGCCCAAAAGGAATTGTGATTTCTAAAAACAGAAGAGGGCAACACAAAATGGTTCTCCCACACAGAAGTACATTTTTGTTAGGCCTCCTAAATGGAAACCTCGCACCTGTTCCTTAAGAATGGCGCCCTCGGTTGATTGACAAAAGAACATGATGATTCATGCTGTATAAATACCCTCACCTGACAGGTCAAAGGTTATCATGCACCTCACAGTACCAATAAATGATTGCTAAGTAAAGAGTACACTAAGATTGAAGAAATTGATTAAGTCATTGAAAATGTCATTTGAAAAATGATTAAGCATTTGGAATTGTGGCAACTTATCGGCGGATACACTTTGTCCCTCGAAATCGACCGTGAACTATCGCCATGGAAATCACACGTTGAGGGGCTGTCATAAATGAAAGGCTTCGGTTATCTTGAACAATGTTAAGTTAATGCGCTAATAGTGTGAAGTCCCTGTCATATTGGTTGCTATTAGAGATACTAAATGTAAGACTGTCAGCACTAGGGGGCGCTACAACGATTCAAAGGTCTAAATCACAGGAAACAATCGGTAGCTTCTGTTCATTAAAATCTATTTATAATTCGATGTGTGCCTGGTCAAATGGCAATTAGGAGGCCTATGGTTGCTATTAGAGACACTAAATGAAAGACTGCCATCACTAGGGGGCGCTACAACGATTCAAAGGTCTAAATCACAGGAAACAATCGGTAGCTTCTGTTCATTAAAATCTATTGATAATTCGATGTGTGGCTGGTAAAATGGCATTCACTGGGCACATTAAGTATTTTGGCCCAGTATTAAAAGGAAGTAAGCAAAAAATTATTGTTACAATACATTTTTGTGGCTAGAAATAACCCAAAGACATGTTTTCCCATTCCCATGCAGAATTTAACCTTCCTGTAATAACTTTTGAATGGCGAAAAAAATGGATCAAACTTTCCCACTCAGTTTTCTTGAAACAGCTTCTTGAAAAAAGACCTTATCAATGAGATGACATTTTAGGTCATGGGAAGTTGAAAAATATTAATATCCGTTTTTCAAACAAATTTCCATTCTCACCGATACCAAAAATCTGAATTGACAGGTTTAAACGTTCACATCTAAAGCTAAATGGATCAGGGTAACTTCTTGATTGGATTTTTATACACCGTACAGACAAACTAAACATTCCATTGAAAGTCCAATCTGAAGAATACGGAAGTCGGTTGTGTATGCACCTGGTGGGATTCAGACAAGGTCCTTAAAGATACACATGTAAACTAGAATCATACAAACCCTCAAGTTAACTGAAATCTTACTAAATACTCTATTTTCTATGTTACCATCGCAAAGGCTTTGCTACATTGTCGTTGTTGGTTTTGCAGTTGTTTTTTCTTTTTCTTTTCTTTTTTTTTGTGGGGAGGGGGAGACAAATCTTTGGGGTTGGGGGATCAATCTTAGTTAAAGCTATACAAGTCTAGTTCTCTGTTGTCTCTCATTCTAGTTTAGACACACTGGTTTTCATTTCCTGTACATGTATATAAAGTACACTGTATTCAATGTTCAAAGTGAATAATTTGGATATACCCTGTTTTCCCAATTTAAAAGCACCGTTGGCCGTCTTATTCATGGACTGTTGTTTAACAACTTCAAATCAAGAACCCGATCTGACGACATTCCTCTAAAGGTTATTGACGGGGGGATTGAATCACGTTAATGCATAATGTATGTCAGCGCAAATCCTTCTCAGTTTGGTATTCCAATATCCTGCAGCCCGAAGTCGTAGTCATTCTCACAGTCAAGATACATCAAAGACCAAAATGTCAATTTGCAGAGTTATCCACCAAGACTTAAAATAAAGGAGGTTGGACAGGATTTATTACCCACCACAACAGAGAGAGAAAAAAGAAGCATTGATTATTGAATAGTGACGGCTTCACTTCAAAGAAAATTGACTCGCCACTGAGAAAAACAACAGATGCATTTAAAACAGAAAACACATTTGGTGGAGGGGCAAATTGATGCAATCTGCTTTCTTTTTAACGAAATTAAACACGGGTATTGACATTTTGAGTATCAAAACAACCATGCGACCGTAGTAATATCTGTTACACTTACATGCTTGACTGTGGTGTATGGGTATTTTATACCAGGTTGAGTGTGCAAACATATGGGTCTGTAACAGAGGAGCAAAGGGCCTCACTGTTTATTTGTCATACTGCCCTCTGTTGATCAAAAGAAGCCAACCCTCACAACTTTTTCATAAAATAAAACCTGTAGATTGATTTCATGTACATGCACATCATTGGTTTTTTTGTTGGCAACTCTACTCTAAGATACAGTTTTAAAAGGGTCTTTTTAACCAGATATTCAGCTTTCATCTAAGGAAAGAATTAGATATGATTGTTGAATATTGATACATTGATGGGTTTTGGGGTACAGCCAGAGTGCAGGTTTCAAGAAAAAGTCAAAACTAACATAAACAGGTGGCAATTCTGAATGATTATCATCTCATTGTTCTGTTATGAAATCTTGACATCTTCAGGCATCTCTCTCAAGGATGACAGCGATTTTAGCAGCAACAATCTTTGATTCATTAATGACTTCTTTAAGATTATCACATACAATGAATTAAGTCTCATCTCAAACACTCCATGTCAATTAGCTCAATAGACCGATCCATTAAGCCCCGCCTACCTTAGCAACTGGCTAGCAGTAGCACATGGCGTGACTTTCTTGCCACGATCGCAGCGGTGGTTCGGTTGATACACACACAGACATGGTTTTTGTGAACGGTACGGATTTAGTTTCGTGGCCTTTTGAGCAGTGCATGGGTCCAAGGACAATGCGGACAGGAACACTGTTAGTGTTAAACCGCTTGTACACAACTGTACAAGGACCACTGCTGTGGGATTTGCACCACCAGAAATACGAAAAAATTCAAGCTAAACAAAAGTAAGTACAGTTGTGTGTGCTGTTGTGTGTCAGAACAATGGCAGCGGTTTGGTTACTTTTCTAATGGATTTTTTAACAAGTCAGACATTTGTGGGACTTTCAGTGGTGTTGTCAAGGCTATGATTATTAGTAGGGGGGCTCAATGGATCAGTCTATTTCAAGTGCCAGCGGTGTAATTTCAAAGTTAAACACCATTGACTGTGGTCAGTGACTGGATGGGTGACCCCTCCATGGGTCATCATGGGATGATCATCTGGGATTTGATGAGGCATCATTGTCTGGGCGAGCATCTTTCTGTAAAGCTGTAAAACACTTCTCATAAATGAGAAAGGACTTGTCCCTGATCAGCATCTGTCATTGGCTGCATAATGCACCAACTCAGCGCATGTTTCAGGGAGTTTTGTTTATACTTTCTGTTGAGCATTTTACAATTGTTAAAAAGTGATTCACAAATACCCAAGACAATTAAATCCATTCTGAATTCTGATTGGTCGAGAGCATGTCACATGGGGGTGTTTAAACGGCTGATAGAGACATGGCCGAAAGTGTTAAAAATACCAGTCAGAAATTATACTTACGCAGTCGCTAATTTACACGTGAGGCTGAGAACGCGACAGGAATTTTCTTTTCAAAAATGGGGAAAAAAGAAGGAAAAAAAAAGATAAAAATTCAGGGCTTTTCCTTCTTTATTACGCTTTTTAACAAAAAGGGCATTTATGAATGGGGGGAATAATAGCCCTGGATGCCTTCAGTTTCGTTTAAGTGCCGTGACCGGGATTCAAACCCACACTCTGCTGCCAACAACACCAGAACTCGAGTCCGGTGATCTTAAACGATCGGCAAACACACTCCCGACACTCCTAACATCCTGTTCTAGTCAATTTTCCTTTGTTCACCCAAAACTACACGCATACAAAAAGTGTTCACTTCCAACAAAACTGAATTGCAGACTTGAACAGGGCCAAACCATCATACGGCTGTTGCTAAGGGATGTTCCTGTAGTCCTCCTATGCTTCAATGCTTGTTCATGTCACGATCAAGCCGCAGTCAAAGTCACTAATTCGGACATCGTCTTACACCGGCTACTTCTATCTCTTAATGTCAACGTTGTGTGTCAGTATTTTTTATACTAAAAGCTTGAAACCCTATCCTATACGAACAGGCCATTTTTTTTTTTTTTCCCTAAATATAAACACACTGTGGACAAGACTATTTTTATAGCTGAGTAACACTAACATTTATAAAACTTGACCTTTTGATGTTGTATTTGCTTGAACCAAGGATTGTTTCTGATGCCTTATCTTCGATCTAGGTAAGTGCAACTTGACATCACCATTGTAGACATGAATAAGATGCCACAAATCTCAAACATCACTTCAAAGTAAAAGACACAAAATGGGAAAGTAAAGAAAACAAACCATAAAACCGTTTTTTTATTTTTTTTCATTTTTTGGTTGTGCCGTTACGCTTTTGTGGGATAAGCACTCTGTGCTTGGTGTGTTCTGCTGAAATAGCTGTGTTTTTTTTTTTCCCCCACAACACTTGGAATACAATGCTTCTCACAAAGGGGTGGAAGGTCGTGGCTGGGCGGTCTAGTCCACCGAACTTAAGTTCTGTTGTTTACAGAATGTGGGTTGGAATCCCGGCCTGGCCAGTCGCAACACTTGTGTGTCCTTGAGCAAGACACTTTACCATAAATGCTTTGTCCTTCGGATGGGACGTTTGCTGTCTTAAAGTTTTTGATTGAAATTTACTCTATTAGATTAAAACTAGGGACAAACTTCAGAAGATTTGTCCCTGGGCTCAATCAAAAAGATTGAGTTTCAATCGAATTGGAGTGATTTTCAATCTAACTATTTAAGAGAGTAAGCCGTAGGTCCCGTGTACTAGGATGAGTAGTGCACGTAAATGAACCCAGGACTTTTGTCGGGAATGAGTAGGGGTTTACCCCGGCATTTCTGGTTCAGATAGCAAGCCTCCTTGTTTACAAGTTTCCTCAGGCTTCTCAGCTACAGTGATTAAGTTCGCTTTCGAGGCATCCTTGGTTTCATTACAAGAAAAATATTAATAATAACTATGGTAAAACCCCCTGAAAAATCAGATTTGTTATCCCCAACGCAGTTGTTACATCTACTGTTATATCAAAATGATGTAATAAGGAAGACTTTAGAGAAGTTTTTAACCTGGATAGACTTAAGATCATCGCTTTTACAAACATGCTGGGTCCTTTTGGGGACAACCATAACAAGACCTAACTTCATCCAATCTAATTTTCCAAAAGAAGAACACAATCCCTTAAGAATTCAAATATAAGATATCAGGCTGCAGCAAAGTCATTAAAAAACTTTGTGATAACAAAAACAAATTGCTCGCCACGTTCCTCCGTGGACACACGGTCAATTATAATCTTAATAGGTACCATCTCACATTAAATCTCCACGGTACCCTGCATCTTGAACTCTCACATTCATGGTGGATGAAAAATCTAGAGCAAAAGATGGCGCAGGGATCCGTTGGATCTACCCGGGGAGACCACATCTGTCTTTTGACAGCCATATGTGTAAACAGACCTAAACGAAACGCCGCCGACCTGAATTCACTGACTTTGGCTGCCTGTGAATCGTTTGTTTACAATACAAACGGCGAGAGGTGATTTTTTTCCCTCCCGACTCTTCCACTGACCTGAAAGTGCCATTTGAAGATGCAAGGCCTGCAGTGAGAATTACACTTGAAACATGAATGCTTGTTTAATCGAGAGACAAGAGTCTTGGGTCGAGAATGTGACGAGGGGAAATCACGGCCGCTCATTGCCTAATTTCGGTCATTGTTTTTCCTGCCGCCAGGGAGTGAATTTTATATCACCTTTTAGAAAGCTATTTTTAGAAGATAACTATTAATCACACTGAGCATTTCAGCGATGAAATCAAATAGTTTTATGCAATTTAGAAATGCCCAAAGGCAAGAGAAAAAGTGTGCATAATGTCCACATGGCTCACTCAAATTGAACGATCTTGACACTAGATGACGAGCGTTTCCTTGCAACATAAATAAACGAGGAAAAAAAAAAGAAAAATTTTCAATAACGAATAACAAACACTATTGATTGATGGTACTTGTGCATTTTCTTATAAATGTGTCAGTATTCATGAGATGCAAATAGTATTTGACCAATGACATTGCGGTGTGATCGGTGCAATAATGCCGCAGTGAGAACTAGGTCAATTTACGAGACGCTGTTCAAATCACAACAGCAGACACATATTATGATCGATGCACAACATCAGGCATTGCAACCATTAAGAAACCTAACTGTCATATCATGATCGTGTAAGTTTCCTTGAACAAAGTATCAATTGAAAGAAATGATATTTGTCAATATTTTTCCTTTATCTAACCAAAACAACACAAAATGTACAAGGAACAAAAATACAGACTATATACATTTGTACACAGTATCAAAGCAATAACATAAAGACATAACGAACTTAACAAAAAAAATATACAGGAAAGACCAAAAAGAAAACTTTATCAAGAGGTCTATCCCAAAAGTACATAAATAAATGAAACAAACATCTTTATGAATTTAAAATAACGAATAGCCCTGTCCGACGACGATGGAGCAAGATCAAGAGAAACAAGGCTCAATGATGATGATGATGATGATAATCAATTCAGTTATTTCAAACTTTAAAAAAAAGACATCCCAATCAGCAGATTGAATTGCATCTTAAATTCACATCGCGTCAACGTGTCAATGCTGAGGTTGAAATCAGCCTACATGACCCTGCTGGTGCTCAATCACGATACCGCATGGGCTACTCTGATCCACATTAATTCCCCACATGTACACACGTACATGTAGGCTTTGTGATGAGTCTCAACGCAATTCAAGACAGCCAAGAAGCAGTCATGGCAATCATAATATTAATAACATAACAACAAGACTCCTCTGATATGGCGCATATATAACCAAGAGCTTCCAAGACGAGCTTGTTGTCATTCTTCGCAATGTGGAATTAATTACTCAAGATTCTTGAGCATCTGGGTACATCGTCTGTTCTTATCGAGAGTGCTTGAATTTGTACGTACATTGCATACGACAGGAGTGATACTTGCCACTTTGAAACAAGCAGGAACATTTTTTTATTTGAGGCCAGGAGCTTGTACATATGATACAGGCTTTTATAGACTGTTGGGGCTAATTAAGAACCATTTTTCTGAGGGCAAAAGGAAAATCGGAAATTAGACTAAAGTAGGAAGAATATCATGCCTGATACATTGTACATGTACATGCACATGTATGCAGATGAAAGTTTTTAAGAGCGCAATGTTCAATTAAGCAAAAAAATCTAAAATATCACGTTCATCAACGAAGTTGCTAACAGGAGATTTCTCTAGCGATGCTTGTAAATACATACACGCACAGCGCTCGCCTGCTGATTCTTCGCTTGGGGCAAACAGTGCCACCAAATGGAAGCCCAGTCACATGAGGATTTGCTCTCATGTAAACTTTTACCCACCTGCAAAACGCTGTCTATGTACATATTTAAAGGGTTTGCATAACATAGGTGAGATTGATGATATAAATCGTTGTGTGCCCGGTAAAAGGTCATAAGGCCTCACGCCCTTTTACCGGGCCCATCAAGTATTTCGTCCCAGTATTAAAAGGACGTAAGCAATAAAATGGCTCCTGACATGAAAAATATGGCATTATTGTTACATTTTTGTAGCTAGAATTAACCCAAAGACATGTTTTCCAATTCCCCCGCAGAATTTTACCTTCCTTTAATAACTTTTGAATGGCAAAAAAAACTGATCAAACTTCCCGCTCAGTTTTCTTTCGTCGTTACGTCCTTTTACCGGGCACGCGACGAAATGTTCACCGATTTACACGTACATGTAACTGACATAGTGTAAAGATGGTCATGGTGAAAATCTTCCAGTTAAATGATTTTTTGCTTGAAACTCTTCAGTTTTTGAGACATGAGTAAATCAATTACTTTTGATGGGGTGATGTGATGGGGTTTCTCACTATTTTCTCGCGACTCCGGTGACCGATTGAGCTGAAAAATTTCACAGGTTTGTCACTTTATGTATGTTGGGTCACACAAAGTACAAATACTGGTCTTTGACACTTACCAATGTTGGCGGCAGACTATTGATTGGAACGTACCAGGCAGATGCTCAAGAATCTTTAGTCATTAATTTCACATTGCGAAAGGTGATGACAACAGTCTAGAAACAGGAATACTAGAATTCAGTTGGAACCAGCCTCGGCTGTTCCTCTTCTTTTTTTTCTCTCTCTACAATTCTTGCTTTTCAGAATCACAAAAGAAGCACACAGTACCAAAATGATGGCTCGTTTTTAATTGTTAACGAATAAATTATTTTCCTTCAACAACGAATAGAGATAATTGGTGCCCAAAATGACAACCACTTTATCAATATGACAAATCATCAATTGACAACACATTCCTGTTTCCATGGTTTCTGAAAAAGAATCAGAGTACAATTGTTGCACGCTGTGTGTTGGGGTCCGTGTTGTTTTGTACGCCCGAGGGGGCAGATGGCACCCAAGGCGAAGTCAAGGGCGCCATCTGCCCCCTCTCGGGTGTACAATACCCATGGACCCCAACACACAGCGTGCAACAATTCCTCGTGTGCCCGGTAAAAGGACGTAACGACAAGTTCCCGGTAAAAGGACATAACCAAAAGATGTGAAATTTTGTGTTTCAAGAAAACTGAGCGGGGATGTTTGATCAATGTTTTGCCATTCAAAAGTTTTTTTAGGAAGGTTAAATTCTGCATGGGAATGGGAAAACATGTCTTCGGGTTAATTCTTGCAACAAAAATGTAACAATAATGCCATATTTTTTATGTCAGGGTCCATTTTATTGCTTACGTCCTTTTAATACTGGGACGAAATACTTTATGTGCCCGGTAAAAGGGCGTGAGGCCTTATGACCTTTTACCGGGCACACAAGGAATTGTTTTGTTTTATCAATGGATTGCAGGAGAGGGAGACAAATTTTATTACTAAGTGAAATAAATTTCTTTATTAATTTATTGTTTAACATTGCATTTTGTTGTTTATTTGAACAAATTCAAACACTTTAACGGGAAACTATCGACAACCTCTTACCCGTGGCTATTTCTAGTATTGTACAAGGCAGTGGAAACGACCAACGGATTCAGAATTGACATACAATTAAATAAATTTGCCAGTAAAATTGCGCATGAGTTATTTTTGGATATGAAATACTAAGACATACATATAATTACTTTAGAAGAATCAATCAATGGTATGCCGTTACAACCAGCTGTGGTCTCTAGCTTTGAGTTACCAGGAGGCATGTGCTGCTAGTCTTTCCCTCCAGCCATTATCGAGTTACACGCTCGCGGTGGTTCGGTTAGGATATACAATTATAAACGATTTAAAATTGTATGAATAGTTCCATGATCAAGTTAATTCGGACGACGTTTCAGGAATAACTTACTGTTTTTTTTTCATCTCATGTATATTTGTGGAGAGCTACACTGTGATGTGTAGAGTCACAGTGGTGTGTTGTATTGCCCAACGACAAACATACTTCCATGTAAATATGACACGTTCTCATAATTGGTGCCTTTGAAGCATTCATAAATAATGTGCATATCGAGGTTTTAACGAAACGTACACGTGTACTCATGACTCTTGTTTCTACTCAGCTCCGAGCCTACAATAATACAAGGCCACCTACAGGGCTCAAACTCAAATTTTGTCTTATCCATTTTGTTTCCGATCCCCAAAAAAAACGCAATAAAACTCCCTCCCTGTTTCCAACCAGATTGTATGTGAAGGGATAACGACCGATCTAGATCAATATTGACCCGACTACAAGGAAGGGCCCTTATCAATTCCAGCCAAGCCTAACGCCTATTTGACAAAACAAGCCATGACTGCAAACCGCTGCTTGACCAACTTCTTCATTACGCTGTCTGAACCGAGGCGGTAAATATGCGCAAACAACTTTGTCTCTGTCAGATCCGTTGGAAAGGTGAGGTGAGGTGGGGGGGGGGGAGAGAGAGAGAAAGAAGAAGCATTCAACTTGAGTCTCGGATTCTGCTCTCTTTTGAACTCCTAAAGTGTCTGATTTCAGACAAACATGGAGGATAGTGTTTCTTGAGCTCATATATGCTGATTTTGTGAGATGCCAGGCGTAGCTTTGGGCATTAAACCCTGGTCATGATGTATTGATGGCAAGATGACACTTCTGTATTGTTAGTCATAAGTCATGTTTATTTGTTTTGAGCAAAAAAAATTCAGTGCTATAGCTTTTCTAAATGAACATCTTTGTTGTTAAGACAAATGCACACTCTCCTGTCATTATGTTTTGTTGTTATTGTTCTTGTGAATTAAAAATGTAAGTGTAGAAATAGGTGTTATTGGTGTATGGGTAAAAAACACAGATAATATTCTTTATCCCCGATGTAAAAATTAACATCTATTCTTATTGTTACGCTACCCACTGCTAAATAGGATTCGAACTGCCTCTAGCTGCCAGGCAATCTCGGTAGTCTAGTTGGTAAGACATCTGCTCTAGAATGGCAGGGGGTTGTGGGTTCAAATCCCACCCGAGGAACATGCCCATGGAATCTTCTTCACAGGACTCGGGGAAAGTACCGAGTGTACAATGCTTAACACACATCGGTGCATGGGCAAAAACCCACAAATAATAAAGTAAGTGTAATAAATTATGCAGAGTAAACATTAACATGAAGTATTAATCTATGCCGGACACACACACAAAAATAACAAAAAATTAAATAAATTCCAACATAATATCTACAGGTTATGATAATAACAAAATTGTTATTACCTGGGTATATGTGTCCACGTAAAAATTGATGACATTGGGAAATCGACATAAACGTTGTACAAAACAGTGCAAACAATAAAATAATACAGCTATTCTGTAATTTACAAAACTGAAGGTTATGTGTATACTCAAAGGAGCTAAATGTCACGCAAAAATACAAACAAATGTTTGAACCTACACACATGTACAGGTATTGCAGATTATTCCGTGTGGTATTCCGTGCAGTATTATTTATTTCAGAACTTTTCAGAGGCTAAATTATTTATTTATTTTATTATTTTTTTTTTAAAGAATTTTGTTATCGCAATGAAATCCTGACTGAACAAAGTAAAGGCAACAAGTTCTCATAAAATGCACCAGGAATTTTCGCTCTCTTTCGGTCCAGAAATTTTGAAATATCGTTATCGGGAATCTGACACACCTTGGCTGTAAGCCACGGCCGATAAGCAGCCATGGTATGCTGGAAACATGGACTTGCCTCCCCATACAACGATAAACAATGGTGGCAGCCAATCCATGAAATCATGGACTTGCCTCCCCATACAACGATAAACAATGGTGGCAGCCTATCCATGGAATCATGGACTTGCCTCCCCATACAACAATAAACAGTGGTGGCAGCCTATCCAAGGAATCATGGACTTGCCTCCCCATACAACGATAAACAGTGGTGGCAGCCTATCCATGGAATCATGGACTTGCCTCCCCATACAACGATAAACAGTGGTGGCAGCCTATCCATGGAATCATGGACTTGCCTCCCCATACAACGATAAACAATGGTGGCAGCCTATCCATGGAATCATGGACTTGCCTCCCCATACAACGATAAACAATGGTGGCAGCCTATCCATGGAATCATGGATTTGCCTCCCCATACAACGATAAACAGTGGTGGCAGCCTATCCATGGAATCATGGACTTGCTTCCCCATACAACGATAAACAGTGGTGGCAGCCCTTCATGGAATCATGGACTTGCTTCCCCATACAACGATAAACAATGGTGGCAGCCCTTCATGGAATCATGGACTTGCCTCCCCATACAACGATAAACAATGGTGGCAGCCTATCCATGGAATCATGGACTTGCCTCCCCATACAACGATAAACAGTGGTGGCAGCCTATCCATGGAATCATGGACTTGCCTCCCCATACAACGATAAACAAGGGTGGCAGCCTATCCATGGAATCATGGACTTGCCTCCCAATACAACGATAAACAATGGTGGCAGCCTATCCATGGAATCATGGACTTGCCTCCCCATACAACGATAAACAATGGTGGCAGCCTATCCATGGAATCATGGACTTGCCTCCCCATACAACTATAAACACTGGTGGCAGCCTATCCATGGAATCATGGACTTGCTTCCCCATACAACAATAAACAATGGTGGCAGCCTATCCATGGAATCATGGACTTGCCTCCCCATACAACGATAAACAGTGGTGGCAGCCTATCCATGGAATCATGGACTTGCTTCCCCATACAACGATAAACACTGGTGGCAGCCTATCCATGGAATCATGGACTTGCCTCCCCATACAAAGATAAACAGTGGTGGCAGCCTATTCATGGAATCATGGACTTGCTTCCCCATACAACGATAAACAGTGGTGGCAGCCTATCCATGGAATCATGGACTTGCCTCTCCATACAACGATAAACAGTGGTGGCAGCCTATCCATGGAATCATGGACTTGCCTCCCCATACAACGATAAACAGTGGTGGCAGCCTATCCATGGAATCATGGACTTGCCTCTCCATACAACGATAAACAGTGGTGGCAGCCTATCCATGGAATCATGGACTTGCTTCCCCATACAACGATAAACAGTGGTGGCAGCCTATCCATGGAATCATGGACTTGCTTCCCCATACAACGATAAACAGTGGTGGTAGCCTATCCATGGAATCATGGACTTGCCTCCCCATACAACGATAAACAGTGGTGGCAGCCTATCCATGGAATCATGGACTTGCTTCCCCATACAACGATAAACAGTGGTGGCAGCCTATCCATGGAATCATGGACTTGCTTCCCCATACAACAATAAACAGTGGTGGCAGCCTATCCATGGAATCATGGACTTGCCTCCCCATACAATGATAAACAGTGGTGGCAGCCTATCCATGGAATCATGGACTTGCTTCCCCATACAACGATAAACAGTGGTGGCAGCCTATCCATGGAATCATGGACTTGCTTCCCCATACAACAATAAACAGTGGTGGCAGCCTATCCATGGAATCATGGACTTGCCTCCCCATACAACGATAAACAGTGGTGGCAGCCTATCCATGGAATCATGGACTTGCTTCCCCATACAACAATAAACAGTGGTGGCAGCCTATCCATGGAATCATGGACTTGCTTCCCCATATAACGATAAACAATGGTGGCAGCCTTTCCATGGAATCATGGACTTGCCTCCCCATACAACGATAAACAGTGGTGGCAGCCTATCCATGGAATCATGGACTTGCCTCCCCATACAACGATAAACAATGGTGGCAGCCTATCCATGGAATCATGGACTTGCTTCCCCATACAACGATAAACAGTGGTGGCAGCCTATCCATGGAATCATGGACTTGCCTCCCCATACAACGATAAACAATGATGGCAGCCTATCCATGGAATCATGGACTTGCCTCCCCATACAACGATAAACAGTGGTGGCAGCCTATCCATGTAATCATGGACTTGCTTCCCCATACAACGATAAACAAAGATGGCAGCCTATCCATGGAATCATGGACTTGCCTCCCCAAACAACGATAAACAATGGTGGCAGCCTATCCATGGAATCATGGACTTGCTTCCCCATACAACGATAAACACTGGTGGCAGCCTATCCATGGAATCATGGACTTGCTTCCCCATACAACCATAAACAGTGGTGGCAGCCTATCCATGGAATCATGGACTTGCCTCCCCATACAACGATAAACAGTGGTGGCAGCCTATCAATCTCTTGTAATCCTCCTTTGAACAACTAAAAAGGACAAACGTCTGGAATCGGGGATTACACAATAATCCCCTGCAAAAAAACAAGATTTCGAGCAAGAAGTCCATGAATATCATTATGTCTACAAGTTTCCTATATAAATGTGTTGTCTAATTCCTATTATGCAAATCCTATCCATGTATGTATGCTGTAAGTCTACAGGATCCTAAAGAACATTCATAAAAGAATCATTACAACTATGAGACTTGTTCAATTCCGAGAAGACATACATTGGTGATTCAAGCAAAGGTAGGTACCCAAACAGTTTTTGTGAGCGAGACCGAGCGAGTCGAGGAACGGGTACACGCGTGTCACTCGGAACAACTCCTTACCAAAAACAATTATTGCGAGCGAGACCGCGTGAGTGGAAGGGGAAGCAGGCGAGTATGAGCGATATGAAGGGGTCTCCCCTGTCAGTTTTTCAGCGAGGGCTTATGGGGAGCACTCATACGTAAACAATGACCTCAGGAGAAGTATTTCAGGAATGCCCGTTTGCTGATCGATCAAACACTCTGATTTCAAAAGCAGAAGGGCGTCACAAAGTACCAGTCCGAGAACACAACCATGTCAACAATCCGTCCTTTGTGACCTAATAATAAACACTCTAATCTCTCAGTTCTAACCACACTTCATAGTGGAACACAAACTGTACATACACCGAATGCTAACTCACACTGTGCCAGCCTCAGAGCCAAATCAAGTATGTGATTCAACTTTTATTGCCGTAAACCTGTTTCCCCGAGAGAGATCGGGCATGAAATTATTCCTTTTTGATGAATATTTTGAGCAACAAGGATTGTCGAAGAAAGGCTTTGCCTAATTTGCAAATCTGCATACCACCAACCATGGAGGAAGGCCCATGCACCAACCATCCATGATAACCCCACAATTGCACAAGGTCAAAATGTCACTGTCTTGTGTATTGTATCTTTAGGTACCCTTTATTGTCCATTCCTCATTTTGTCCAGGAAACTTCAATTTCCCTAAGAATCCTTGTGTGTGCAGTTCTCCTCAACAATAAAACGCTATGATTTTTGATAAGATTAGAATGCCAGGGGTGGATTTCACAAAACTAATTCTTACTTAGGACCAGTTCTAACTTATGACAAGTCATACAAGTTAAGACTAGTTACTCATCCTAACTCGAGATAAGACTAGTCCTTGCACTTTGTGAAATCCACACCAGGGGTGGATTTCACAAAACTAGTCCTAACTTAGAACTAGTCCTAACTTAATGTCTTACTCGTCCTAACCCGAGATAAGACTGGTCCTAACGCTTTGTGAAATCCACACCTGGGCTCCCATGCTGAACATGTACATGTGCTGTAAAGACGTACACGTACAATGTCAATGTGTGTAGCTTGTTTGGCAGTGTGATAATGAACCCATCAAACTGTCGTGAGGGAAGCTGACAAACCATGCTCAACTTAGTTTCTTGTGGGTTGCAGTTTGAATGAATCAAACGTGGGCAAAACCCCAGGAATCTCACGTTTTTTTTTGTTTTTTTTACTGGACCTACAAGTACGGCCAAGTTCACACAAGGACCATTTGTCGACTAGTGGTTGGTACCCAACACACGTTTTTTGAACATGAGTACCAGTTAATATCAGCCGCTAGTTGACAAATGGTCCTAGTGCAAACTTGGCCCATGCTGAGCATAGTTGGCTGTGGGTTACAGTATAGAATCCATCAAATTCAAGCAAAATCTTTTGACTGTGATAAGACTGGTACACATGTACTACCCGATCTACCCACTTCTAGCGTTCTACACAAGAGCTACATGTAATTAACCAAAATGCAACCAATTTCTCTGGCAACTAACTAACCACCAAGCCAAACATACATGTGCGTGGCCATTAAATGAATAAAAGGCAAATATTAAAGCCTTCCTTTTGCTTCTGACAACCAAACAAGAATCGATCTTATCCCAAAATGCCCCAAATTGAGTTTCCTTGTCCATCGCTACGTTCATATTGATCCCATTCCCGTCATGTTAAATTGAATCCAATACTCCATAGGTTAGCCCAACACAAACTGTCCATATATAAATAAACATCCCAGTGCTACCAGCAGGCAAAACATTCTTTTACCCCTCCAAGCAAAACAACATGATCCCATCCAAATTAAAAAATATATCGGAGGACTGCAGCTGCCCCGGGAGAAGCCTTCAAATCGCGTGTTAATTGTACGCCGGCCGCTAAATATTAAAAATGCATCCATCCATCTGTTTAGGCTCTCGCTTTTAATCAGGAAACCGGTGCCCTCTTAATCAATAATGCCATTCTCCATCATCATTATGTCTCATTGAGAGTCGGTTACCGGTGAACAACGCCATAGGGTGAAGGGTAAACACAAACTGATATCACTTCCGAGGCGTCTGCTGGACACTTAACACTAGAGGTCTGCGCTCCATTGGCCAAGTGTAGCGCAGTTTACTAGGTCGACGAGCAGAAAGGATGACACTTAAAACTTAACACGTCATGCATATAATTTAGATCGATGCAAAAAACCTAGAAGGTGCTGAGCAGTACCCAGATCGCACCAAACCTGACATCCAAGACAGTTCATTACACTTTAATGAAGACATTCATTTAACAAACGTAATAATTGCTCCGGGGATAAAGAGAATTATTATTTACAATTTTTTTTTTTTTTTTTTTTTAATTATCGTTATTATTTGTAATTTTTGTACCATTATAATGGTGAGTGATAAACACTATAAACCTAGGTGCTGCAGAAGAAAAACAAATCCACATGCATCATACTCGGGTGGGATTCGACAGCAAATGCCTGAATGAATACCCTAAAGTTCTCCATAACAACTACCATATATCCACCGCATCCGAACTAATAAATCATCATCATGTGCGCTTCTTTGTAGAATTAGAAGTCCGTAAATGGGCATCATACGAGAGTCTGACGTCATGCGGGGAGTGCCTGACAGCCCCCCTGATGATTATGTAGTGAGAGTCAAAAGTATGTAGCTCTTCAAGTCCAAGCATCTCTATGGTCAAAGGGTGACTTCATGTCTTCTTCTGCGGTGAATTTAATCAAGCATGTACACCTAAAACAATATGACCCTACTCGGGGCTCTAATTCAGGGGGGGGGGGGAGCTGAAATCCACCACTGCAGGGGCTGGTAATTTCACATTTTCACTGCACCAGAATTGTTTTTACCAGACCAGAATCAAAATGAGAACAAACTAACTACACTTAACACATAAAATTAGGCAGTCGGGCTGGCGTAGTGTTTTTTTTCCCTCGCCTTCCACCTCTAGGACCCCGGTTCGAATCCCGCCGGGGGGGCCACTATGTGGATTGGGTTTTTCAGTCCCTACCTGATTGCGTGGGTTTTCCCTGGAATAAATCTCTGAGGTTTTTCCTCCCACATCTAAAACGGAAACTTCCTTCCTTGTCTTCTCTCCTTGGGGTTCTTGGGCTCGTACAGTGATTAAGTTTGCTTTCTGAGAAACCTCGGCTTCACAACCGGAATCAATAAATAAATGTTTTTTATTTGAACAGGGACTAAGGGAATTACTACAATTGGGCAAGTATACTTCAACACTCAACAGAGCCGACAGATATTTATGACCAATATCTGACTCAAAGTCAGCGTTTGAAAACCTTTTTTTTTTATCAAAGATGCTACTCAGTGAGGTATTATTATTTGTTATTTGAAAAACACAAGACTGTCGGACTTGTCGGATTGTGATCTTCCTGGGCCGACACTTAAAGCCCCAGCTCTACATTGGTGAACCGACTCTAAATACTTCCATTCTTTGCACAAATCAAGATAATTTATTTGTAATAAAACCAACCTGTGAAAATGTCAGTTCATTTCGTTGTTCAGTTGCGAGAAAACGGTAAAAATGCATTCAGCATTTTTGTACGCATTCCAATAGGCAGAGTTTTCGTCTCACTGAGACGAAAACAAATTTTGGATCTTATTTCACTTACTATCCAAAAACGATATCACTTCAAGCAGAAATATTCCAAGGAACGTTTTCTACCATCATTATCTTTATACCATGTAAAGTATATGTAAATCTGTGAACATTTGTTTTTCTTCTTACCAATGTTGAGCTGGGGCTTTAAAAATAACTGGTCTTGGGCCTTCGGTCCAGTGTAAATATCCAGACCCTGCTACTTAGCAGTGCATTGTTGATATAAGGTTTCACTAATGAGTAACTGTAGTTAGTAAACCTTAACTTGATCATTAGTAAAAGTCAATACAATTAACTAAAGTCAATACAATTAAGAATGGGTGAAGGGACAAATAGTCACACGGCAGATAATCATGACTTGGTGGTGTGGTGCCTTGTTTAGTTTAACTGGACCAAAGAGATTGACACCCACTCTTCGGGAGTTGGGTCACATTTAAAGTAAGACTGATGTAAACATGATTAAAATGGAAATTTAGTAAACGGCAAATGTGCTGTATATGGAGCTGCATGGTTGTAGAATGAAGTATCAAAGTGAATACGCAGAAATAAATTTCACTTCTGGGGTGAACAAAAGCAAATTGACTAGAGTGGGATGTAAGCCTGCAACCTCTTGGTTCATCTGCCAGTAACTGAACTACATGTCATATCTAGCCCTGTGTTGCCAGTCTCTGTATAATGTCAACCAGTAACAACATTACTCCTCTTAATTTCTATTGTCATTATAACTTTGTACAGCGCTTTGAGGATTTCTTCGGTTTTGAAATGCGCTTTATAAGAACCTGTTTATTATTATTATTATTTAGGTGTTCGGTCACTCAGCCCGGAACACCTCGTTTTTCCTGTCCAAACCGGAAGTCCCTATAAAATATATATTATAAAGCTCTATGTCATGGTTTTGATAGTCATATTTAAATATCATATTTGATTTAACTTTTAATACATCGAACAACTACTTTGATCACCATCATCGGAGCACCTAGTATTTGTGATGTCACAAAAACTTAAGTCTAGTTATTATTACTGTTAGTATCTTTAACAGGCCGAGTCAGACGTCATACAACCATATACTGTCACATAGCCAGGGATCATACCCAGTTTCCCTTACGCTTTTTTACTAAAAAATAAATTTAGTAACACAAATGCAACTTCCTTGTTTTCTAAAATGTTTTTTTTTTTAAATCTTTTTTTTATATATATTTAATTTTAGCTGGACTGATTGTATTTAGCCTTCTCAGCTAAAATACCCAAGGCAGTGAGACATTGTCTACATGCATTAATCACATCGCAGAAGAACTGAGAAATGAGATAAACCCATCACTGGAAACTGCGCATTCCCTATCATAATAAATTCAAAAATTCCATTCCATTTTTAAGCGCCAATTTGTATCTTCTGCCGGTGACAAAAATAGAACCTGAAATTCTTTGAAGTATAAACAACATTCTTGGACGGGAAATTTGCCCACAAGTATTTTTTCCTGCCCGTTATTAATTTTACTTTTCAGAAGGCTCTACACGTGAAGTATAAAAATGAATACCAATTTTGATAGTTCTGGAGTGAACATTCATGTGCTTGTGCTAGAGCAGGAATACCATTATTTCCTCCTGCGTTGACAGCCGGAGACTTTAGGAAAGTTTATTTTACCACAGGATTTTCAGGTCTAGCTATTATTTCAAACTCAATTCAGAAAAAGTGCTGCAACGAGGTTGTCGTAATCCATCTTAATCAGAAAGGAAACTTCATGAAATGAAACACTGACGGATAAGTTTTGTTTTGATCAAGGATAACCTAACATAGAGTGGGTTTAAATGAACATGAATTCAAACAGCATAAGCACATAGTCTGCAATCTACGAAAGTGGTTCAAATAAAATGCAAAGTTTCACTCATTGTTTTATATAAGAGCTCAACATTTTGATCTAAAACAAGGAAGCTTTTCCACAGAATTTGTAAAATCAGGGGTGAATTTTTTTAGGTAACAAACATTCAATTGCAAAGAAATTTTTTTTTTCTTCTCTTTGAAGGTCCTATGATGAAGTGGTATTTTTTCCACATTATATTTTTTCGGGCTTGACATATGGTTTGATATTAATAAAAATTAATACATAGCTATTTTTATGAGTTTGTTATGAGTTGATGCTTTTAATTTATCCCTGGAAATTTGTATTACCCGTTTCGATATCGCCTGGTGGAGTGGTGGCGGCCTTTTTGTGGCTGACCTGGTATGCTTCACTACAGTCGTCCAGTATTTTGGATCTGATGGGAATCTGTGCAGACTGAAACCATCTTTAGTAGTGTTGCAACCGGCAACAACAACCTTGATGGCATTTTGCCATACAACAAAAAAACAACTATCAACAGATTTGTCCAAAGAAACTAAGCGCATAAAGATACATATAAGTTTGCATAATGTACACATTGTACCACATACACACATATCGATCATTTGGCACCGACAGACAGCATTTGCCTTTGTCTACATGTACGTCACAAAATTTCCCCTTTTAGGGCTGCAGGTTTCACCCCAAATTTGAAGAATTATTTTTTTGAGATATAAATTTTTCCATAAGTTTCATACAAACGTGCATTTATATAGGTTAATATGGGCATACTTTATAGTTTAAACTGGAAAAAATTCCAATTCATAGAACCTTTGAAGCTAACCATATCCTGTTTATTTGTATTAAGCTTAAGGCTACTGGTGCTGTTGTACGATTGTATTGTACTCAATGCATTCTATGCTATAGATTGTGTGATCAGCAATGAACATCACAAGGACATTGGTTCTGTCCCTCATTTATATACAAAAGCCAAGCTGGGCACCTGGGGGGTTCCTTCAACCTCTGAAGGATGAAGTCTTCAAAGACACCTTAAGATCGTCTCCTCAAGAAAGCAAAGATTGTTAACAATGAGGAAGGATGGTTGATTACCTGATGGCTCATGAACACTATGAAGTCCTCTACCATTCAACCCCACTAGGGGGGGGGGGGAAGGAGGGGAGACAGGGAGGAGTGGATCCATTCAATCCCATCAGGGGATTGAGAGAAGGGAGGATTTGGCCGATCGGGGAAAACCACAAAGTGACAGCTCATTGAAGGTTAACAAAGCCATTCGACCAGTGCTGCTCAGGTCATTGCCATGACAACACACACGTCATGAGAACTGTTGTGGCAGAGAACCCAGCCAGCACAGTGCAAAGTCATGGAAACACAAAACCCTCGGCTAACACGGTTAAGCAAATTACACCCGTTGGTGTGCACTGCCGGCAAAGCGGAGTCAATTTGAGCTCCAAATACGAGACTATAACCTTGGTTACTGGATTATCCGGTAGACAGGGCCAAAGCACATTAACTGACAATGACCAATTTATGCAATTCTGCGCTCCGCCTTGCCCCAGCTTCACGAATTAATCTCTTCCTAACACTCAGGGCCCAATGGACACATTTTATTGTCAGAACACGCCGTCACTAATTGAAATAATTAATCATTTCCTAATCACACTGCTCCATCGCTTTTCAATTGGTTATTTCAGGCCATTGACCGAAACTGACGCTTCCATGGTGTGGTAATAAGGATTGATTGCAATGCCCTCTCTTATCGGACCCCGACATACAACAGACCAATCATCTGTGGGCAGCTGGTAAAGGTCAGCTTTAAAAAGGTCATGACCTTTAACTGGGTTTTAGTTTACCTACTAGGACGTGACTTACTGGGTACCTTATTAAATAAATGGTGTGAAAATCGGAACAACTTTTATTGTCATTTGTGTGCAGTAAAATACTTTTAATAATAATGATCGAATAATGCCAACATTATAATTAATCTCAAATTTAAAATGTATCAAAGACAATGATTTAGTAGATGTTAAATTTGCATCGGAGATAAAGAATATTAGTTGTGTTTTACCCATACACCGATGTGTGCTGAGCACTGTATACTCAGTGATTTCCCGGGTCCTGTGGAAAAAAATGTCCACAGGCATGTTTTACTCAGGTGAGATTCAAAACCCACAAGTTACCGTCAAACTCGGTAATCTAGTAGTGGTCAAGACATAGGGCCTACTGCTCTAGAATGGCTAAGGTTGTGGGTTTGGAATCCCACCCGGGTAATGAACATTTGGACTTTTTTCACAAGACTCGGGAAAGCACTGAGTGTACAGTGCTTAACACATAACGGTGTACGGATAAAAAAAACCACAAATAATAAAGAAAATGATGTGAAGACTGATGTGAATCCTATCTTGCCTTTGACTTAAGTTAACCCTTGGAAGAAGTCAACTATGTATACACACTTGTATACCTTTATAAGGCATAAACAGTGCTACAAAAATGTAAATCAAAGTGAACTCTTACACTGTAGCAAATAGCAATGTCGTGCCTGTTTTGACGTCAGATTTGGCATCTGGGTGTCATGAGTGATTTGTGTTTTGGCCTACAACCAAAATAATTCCTCTAAACTTCTACTCCCTGTGTTGACGTCATATCTGTCTTGCGTAAAGATTAGCTTTAGTGTAAGATCATCATTGCAACAATCCAATAAATCTGTCATTAAAAAACCAGGAGTCATGACTTGTACTAACCAGTGCAAACCAGTAGCAAGTACATGTACAACCAATCTCATCTTCAGTTTGTACAGGAATGTACAGGCTCAACAAGGAACTGCAGTGCTCAACAAGGAACTGCAGTGCTCAATAAGGAACTGCAGTGCTCAACAAGGAACTGCAGCACTCAACAAGGAACTGCTGTGCTCAACAAGGAACTGCAGTGCTCAACAAGGAACTGCAGTGCTCAACAAGGAACTGCACTGCTCAACAAGGAACTGCACTGCTCAACAAGGAACTGCACTGCTCAACAAGGAACTGCAGTGCTCAACAAGGAAATGCAACTCCCATGCGGGAAGCATTCAAGTTGTTTTCCTTCATTCGTACATATGTATACTTCATTCCATCTAAAATGCTCAACAAAGTGGTCTCAGGTATTCTTCATGAAACACATTTAGTATTAATATTTCAAAATTGGCAAACATGGGTTACACTCCTCACTGAACATAAGTGTTGCATGATAATTAGAATTAGACACTTTTCTCACGCCACTGGTTGCTATAACAACAAGGCGATCTACATTTATGGGAACTCCTGGCTATTTAAAGTTATATCCGCCCGATGACCATGACGGCTAACACAGCGCCTGCAGATTCAAGATTACCAGAGAGTCACACGAAACTATTAATTCCAGCCTGTTTTCTGCATCAGGATGACCTTTCTTTAATGGCAGAGGCGAGGTCTGAAAACTAACAAACCCCTCCTTGATGCCCTTTGATGAGCTAATCACCACGAGGAACAAAACATAAAATGGGGCGAGAACTCCCTCCACAGGATTGCGAGTGTGGGATGTGATACTCGAGTTAGAAAGGCCAGTTTGAATCCCTCGGCCCCTAGCAGCTTTCCCAATCTGGTCTTCCTGAAGGTTACCTTGTGACTTTCTAAGTTAAACTCTCGGCCTTCTTGTTCTTGCCTTCCTTAAGGTCATCCTTGCGAGGACATGTTTGTATCGTAGGCTGTCAGCTTGGGAGGGTCTTAATGAAGTATGCAACAGCCAAGATTGGACTGAGTCAGTCTTAAGTTAACTTCCTTAGCAACGTCAGTTTACAGATGTAAGGTAACATTGCCTATTTGTGTGGAACAGAGTTAAATGATCTTCATGGCATTTGTAGAAACCTTCACCCTCATTCCATGTTGCTGAGAATATTACAAGATGTTTTTAACATATTCTGGGGAAGGATGTAAAGCATGTAGATTTTGAGATTGTAGGACTAACTGTACAAGGAGTATCACCCTTTGCTTAGCTATTATTTGCTTTCATTCCTTGTTACAAACTTAAATGGACTAAGTTTTCAGGGTGGATTTAATGTATTAATCACAAACTGAGACTAATTTGATCATGCTAAATCTCTTAGAATTATTAACTAATTGTTGTCCATCAATAACCTAGAAAAGAAATCACATATAAAAAGATCAACATAAATAAAAAAAATTAACAGCTAAACCTGAGCAACAATTTTATTTGCTGATACTCACCGTGAACTGGTCCACAATCGTAAAATCCTTGTCCAGTAAGACGCAGACTCTGTCAAAACCTTTCAGCGTTTCACTTTCAATTAATTTCCTGAGGGAAACAAAAAAAAGGACAAAATTCCCATTCTGAGGTTGGTAAGAATTCTATTTGCACCTCACAGCTGTAATATCTATTTCTCTCCTTTTGGGGACAAAGTACAAGACCAACTTTTAAGGATGGCAAATAACATTTTAGGATTGGGGAAAAGGTGTGCAGCCAATTCACCTGTTGCAACAGATTAGTCGTCTTCAAAGGGTCATGTGGAGAAAAAAAACTTATGTGAAATCAGTATGGACAGAAAAACAGACAATCAAGTCAATATTCTTTAAGGTTTTAAGTGCAGCATCAGAAGTTTCATTTCTAAAGAAAGGTCTAGGATTTCCAAATATAATTTTTTTTAAACTGTATGTCACCAACGATGGTCACTACAGGTAAGAAAATAGTAGCAATATCCAAGTCAGCCAGGGATCTTCAATATTTTTTGTCCAGCCTGACAGGATCATTTTCACAAAATTGTGGGAATCGTTTTTCTTTTGAGAGTACCTCTGGCACAGTGAAACCCCGATGTGACAAAGCTAAGAGAACAAAAATTATTTTTGAAGCACTGGGATTTGTTGTTTCTCTATCGAGAAAATATCATATTCACGCACCGTGATTTGCAAAACCTCAACCATGAGAGGATTGGTCCTAACACCAGGACCAAGGCTAGAAACTTGGTTTACTTGGACCTACCTCCATTGCGCCAAAATACAATGTCTCTTCATCCTCTTCTTGGAAAAAAAGGACAAAGTCTGGAATCGGGGATAACACAATAGCCCCCGCGTAATGGATGAATTTGAGCAAAATTTCCAGTACAGCTAGTCCATTTTGCGTGGTTGAAACGAAGCGATAAACAGCTGAGTGCATGCTCTGTATACACTCCATAGTGGAATGTTCGGGTGACCTTTGTTCCAGGCTTCAAATTTCACACAAAAATACAAACTCACGTCAGCCGTTTTCTGGCACGGAAAATAATGGTGTATATACGTCGTCTAGCTTAACTGGTTAAGTGAGTTGGACAACGTTTTAACCTTATCTGACATTTTTGTTTGAGATTTTACTTTTTGTTTATAGCTTCAGTGTTAATGTCAGTTTATCTTGTTATACATGTATACCTTGCTTTGTGTATGTTTATTTTTGTTCTGTGTGAGTACTTGATATGAAAAGAAATTAAATGGACCAGCACAGCTTCTTAAACTAAACAAAAAAAATAAATCTAATATTTCTAAGAGATGTTAATTTTTGCATCGGGGATAAAAAATATAACTAGTGTTTTTTTTACCCATACACCAATGTGTGTGTGTGTGCATGTCAATTTTTTTTCACAGGACTCGGGAAAGTACTGAGTATACAGTGCTTAACACACATCGGTGCACGGGTAAAACACAAATAATATTAAACATTTCTAGATAACAAAAATGTGATGGTAAATAGTTGGTTCTTTTTGGTTCCTGTTGGGTTACCAATTAACCTTGTTTGCAATCATATGTTAATGATTTGGTGCCCCAGTAGTTTCAGGGTAAACCAATTTACACAAACTACTTTCAATAGCTGACGTTCAGTCATTCACTTTGTTTACTTATTATACAGTATTGTGAAAGAAGTGTTAAACTTGTCGTTGAGGGATTGGAATTAATTCCTACTCTAAAAGTTTGCATTAATAAGCAACCTTTTAATCAGGCTGTTCAAGTGACTTCAGATTAAAGCCCCAACTCAACATTGGTAAGAGGAAAAACAAATGTTCACAGATTTACATGGTATAAAGATAATGATGGTAGAAACTTTCCTTGAAATATTTCTGCCTGAAGTGTTATTTTTTTTTAATAATAAATAAAATAAGATTAGTTTTCGTCTCAGTGAGACAAAAACTCTGCCTATAGAAATGCGTACAAAAATGCTGAATGTATTTCTACCATTGTCTTGCAAATGAAACAACAAAATGAGCTGGCATTTTCACAGGTTGCTTTTATTACAAATATCTGGATTTGTGCAAAGAATGAAAGCATTTACAGTCAGTTTACCGATGTTGAGCTGGGGCTTTAACAAGGAGTACAGATTTTGTTGTTGCTCTGTAAATAGTCACAGGGGGTGGGGGTGTCTGGGACAGTAAATGCCAACTTTGCAAATAGTATTGGTAAATGAAGTATAATCAGTTGTGTATTATAAAAACTTTACAAACCATTTATTTACTTATTTTTTATGTATTTATTGCTCTTCTTTATTCAGGGACTCCATCAGTGATTTTACCGTTTTCCCTGGGAGCAATAGGCAGTGATGTTCTGGTTAAGAACATTACTTGCAGGAATTGACCCTGCGATCTATGTGGAACTCAATACTGTGCGTGTGCAACCAGCAAGTCAATCAAACAGATGAACTGCTAGAAAAACAACTCTTGAAATAATTACCCGCATGTATAAACTTGATTTATTTATGTTCCATATCTTTCTCACTTTTTTATTTTTTTTTTTTTTTTTTAAAGTTTGGGAAAGGAAAATGGAACAGGCTCCTTGAGGGGGTCGTTCCAAGACCTACCTCATTAAATCTGTCAAGATCTTATAATTAATCTCACACCTTGAAGACATTGTACTTGGCACAATACCTCGGAAATTGACTGGTATCCTGCTCTCGCCTTAACCCACTGTTATGACAGGAACTTGAGGCATGAGAACCAGTCGCCGACTATCTAAAGGCAGGTGCAACTGCTTTTAAATAAAAAATCAGCAACCGAGCAACATCACAACTCATATTTGCACTCATGTAGATGACTTGAGGCAGTTTTTTTTTTTTGCTTCTGTTCTATGCCGCTGCCTGGCCGCCAAGTATTGATTATATTTTCAGGGCGATTGTTTTTTTGCGTAGGTTCGGCTCATCAAGGTTAGAGTAGCAGAGATAAAGTGGATATCTGATGGCCAGAAGATGTGGAGATGTGTAACTCAAGGCCGACCGTACTCAACCTAGACAGCGAGGACACGTCTCAAGTAAACCCGTGAAACATGGAACAGTTTAAATACAGCAGCCCTGGAATTTCATAGCGACCACAGCTTCTGTTCCCTTGGTCCTCTCCCATTCAAAAAGCAGTTCTGAAATTACAATCCTGTATCATAATAATGACGTATGTAGTTCCACTGTAAGTCACGCCCACTTCACACAAACTGACTACACGGATCACCAAAAGTCCATAGGATTTCTTTGAGAATATGTGTATGCCAAAAATAGTTTTTGGGCTTGCCTTCCACTAACCTTTTGCAAAGTCTCAAAGTCTTGTCAGAAATATAAGTTTCTGTCATGAGAAATGCCTCTGGATGATAAAACAACTGATTTTTGGTAAAGCACCTTGTAAACCGTTACACGGTGCTATGTAAAAAAAGATTTATAATAAAGCGCTTTATAAGAATTGCGTATTATTATTATTATTATTATTGCCTCTTCAAAGATGAAAGTCCACGCCCAAAGTAACTTTTCCAGATAAAGGGTCCTTTTTCTTTAAGAATAGATTTTAGACCCGGCACTGGTTACAAACTTTTGAAAAAGAAGGAACATGTTTTTCTAAAGTACGTTTTATGTTTTCCCTCAATGAGAATTATTCATCTCTGAATATGTAAAGAAAATACTTACTGTATAAAAATGTTGACGTTGCCCATGCAGAGTTCGTAATCTTTGCCGCCGACTTCTTGCATATGAAGAGCAATAAGTTGAGGTTTCAATGTCTGTACAGTCTGCAAAGATGGAATAAAAACAGTACAGAGTAAATAACAACCTATTTGGGTTGTTATCAAAAATACTTATCTTTGAGCAAACTTAAATCCTTGATTCTGAATGGTCGACCCATGGCAAAAAAAGCGTGACGTGAAATTAGAAATTGTCACCAAAGATGGTGTCTATTGCAACCATGGAGTTGTATATAAGAACTAGAGGGTGTGCAAAACCATGGGACACGGCCCAACAAGGAGCATCAGTTTAAACAGTAACCATTTTCTATGTGGACATTCGTATGCAATTGACCCATAGGGATTTTTCGCCCATGGTGGGTCAGCGGAGTTCCGTGCATGACATCGTGAGTGCTCCCTCTCGTTCTTATAACTCAATGATTGCAACCCATCCATACTTGAAATGGCCAATCACACTCAACTTTGTGAGTGTTTGTCTGTTTTCCATGAAGAGGAAATCAGCTCATCAGCTAACCTGCATGCCCCTGGCCATTGCCTTGGTGCCCCTTGAAATATTGAACATTGCTCCTATTTCAATCTCTTTCAAACAGGTTCCCTTTTATACAGGAAAACGACCTCACCCCTCACAAGAACAAGCACGCAAAATCAACAGGCAAGCAAGCTCAGACTAGAGAGCTTAGATGTCAACTCAAGAAAGTAGGTTTTGGGTCAGCTCATTCCCTCCAAAGTCCCCTGTGGATTTTTCACAGTGTAATAGACAGATCCATTAAGCCCCGCCCTTTCTGCAATTGACCAGTCACTGTCGTGACTGCGCACCCTAAAGCCTGACAAACACATTAGTGCACATGGCCCGCATTCATATTGGGCGGGGCTTAATGGGTCAATTGGAATAGATGAAAGGAAATGACAAAGCCAGTTAAAGAATAATCTGCATGCGATTATATTATTTAAATTATCTTAAAAATTATTGATATTTTTTTTTTATTATATCTTTCTGGTAATGAAACCAAGGGACCCTCAAAAGTGACTTGCACTGTGATCCGTAGGCCTGAAGATACCTGTGAAGAGACGATGTTGAAGAAATGTCAGTTTTCGATGTGGGAGGGAAAACTCAAAATAGGGAAAACCCATGCAATCAGGTAAGGACTGAAAACCCAATCCACATGCAAGGCTCCGGTCCGGGATTCGAACCGGGGTCCACAGAGTTGAAAGGCAGGGAAAGAAACCACTGAGCCAACCTGAAGATAAATGTTAACGAACTCGATTTAGACTAATATTGAGGTGTCCTAAACACTGTTGATATTTCATTTCAGATGGCTTTATAACGGCACTTTTCCATCAAACTGAGAAACTAATTTCTTACGTTAGTTTTGCTAGATACTTGCAGACACGTACACATACAATGTAGTGTGGACATGAGATTGGTCTGAAGTGCGTATAGCATCAAATTAATTGCAGCTTTTTTTCATGACAGGCAAGTTACTCATATAGTACAAGTATCAATACGCCTCCTTTGCAATCAGCGATTCTGTACATGCAACACAAAAGCAGCCAATACATGTATGTCCCAGAGTAATTAAAAAAAAAACACCATAATTTGTACTTTATTACACAAAGAAAAGATGCAGCGCACGATCTGCTAGCCGACGAGAACACAGCTCTTCTCGACTAAGACCAGCTGAAGCCTCCACGGAAATCTAATCGCGTCACAATTTCTATGCAACTCTTTCCCCCTTTATTTAATTGCTGATGGACACTACTCGGTTTTGTTCGGAAACAACAACTTATGCAAACTCAGTCAAACTCTAATTTGATTTGCAGTCTATTAGAAGTGCAAGCCGATACGACGGTCAAACCCTTATTGTACTATGAATGCAATTCAATTCAAAAATTCATGCAATGTGTAATAAAACAACGCATTCCATTGATTGCTGCATTGACTCTCTTTTACATTCAGAAGCCCTAACAGTAAGTTAACGTGTTATTTACGGCATAAAACCTCAACATGACGTACATGTACCTCAGTTGTTGAGGAACCTTGGAAACCTTTTCCATTCTTTCGTTGTTGTGTGTGTTGGCCATGAGACAATAAGGGTTAGTCTTAAGTCAAGTCTCTAGATCTGAAAGACAAGTCTGAAGATCTTAAAGACAAGTCTGAAGATCTTAAAGACAAGTCTGAAGATCTTAAAGACAAGTCTGAAGATCTTAAAGACAAGTCTGAAGATCTTAAAGTTCCGTCTCAAGATCTTAAAGGCAAGTCTTAAGTCAAGTCTCAAGACCCTGGAGGCCAAGTCTCAAGATATTAGAGGCAAGTATCAAGTCAAGTTTCAAGATCGTGAAGGCAAGAAGATCTGTGAGGCAAGTCTTAAGTCAAGTCTCAAGATCTTGAAGGCAAATCTCAAGATCTTGCCAGGCAGGCTTTAAAAGTCAAGTCATGAAGAAATAGGATTTACATGACTTGTCAAGTTTCGACTTAGATACAAAAAAATTCTCTGTAAAAACACCCAAAAGTGAAAGACAAAGAGCAATGCAATAGGGAAAAAAATGCCGATCTATTACACATACATGTAAAAAAAGCTTTCTTGTCTTAAAATGATGCTTTACGATTAACTTAAAATCAAACAATTTATTCATTTTCTTTACATACCAATTCATACCCAGCAGGTTTGATCAATGCACGTACATGTTGGCTACTAGTTTTTACAGATAATGTTTTATTCCAGACGACTTCATTGGAGCATTTTTGACACAAGCATAATTTGTCATTAAATTCAAGCTAGTTGCCACATCACAGTAGCCATGACAACCTAACGAGACCATGAAGAACTCACATTTCTCTTCATTTTAACTGGCTACAGTCCAAAGAGAAATAATGCGAGTGCAAATTTGGACAAAATGGAAATCCCAACAATAAGGCAAACAAGTAAATGACAAATTGTTCTCACTAATATAAACAAAATGTAGGAAATGAGTGTGTTTGAACAAAGATTTATTGCTGATTATTTGCAGAAAATTGAATCATGTTTATCCTTTCATGAAATTAATATGAAAAACATCATAAAATATTCCCCACCATAAAGAACCTTTATTTTTATCTACACAGGAAATGTAGGTTTATTTTAGAAGC
Organism: Marthasterias glacialis; assembly: GCA_911728455.2. NCBI lineage: Eukaryota > Metazoa > Echinodermata > Asteroidea > Forcipulatida > Asteriidae > Marthasterias > Marthasterias glacialis. The sequence continues at coordinate 5,204,779 of OU452231.1, forward strand.
TAAAGGAAAAACCGCTAACAAACCGATTTGTTTTAATATCTAAAACTATTTTAATATAGCAGAAAACATCCCCCCGTGAAATAACAACCAAAAAATGTTTCGAAAAATAAAGTTCATCCTGTAAATAGGCTAGTTACCCAGTGGAAACATTGTCTAGTGTGTTCCCTTCTTACATTATGTCGATTTTTATTAGTTTCGATGACAAGATTGAAATCATTTTGAGAAAGCTCCTTCATCATTGTATTTGACGGGGATGAGAGTGGATGAAAGTGAAAAATCCATGAAACACCGGTGGAGGTTTTAGTGGCTACCAACCACGCCGTAACCCATATCATTTTTATCAATGGCAGCATTCTGTGCTTCAATGTAGATGGGGCAAGCACCTTGGTGTAGTCAAAATACAGTACATGGACTGTGTTCAGGCATTACAGAGGCCTGGATATATGTAAATGCCATTTTTCAACAACAACAACAAAAAAAAATTAAAACCCGCAACAATAATTATGTAAAATCTGGAAATCCAGAAAAATCCAGAGGAATTAATCCTTTATTCAAAAAAAACCCTCATAATTTGTACTCAAAATGTAAAAAATTATGATACAGATATAATTCCAATCACCACATTGTTAAAAAAAAATAAATAAAAAAAAATTGTATTTGACTAAAGAGGGAAAGCATCACACAGACTTCTTGTATTTTGGGGGTTTTTTTTAAGACAGAAAAAAAATAATTCCATTTTTTTTAATACATCCAACAACTGAACTTACACTTCCTAACCCCAGGGCGTGCATGTATCAATGAATTTTAAAATTACAAAAAAGCTCTGAACTGTTTATTACAAAAAAAATGTGTAGTCACATAATTCAAGATATTTTATCCAAAAATGAAGAATTGTATGCGTAGGTTCCATCCTCCATGATGATTTAGAATGTAACATTGTGTAGTACACAATCCCTCGTGGAGTCCTACGGGAGATTCAGTCCTCCCTTTCGAGTCTAGTCTTATTGGATCAGCGCAGCCTAATAGGTCTGTTTACTCCTGAAAATAAGTCTGTTAGGAACATTACCATCAATCACTAGCCTCTGTTCCCAGTCACAATACCTCAAAGCCAGCAAAGCAGAGGCCAGAACCATTCTTCTTTTTACTCAGACAGTCGAGTTATGATAATAACATTAAAAGCCGTTTAGTTCACGTAAATTAATGCTCACTTTTTTGGGGGGGAGGAAACATTTGATTTATATCTTTCCTCATAATCCATTTCAGGTAGAATAGAAAAGTATGGTGTTTAAAAAAATGCGGTAAATTGAAGAAAAAATGGCATCCACATTGCTCCCTTCAAGGTAGAATTGAAACTATGGTGTTCAAAAATGGTGTAAATTAAAATAAAATAAAAAATAGCATCCACATTGCAAACTTAAAGGCGAATGCTCGTCGTCATTGCCCGACGGCTTATTTCGTGGCACAAAAAGTATGTTCATGGACACACATTTAATGTGTATCTGAGTCGCCTTCTCATTGCAAGGGATACCCGACAGCTATTTATTTTTTTTTTTTCAGCGAGCCCGCACCTTTAAATACTAAGGCTTGAGTCCAAACTAGCTCCTGCAGCAGCGGCTTGATCATCACATGAACAAGCGTTGAAGCATAGGAGGTCCATAGCAACACCCTTAGAAACAGCCGCAGTCGTAGCCTTAGCTGCTAATTTGGGACACGGCCTTACATCGTGTACACATACAAAATACATTGTCATAAAAAGACAAAGTAACAGGCAAGGGAGGCAATTGCCTCCGTTGCCCCCTGGTCATTGCCTTGGTGCCCCTTGAAATGTTCCAATAGAAATTCCCAATTTGCTCATAGAGGTGCCCCTTTTACCAAGGAGAAAATTGCCTTGGTGCCCTTGCCCTTTCAAGAATGAAGCATACAGGCCTGAAGCAAGGTGTACCAATTCAACACAGGGTGTCACAAAGACACCCAGACTCCCATCTGACTATTGAAACAATATCATGCAAATGAATAAGGCAAATCGTGTGACTCATGAGAAGAATACAATGTTGGATTTCGAAGACCATTAATTACAGACTAAATAAAAAAAAATATCTTTTTGTAATAAGTGGAATATAAAGGTCCACAAATTCACGTCTGTTTTCGACAGCACTTAGAAATTAACAAGTGACCCAAATGCTGCACCTGCTTTATAATGAACAACTCTTATGGAACCCATGAAACATCACAGCTTGTAAGAGGAATCTCCCAGTGCATAAATGTGCAAATTTCTTTTTTCATGGCTTGCCAGTTTTTTTTTTCCAGCCAGCAATCCAACGCTACAGAAGGGTTTCGCATGTTCAGAATTACATATAAATTACATAATTAGATAATAAATTTCACATAGAAACTGCGCATTAAGTGTGAACACCTAAGTAGTTGTAAATTTCTATGAAACGAACAAATAATAACTTTTACAAATTTTATAAACATCACTACACACATCGATGTCCGGGGCTGTTTTATGAGCTGTATAAATCCTTGCATTGTTATTATTATTATAACACCCACGTTTGAAATTAGTAATAAAAACATCCCAGTTAGTAACATAACACAAATTTTTTATCTCTTTCCGCACTTATTATAGATTCGAGGGAACTCGGTCAGAAGTAAACTCATCACAAACGATGAAAAAGTCAATACAGCTCTCACAAATTTACTCCTTCAAATTTGATAAAAAAAAGGATATCGTGATTGGAAAACCGTTTCCATGGTATTGTGCAAATAACATTGAAATGTCTTGTGTGTTCACTGCTTCCTTAGCAACCGGAGACAAAACTCAGATAGCATCTTAAAAACTTCATTTCAAGCAATTCCCATCAATAAGGCTCTCCAGGTTGTGCCTCAGGGCACAAAGGAAAATAGATCATGAAGATAGAGGTATTGTCTGACCAAGAATCTGGGTAAACTGTGAGAAGACCTGATTGCCTCGCCGCAGCTGAGCTCTCTTAAGCTTGGGGTTTCTTGGTGAGGCGATTTTAAAGGTTGCGGACACATAGATGTGGTCTGGCACACGGGAGATTGCTATCCTTGAAAACTTGTAATAAGATCGGTGAATTCTTGAGCTTGCAAGGTCGAACTTTGTTCGAAGGAAACTTTGTAAGGTCTGATCGACATTTCATCACCGACGCCACGAACTAGCACCTTGTGTACAAAACCATAATTTTTTTCAGTTTTCAGTTTCTTACATGTTTATTATACAACATTCGTCATGCCCTACAATTTCATGAAGTTTCAAAGCTTCAAGAGCTTTACTTTTTTGAAATGCACGGCGCGCACCATACTCAAATGTGAACAAAACGATTTCACGAAGTAGCACCCGACTTGTGTGCGAAGGACATGCACGCGCGCGCCCACAAGTTTGCATTGTAATACATTGGGGGGTGCTACTTCGTGAAAACAGAAATAGTCTATTTTGCTTCTTTTTCGGTTTCACGAACTAGCACACACCTTTCTTCCTTTATTGCTTGTTAATTTAGAATGCAAAGTGGACAAAAGCAGTATATTTATCAAGTTCAAAGCATCCAGAGTCCACAATGAGAAACCAGTTGAAAACACACTGAAATTTTAAAGGATGGTGGCGTTTTAAAAAGCATTCAGCTTTAGACGCCGTTTTCTCCGATTGCTACTTTTTTACTGGTATCTACGTGTGTACTAGTTCGTGGCGTCAGTGACGATTTGTTGGATCAAACAAAATAAAAAAATCTTAAGTTTGCAAATAGACAGATCAACAACATGGCATGTAGACTAGACTGAGATGGGAGTTTGATTTTGTGCAATGGAATGCATATCGGATTACACCGTATACATAATATTAAATTTAAACTATTCACCAACAAGATGCCAAAAGTGGAGAAAATAAATAAAAACTGCCAAGGAATAAACCGAGGAAAACACAGTTTTAGTCCCAGCTCAACATTGGTAAGAAAGAAAAACATATGTGCACAGATATACATGTACATACCTTACATGGTATAAAGATAATGACGGTAGAGAACTTTCCTTGAAAAAATTTCTGCCTGAAGTGTCATCGTTTTTGAATGATAAATGGAATAAGATCCAAAATTTATTTTCATCTCATGTGAGACCCAAACTCTGCCTAAGAATGCGTACAACAAAAAGCTGAATGCATTTTTGCAGTTTTCTCACAATGAAGCAACTGTGGCGTGTCGTGGCCGAGCGGATAAGAACACCGGACTCAAGCTCTGGTGTCTCTGATCAGCAGGGTGTGGGTTCGAATCCCGGTCGTGACACTTGTGTCCTTAAGCAAGACACTTAACCATTATTGCTGCGTCCTTCGGATGGGACGTAAAGCTGTAGGTCCCGTGTGTTGTGTAATGCACGTAAAAGAACCCAGTGACACTTATCCAAAAGAGAAGGGGTTTGCCCCGGTGTTCCTGGTTTGATCGGCTGCAGATTGCGCTACAGCACCTTTTAAACCGTTACATAGTGCTAAAGGAACAGGTCTCATACTACATAACTCTGAATACCGTGCAAGATAAATACTGTGAATGCGCCAGGAGTGTCAATTCTGACAGACATGGCGCGGTATAAATGTTCAATATATAAATGAGCTGACATTTTCACAGGATGGTTTTATTACATATATCTTTTGCAAAGAATGGAAGCATTTACAGGCACTTTACCGATGTTGAGCTGGGGCTTTAATCAAAACTTCTTTTTTTTTAAATAGGTTTTGAGAGAATTACAATTTATTACATCACATTACTGTATGAATGTCATATATTTCCAATGAGTTCATCAAAGAATACATGTAGCTATTATTCAATGACCTTTTAACGAAAATGTTTTATCATGCCTACCCTACATGTATATGCCCTAAAGTTTTTAAGATTGTCTGTTTAATATCTTTCTTAACAATGTCCATTTTAAAGTTTTATCTCTCTTGTGTGCTCTGTGTATTTGTCCCTAGGTAAATTTTAAGGACCATTATAATAATTGGTTTCAATCTTTTTATATCTGAGTGCAGTTTCTAACTTGCTTCTGAATGGTACCATCATCAAAAGGAAAGTCATTTCTCCCTTACCGCACTCAGAGGAAGAAGAAAAAAACAAGGTTAAAAAAATGTTTTTGTAAGTTTAATAATAAGAATGAGCTAGCTAGACAGGCACGTGAAAGCCTTGAGTGGTCTGGATTTAATACAATCTCATGTTGAGTCTTTGGAGCAGTTCCGAACGCTGAGAGAAAATCACAAGGCCGAAAGATGTTATTGCAAACTGGCAAACTAGGTGAATCAATTCAGAAACAGGGATAATCAAATTCAGACAGCTTTCAGAGAGTTCTTCCCAATGATTTTTTCACGGAGAGATGCTCTACTTCCCGTACGCAAAGTTTGCAGACTCAAGGATCCTGCATAGTTTCAAGACCTGATTAAATGATTTAATGTGGATCTATATTTTTATTTAAGTGAAACTTAAAAAAAAATGCTATTCATCAGTCAAATTCTTCATACATTTTACATCCATTAGGTAGATCCATGGGACATGTAGAATCAACACAAAAACACAGCAGGTTTTTAAGAACTCTGCCATTTCTACAAAAATCATCTTCCTTCTTCAAAATAAAAGAAAAATGCTGAAATCATTGAAGTTCCACTAGGCCAAAAACTTCAACCATGGACACTCCGTCCTCCATGGCTCAACTTTCCATGTGGTACTTTTTCGTAATATGGTTAGCTCCCTGCTTAATTTCGAAGTAATATATTCCGTGTTAAAATCCACGGTGGAATCCTATCAAAGGGGGGGCTCTAATAAAATGGATGTCTTTGCATAATTGAAAAAAATAAAATTTACATTGTGTCTTATTGAAGTTAATACTTGGTCTAGTCCCAATTTCATAGAGCTGCTGAAGCACACAAATTATCAAAGCACAAATCAGTTGTGCCTACCAGAGAAAGGTTACCAGCCAAAATGCCATGTCATACATTGTGACTGGTTTCTTGCTTATTTTTGCTTAGCAGAAATTATCGAAGCACAAATCAATTGTGCTTACCAGAAAAGGGTTACCAGCCAAAATACAATGACATACATGTACAGTGTACAGTACTGCTTGTGACTGGTTTCCTGCTTATTTTTCTTAGCAAAAATTTGTAAAGCCATGTTTTCTGTTTTTTGAAGCAGCTCTGAAATTAAATCCAGATGTTGTACATGTATGTACTGGAAAGCAGTAAGAAATTAAACCAAAAAAAAACTTTTATAAGATACACATCAATACAACTGCCAGTGAACATAACAAAAGAAGATTTACATGAAAATGTTATCACACAAAAAAGTTGACCAAAATAACTTTATAATAGATGTTAATTTTTTTTTTTTTTTTTACTTCATTAAAACCATAATATTTCCCTTCCCCAGAAACTCAGTTCTGTGTTTTCTGTGGTTGTTATGGAGATGATCATTTGGTAGAAAATGGCCAGACTTTACATAGCAACGGTTCTGCATGAGCTATCCCTCCTGGTACATTACAAAACAATGGCAAAAGCACTTAGACTCAAGAGGGTTAGTCAATCATATTAATCAGGTATGCTTGCCAGAACTGATAGGGGTATAATAATTAATGCTTTGAGGGGACTGCCACGTTCAATTCAAGATTAATCACCATTTTTCTATCTCAAACAAAAATATGAGGCGGGAAAACATCATGACTTTCCAAAGAGGGGGGTGGGGGGGTCATTACACTTTGCAAATTCAGTGTATAAACTGTAGACATTTTCACTACACCTTCATTCTCTTAATTAAAAGACGACGTGCCACAGAGGGTTAAAGAATCATTACTCTCTGTTCTTTCTTTTCCCTTTTTTGATAGAGTTAGAAATTCACATTGATATCTAACATGAAACTATCTTGTGTTTGACTCCTAGGTCTAAATTACCCACACAACCCGCACTGACAGGTGCTGTATTTGTGTAATGTTTTAAAGAGTACTGTGTGTATATTTAAAAGCACTCAGAGGTTTTAACTACGCGGAAGTGTAAATCCTGAACTCTCTCCACCTCCCTTGGATCTAATCAATTAAAAAACAGGTATACATTGCAAGACACACATCCGGTAACCCACACAGTGCTGTTCACATTACATAATGTAGGCCTATACAATGTACACACATAGGGCCTTTTCACACTGCGTACCTTTCTACACGTGTTGAAATCTACACGGGTCCGACCCGTGTTGACTCCGAAAAAAATTCAACACGGTTCAGTCCGCTCAGCGTTCACACTGTTCCACGAAAAAATAAGCTTTGGGTTACACGTGTAACTTTTTGACGCGTGTGATGTGGATGGGTACATTTATACAATGGAACAAAGGTCCCCGCGATGTTTTTCTTTGTCAAACCCTGTCCCCCACTAGGTAATTCAATAGAAATGGGGGAATAATAGAGCAACAATAGGGAGTCCCCACAACTCCGGTGTTAAAAAGAACGAATGATCTTTTCACACTGGCCAACAGTACGCACGCGTCATGAGAGGATTATTCCCATACTGCATTGCGACAGAGCTTCCAAGAGCGCCACGACGTCCACACACCTCAACACGGGTAGAAAAATGAACCCAGGAGTGTTCACACTGCGGCTTTTGACACGTGTTGGAGTTTTCAACACGGATCGCAAGCCCTCAGCCCACCTCCCGAGCAGGGTTGGTTTCGACACGGATTGAGCGCTCTACACAGGTCAACGCTGGATTGAAAGAAAGGTTGTAGTGTGAAAAGGTGAGCCAATAGACCTTTATCATGCTGCAACCATCTTGGTCATGTTCCCAGTATCCAATAACAGTAATAGATGCTAATATTCATTGTACAAAAAGGAACCAGACTATTTGCCCTTCCAGCCTCGGTTTGGTTACACTGGTTTGATTGGGAGAAAATCAAGATGGCGGCACCATGATAAAGGTCTATTCAACACAGATCGGACCCGTGTCCAACACAACAATCTTTCGTAGTGTGAAAAGGCCTATATTCATCAGGCTGTTGTGAATTAACGTAAAAACACCCACTACATGAACAAAGTGCCACCGTTTTGTCAAACATTAATGATTAAACTAGCTGACTAATGAAATCAACAGAAGGAGATAACTCACACCCACATCAGGCCCTGACATGCCCTCACTGGGGCTTCAAAATGAGCCAGAAAAAAAAAATAATAAATGTGGAGGTCACTGCACTTTCATTAAGAGTACTTACTCAATTAAGAGTTTAAAAAGTGCAACTCTATTTCCAATTACAATAAATCTGTACACTTCCCACAGGTGCTTAATTTAAGCATCTGTTATCGTTGTATACATTTATCATTAAACAGAGATGAAATTAACACGTAAACTAATTTATTCTGTCAGCTGTTCTGTAAATTCACTAATTTATTCAGTCAGTTGTACTGTAAATTTGCAATTGTTATTTTTTTTTTTTTGTTAATCACAAGGTGGCCATGTTGTTGCGTTTATATCAAAAGCATTCCCACATAACCCATCATGAAAAATTCAAAAGCTTTGCTTTTCTTATAAAACATGAGAGCTCATCTGTTTCTATAAAACTTCTAGCATTTTTTAGTTTTTTTTTTTTCTTGAAAGCTATAGAGGATTGGAACGAATGAATTATCGCTGCTTTACATAACCGCATGCTAAACATAATTGTGAATAAAAACATTGGCATTCCAATTTCATTAATGGACACAATGCACTGCGCAATTCATAGGGGATGTGTTTACATTTAAAACAAGGCGCACGCATCTCCCATAAAACCAAAGACCGTACATTCAATTCTCCACTGGACTAAAAGCATCTGCAATAAATTGGATGCGGAGCTGAAGAAGAGCAACTACACACAGGCGGAAGGAAGTGGTGATGTTCAACAACCACTCTGTATTTCCTTTTGGATACTTTAGATTGATTAAACTTCAGAGGTGCGTCTTTAATGGCCGTCATTTCTTAAAGACTGCACAGGTTTCTAAACAGTGTGATAACATGTTTGGTGATGACCGGGAAAAATAAATCGAAGGCTTTTTATTTTCAAACTTGGCAGTAATTTCGGGATGATGGATTGCTGAGGAGAGCACTAATTACACTAAGCACACTAATTACTTTTTGTTATTACTTAATGTTAAATTAGTTTAAATCTCAGCATATTTTGTTAATTGGGGGGTTTCGGCCATCCGCTGAAACCACATTTGCTTTCGTTGAGATTTTTATTGTTTTGCTACAAACATATTTCTAGTTTTTGTAATTAATGTTGTTTACTGCATGTATGCAAAGAAATTTCCCTTCATTGTAGGACCAATAAACTGAATGAATTGATTTGAGGTGAACGAAGGAGACTGCCAACATTAGGGCTGGACAGCTCAGTTGGTAGAGCGTCGGTACGTTAAGCCGGTGGTCGCAGGTTCAAATCCCGCTCCAGTCAATTTTTCTTTGTTCACCCCATAACTGACGTAAACAAATGTACCCAGTCAGTTTTCCTTGTGGTTTATTGCTTGAATTGATTTGAATTGAATGAACACTGTAAACTTGTACACATGCACTGAATATTTCAGTACACAGATTTACATACATGTACATGTATGAAAATAATCATTTTTCTTTCATAATGCAAAAACAAAAAAATAGAGCACTTCATAAAAGGAAACTGAAACAAATTGAGTTATGGACTCATGATTCACCATACCACAGCAGGTCTTGTCCGCACGGAATAAAAGTACATCACTGTCAATATCTTGTTATGAATGCATTTGGCTGGACTGTCAAATAGCGTGACATATAAGCGCAGCCACAGATTACAATGCTGTAACACTCTCTCTCTCTGGCTATGAGTATTATAATAATTCATAATAGCTAGGCTTGCCTGGCAGTCAGTCATTAGGCCTACAATACAAAAGGGAATTTGACAGCAGTCTGTAAGTTTGCTCTTACATGTACATAAAGCTAGTGGCAAGGCAGTCCCACTTGTACTACCTCCTGTAAACGCACTGGCTACATCATTCATCCACATTACTTCAGTGCCTCTGCTATCTGCTGAGACAGTTTCACACTGCCGCCCTGTTTGCAAGTTGCAAACTCATTTATCATTTACCGTGGATACAACGTCTGAAGGATGTTTTTGTTTTCCATCGCGAACTGCATTTTGTAACGGGAATTGCATAACGGTGCACCGAAGAGAATTTTATACTTCAAAATTCTTTTCCGCATCACAGCCTCTATCATGTGTTGTACATAAAATGCACATACATGTACATGTTTGTGTGCAAATCACATTTTTTCTTGTAAAAGGAAACTTTGCTGATGTTGAAGATTTTTAGGAAAATGGACATAGTTAGACTGCTTTTAAACGCTTGTTTTCTCTTGTTTATATATCAATATTTAAATATAGATAAAAATGAAATTAGGCTGAGCAAATTGTAGAGAAGTCAACACTCCTTGTCTTGTTCTGCACCCATCTTGGTTTAATCATGCAATACGTGAAAATAAAAGAGTGGTGATGAGGTCTTAATCGGCCGTTTAAAACCGCCAGTATCGTGGCCTGTGAGATATAAAGGCCCCAGCTGAAGGCGACAACCACGACCCTGTAAGGTTTAAAATGGCCGATTAAGACCGAGTCACCAGTCTTTTATTCGGTTTCCCATTCAAAAATGCCCTTTTATTGAAACAAAATGTTGAAAAAAAATCACAGAACAGCACAACAAACCTTGCTCGCTTTGCAATCATTTTTGATGTAACGTTAGGTTCAGGAGCGCAACTTTGCACTATGCGTCTGTTTTGCGCCACTTCGTTTTCTAGTGTTTCTAGAGTATCAAAACAGGAAACCAGACTATAATAACCAGTCTTAAAAAGCTCCAGCCATGTCTTTATCAGCTTTATTACCAGGTAAACACGGTCATGTGACCACTTTCCAACCAATACAAATGCCTAAACTGTCTTGGGTTATTTATGAATGAGATTTAAAAGCTTCTTTCTACTCAGAAACATTAAGTTGTAATCATTACTTATTTATTTGATTTTAATTCTTTGGACAATATGATATCTGAGCAGAGGCCGTCCAGGGAAGGGCAAAAGTAAAAAAAAAAACTGTCATCAAAAAAGATATGCCGCCGCAAACCCCTCTCATTTTAAACAATATAAAAATAATACAGAATATACGGAGAACTATAAATTTCTGTTAGAAGTAGCAGAAAAATGGCAAGTAAAAGATTATGATGAAATAAACAGAATTCAATGGTACTAAAAACCCTCAAAGCAAAACAAAAGTTGAAACAATATCCAGGCACACTGAAATAATAAAAACAATTCCACTAAAGGCAATAAATGTTGTTCGTTCAAGCGTGATTAATACACTGGTCCAGTGCAATTTTATCCTTGAATAAATTTCACTGTCTCTAAGGTAAGGGGCAACAACAGAAATTAATGTCTACAATTTAATGTCAAATGTGCATAGTAGTAATAAAAAAATTGGCCGGGGGTGCGGGGGGGGGGGGGGGGGGGGGGGGGGGAATGTGGAAAACAACAGCAAGATACAGAAAACAATAGAAGACTGTTACAAGTCTACATTGAATAAACATGAGACATGAGACATTTCACCAGTTGGCACCGGATGTCGTGTATAAAATTAAATGTTTCCACTGCCTGGAAACGGAAGCTGTTTAATGACGGCCTTGTGTAAAATCGGAATATCAGAGCCAAAACATGGTCTTGAATATTTTTGCATTTTCTGGCTATTGAGAGGCGGTTTTTGTGTAATCCCCAATTTCAGACCTTTGTCATTTTTGTTCCAAGAAGAGGATTCCAGACATCGAGAGGCTTCCACCATTGTTTATTCATGGTTTTTCAGCTCAATGGAGGTAAGTCAGAGTGAGCCGAGAATCCAGCCATGGTTCTGGATTTAGTACCAATCCTACATGTATGCTGTAGGTAACGGCCGATGTTTTGCAATTCACGGTACATGAATTTGACATTTTCTCAGTTGAGAAAACAATGCAATAAAGAGAATCTTTGTTCTCTTGGCTTTGTCAAGTGAGAGTTTCTTTGTGCCAGCGGTACTCTCAAAGAAAAATGATTCTGGCAATTTCGACAAAATATTCCCGTCAGGGTGGACGGGGAAAAAATGGAAGGTCCCCAGCGGCAACTGGTTAAAGAAACAGGAGGCTAATTAGTGATGACACATCCAGTAGTAGATAGACAATAAACTGATGATGATGACTTTAAGACTGAGGAGTCTTTCATGCATTTTCATACATTATTGCCAGGGCCATAAAATCGCTTCAATCCAATATAAGAAGTCTTAAGCCTGTTTATCTTCAAAGTTTAGTTCAGGAATATAAACCAGCTAGAAATCGCTTCACATAATTCCCTTCTTATTCCCCCAGTTATCAAAACCAAGTCGTATGGTTCCCGCTCTTTCTAATACGCAGCAGTTCAGTTATGGAACAGTCTTGCAGAGGTGGTTAAACAGGCCGAAACATCAGAACAATTCAAAACCCGGGTGAAAACATATCTGTTCACTTTGTACAATTGTTGATTGTCCCTCTGCAGCACAAATAGGTACCTCATGTATAAGCATGGTTTTATTATTATTTTTGTTGTTAATCTTGAAAGTTTTAGAAACTCAATTTCAAATTTCTTTTGTACTCACCTCAAAAAACTTGTGGAGCCATCCTTGTAACATATTCTCTGGCTGCATGAAACGGGGAAAGTACAGCAAGGAAACTTAAATGTAAAAAAGTCTTAAATATTTTTGTTATTATTATTCATTATTCTGTTTTATTAAAAAACACACACGGTAAGCAGTCATTTGAGAGCAACTGAAATAACCCTGCTTACAAATATTAAAATCACAGTTATACATTTTATACAGTTAAACAATTTAAAAAATAAAATTTAAAAAAGTTAAATGAAAAATGAATAACCAAAGAAAAAGCGCCAGAAAAAAATACATTAATAAAAGCAAGTATGTACAAAAAAACAAAAAACAAAAAAATATATACATTGTACATGAACTGAAGTTCACACATGAACATCACTTAAATCAATCAATTTCTTTTAAGTTTTTAAAAAACGTTATTTTATCTTGAGAACAAATTTTCTCAAAAATTCAACCTGATTTGTAAATTTAAAAACCTTTCACAATAAACCAAGTTTAACATGAACATGACTTCTGATTCAGAAAAGTATTTCCCTTTTTGAAACAGATACTTACATCTTCGAAAATTGATCCTACATTTGCAGTGATCAGCATAACAGACGGGAAACTCTCAGACGCCATGACGACGTCTCTGTCTTCCTCCTTCAGAAAGGAAGCTCCAGAAGTCTGCTCAGATAATAATAAGAAGTTCACGATTCCACAGTACGAACTCCGTCTTCACCAACCGAGTCCACGCTCTACACAATAGTTCAGCACTGGGAGGAGTGTGCATCGATCTCCAAACCAGTTTGGGACAGACTTGCACACCAGACTAGATCCTGGTGGCAAATGGACGACTGGCACTGGGAACCGAGACGAGAGCAGGGTACCGATGAAGTCTGGATCAGAACAGCACCGTAGACGATAGCTCATAAGAAGTACATGTAGGTCATCCCACGTCTAATCATCTTGCCCCAAGGATGAGATTTTCCTCATTAGTCTTGGTTCTCCTAAACATGACTTCACACTCTCTGTAGATCACCAACAAATCTAGTGGAAATAAGACGTGAAGTAGGGATCAAGGGTAAGAGCCAGTCAGTAATACATACAGAACCAGAGTCAATACATTGTTCGTGTATGTAGAGCACAGAAAAAGGATGTAGAGTAGTGTTTAAAATCTACATTTATTGGAAGTGAAAACATACTCTTCATTTTTCTTAATCCAATTTAATCAAAAACTATGAGAATTTGTCTATACCTACAGTTTGGGATTATTTTAAAAGAACAAGTTTTAATCTTAAAGGTGTTTATAAAAAAAATTATTTGAACTAATTCTCCTTGAAAAAAATTCAATCAAGAGCCATCTGTGCCCTCCCCACCCCCACTCCCCCCCCCAAAAAAGGGAAAAAAAACTCATTTTGTTTTCAATTTAGCGATGTTTACTAATCAAGGTGTACAGCATCACACCACGATACATAAACCACTACTGGCCGTTCCCTTCAATCCACGATCACCTGATCTCATGAAATTTCCAGCGGTTGGCTGTCCAGGTACATAGCCCTCAAGCCAGGCTATAAATTAACTAATGTCATCCAATACAGCAATTTGCCGTGGGTGTCCTTTACTATTACACTGTTGCCCTTTGTGAAGTTTCAATAGGAAGAGCTACTTCCCTCATAGTCATAAAGGTGACCCCGGAGGAAAATTGCCTTCCCCCTTCAGGAACAAACCCAAAGGCTTTGAGTTTTTAAACAAATAATTTATAACTTTACGTAAACATCTCAAAGCAGAGATGATTTACATGTAGTACAAATAATCGAGATGGACAATTTCTTATCAAATTTCTCCATCCTTAAAAAAATCACAGTTTTCACAAATATATAGTAGTAGGGCCTACAGATAATGATTTGCATAGGGCCTTCCATATGAACAGCTTTCTAATGAAGCATTGAAAGAGAAGAAGGCCAAGAAAAGTTTGAGATCTGGCTCAGTTTTTGCCATTTTCTTAAACAAACAAACGTTTTATGTATTGTTTTTTCAAATTAATGTGTTTTCTGTTTATTAATCTATAAATGATTTACATAATTTACATTGGTAACCCTTGCACATGACAACAAACTATTCACAAAGTGTACAGGCCCCATATTTCACTGACGCAACGGAGGCAATTGCCACTGGTCGTTGCCTTGGTGCCCGTGAAATGTTCCAATAGAAATTTACAATTTCCTCATACATTGTAGAGGTGCCCTTTATCGAGAAGAGAGTGCCTTGGTGGCCTTGCCCTTTCAAGAACGAAGCAATCAGACCTGAGTGTATAAATTCAGGGTGAGCAAAGAAAATTTGGCTAGGGACAGACTCGAACCCGCAACCTCTCGAATACCGTAGGAGCGCTCTTCCAACTGCTTGCCAGCCCTGAACCTGCCTATGTTGCTGGGCGGCTCTGTGCAATGCCAAACCTCTATTGCTCAGTGGGGGTCCAGTCAGAAACCAAACCATGTATATTTACACAATGTATATTTAGTGGACTGTCTTTTTTTGCAAGTAAATGTAATGCATAGTCTGTACTCAGTACCCATAAATTTCAAGCAAATGGTTGGAACAACTCAACTGCACAAAATATTTTTTGTGTGAAATTTAAAAAGACTGTCACCATCAGTGAACACACACACACAGGTTTTATACCCTAAGAATAAGATACACACATACATGTACATGTACCTTATGACATAATCTAATGACCTTTGCTGTCTGTGCTCTGTCATAGACATTATTTACTCAATATTTGCAACTGGGCTTAACTAATGTTCGCAAGGTCTGATGATTTCCATTTGATACAAAAGGGAACATCAATCAAAACATGAAAAAATAAACAATTATCGTTATCAAGCTTTTGCTTATTAAAATAGGACCATACAGTGTAGTTATTATTAACAGAATTTTCCCCAGGATTTTTCAAAGCTGTTGGGCGTTTTGGACCCAAATTTTGCAAAGTGTGGCCGAAGCACGCTGAATTGAAACCAGGTCCTTTGAATGTTTTTATTTCATGTTTATTTTGGGTTTGAAAAGTGCTAAGTGTGCAATCTGGAGCATTTAAAATGGTTTTATGTTGTTTAATTTTTTTTATTTATTTATTTTTTTTATTTGAACGTATCGGCCGTAATTCCCGCTGCCAGCTTGTAATTCCAGCATACATGTATATCGGCCCGATAAGCTAGCTGGTTATTATAAAAAAAAATTTTTTTTTTTTTTTTTTTGTTTTTTACATCATGACCATTGTACAGTAAGGGTAGTAATTTTAAAAATTCTTCTGAAACCAAATATCCTCAACCGAGGGACTAACAAACTTCTTAAAACTTTACATTGGGATGTAATTTTAAAGAGAACCTGAAACTGTAAGTTGAAAAATTGCTGTTAAAAATATATCAGAGTTTCGTTCACAAACACTCAGGCATTCATGACCATAACAGGTAGAACAATCCTGGATTCTTTTTTATACAAATGTAAAAAAGATATCCTTGTTGGTTCAGTACAGGAATGACAAAAATTCAGACTGCATTTTTTGCAGCAGTGAGCCACGATGAATGAACAGGACATTGGCACTATAATGGTCCAGCTAAATGGATTTTATTCAATGGGTCCTTGAGTGAAATTGCACTGTGATGAGACCGAGTGGAACGACTGCCAATTGATGATATTACTGACACACAAACACACACCATTATACACTAAATGGAATTACGAGAATGCCATCATATGACATGAGTTTAAAAACAGATAATTTATATTATTATTTGTGTTTTACCCATTCACCGATGGATGTTAGCACTGTATACTACATGTATATGTTTTCCCTGAGTCCTGTGAGAAAAAAGCGAACAGGCATATTACCTGGGTGGGATTCGAACCCACAACCATTGCCATTCTAGAGCAGATGTCTTACCACTAGACCACTGAGATTGCCCGGTAGCTAGAGACAGTTCGAATCCTTTTCATTTTAGCAGCGGGTACCACAACGAATTTAAACTATTACTGAAACACAAATATCATGCCCGAACATACAAATTTCCTACGGACCATGTAAAACTGTGACATCACATGTACATTTGTAAAAGCCACGAGTCTGGAATTCTTGTACTGGAAGTTGCAGGCACAATTTGTACACAGCTCAATTAGCCTTTTTTTGAGGTATGGCAGACACTATAGGAGTGCACTGTTTGGTTTGGGTGTACACAGACAAATTTACCCAAATCTAATAGTGTCCTGGTAATGCGTCCACCATATCTCAAAATGGCTTATAGAGTAACACATACAATCTTACATTTTATGGAGATTGCACCAGACAATTTTATCAAATTTGTATATAAAGGGGTACATCTCAAAACTTGTTCCGTTTTAGTTTTGAAAAATTCTTGATTTTATGTGGAAGTTGCAATAAAAACGAAATCTTACATAGTACCTTGAAATGCCCTGGGCCAGATTTCGGAGAGCTGCTTAAAGCAGAAAAATTTACTTAACAATTTCTTGCTATTAAGCAAAAATATCCAGGGAACCAGTCCATAGACGTCATTATGTTGCCAATGTTAATAAGGTTTTTGGGGGGCTGGAACCTTGTTCTAGTAAGCAAAAATTGTTTTGTGCTTAGCTGGGTTTTGTTGTTGTTTTTTGTGCTTTAGCTGCTTTATGAAATTGGGCTCTGAAATGTTTACAAGGTCACTCGTTTTGTCAACAAGGTGACATGGTCTATAACTTGGGGGGAGGGAAATGAGGATTGGCAATGGAATGCCATCACGGTACTCTGAAGCAATAGAGCTGAACAACAGACGTTATTTTTAGATTGACAACACCGCACACAGCGTACAGAGCCTACACATATTTTGTACACTTGAATGAAATTGGGAAATTGCTTATTGAACGCCATTATATACACAATAAGCATTGTAAACAGTGTAGCTGCAATCGTATGTAATGAAGATATTTACCTGTTGTATAATGTGAAACATGTAGGATGGATTTATGCTGGTAGATAGATTATCAGTGGTAATACATGTAGCAAACAAATTCTATAGGGCTAGGCCTAAATTAAAGAATTGTTCAATCAAAACTTTTAACTGGTACCCACAGTTATTAGCCAACGAACAAAACAAAATAATGGTAGGCTGACACCCCCCCCCCCCCCACCCATCCCTCCCTCATCATCTGTGAAAACACCCAAATAAAGTACAATTTAATTTTAAGGGGTGTGGCATGTGGGAGGGATGTGTTTCAGAGAGTTTGGTTCTGGACGCCCACAACTTCACTCTTCAGTAAGTATGCTTTCCACAAACCCACAACCAATGCTAGTTCTATGAAATGTCCATTACGTTGGTCACGAATTTGAAAGGCAAATTGTTGTCATACTAATGCTCGACAATGACTCGAACAATTACAGTTAAAGTTGCATTGCCCAATCGTTGCCAAAAGAATTTATCTTTAAAGGTCCTACGAAATGGAATTTTCTTTTCTTGTCCGTTTTAAACACTTAATTATGCCCATACACTATATTTACCAATAAATAGAGGTTTGTTTAAAATTTAAAGGAGGTTTACAAAATGTATATATCGCAAAAAATAACAAATAAGATTAGGGGTGAAATCCGCACCCCTGACATGCCTGAAAAGGAAATATTTGTGACGTAGATAAAGGCAAATGCAGTTTTTCCAGTTTAAACAATAATAAAGTATGCCAATATTAACATAAAGAGGTTTGTTCTAAAATTACAGGAGATTTATACTGCAAAAAAATTTTTTTTTTCAATAAATTGGGGGTGAAACTCGTACCCCTAAAAGGGAAATATTCGAGGCAAATGCTGTCGGTTAATTGGACAAAAGCATCCTTAAGTAGATTGATTTAAACATCCATACAATTAACCTCATTTATTATGTCCCACGCATGTTGATTGTCATTCTTGGTTGTTAAAATGAAATTTCGACAATTATATACACATTATTAATCACCTTAATGTGTATTAATTTAAGAAGAATGGACTAAATTTCTTTTCTAGTCATACAAATCATTGTTTAGAGGCAGTTATACTAAATTTTGATAAAGTCAACATCTAAAAAAAAAAGGAGTACAGCGCCCAAGTTACTATCTAGGTGACGGTCTAGGGTAGGCCTAGAACTGCATTTCAGTACTTTAACGTTACTAAGACCGTGTCCAAATGATTGGCTTCCCAGTGGGCAGTGGCTAGCTAGGGCCGGGATGCTGAAAAGTCCAATTCTTCAATGTTGTCGTTGTAGCCATCAACCATAGCCGTAGCCGAACTGTCACTTAATTCGAACACGGCCTTTTTAACTTAATAATAAAATAATTAAAAGACTGTATTTTAAACAATCCTGGATGGGATGCCAACAATAGGCCTATATTTTTATATGAGTAAAGACGTAACCTTGTTTTGTTTGTAAATCTGAAATTGCAAGTTGGTACAACTTACTTTTTCTCTCACACTAAATTACATTTACAAAGTATGATTATTGAAGCCAAAACCAACACCACATTTTACAAAGCTATAGCTAGCCCCTGGTAGACGGCTAGAAAGGAGTGTGTGTGTGTGCACTCATTCAGCAGTACACATACACAGTGCAGTGAACGGTACCTAAATTCTGATGAATGTCAATGACAATCTAAAAACTCGCCAGTCATGTTTTGCATGCTTTTCCCACTTTAGTCACTTAAAACATGGTTTGAAATCACCCGTAAACCTAAATTAAGATGATAAATTAATCTGTTAATTGCATACCTTTTCCAGGTTATACGATGAATCTAATTAGAGCGAAACAGCACAGGAAAACTCAGAGCAGTGTAAGCGGCCTCATCCAGTCAGCCTGAACTCTGAATCCGTCCCGTATTGTTGACTGTATACAAACTGCACACACACATTCACACTCTCGACTACTACCGGGGGAGATAGATTGGTACCCTTACCATTCAAGCAGCTCTGCCCTGTAGTAAGTGACTTTTTGCAGGTGGGACGGGGTATATGTCTTGTGCTTTCATTACGTATTTTTGTAGCGCAGGATTATGACGTCAATACGTCCGTTTTATGGGGTTTACTACGACTGTTTCATGAAATTAAATGGGTTATTCGCTAACGGCTATTTGATAATGTCGAGCTACCGGTTAGAGTGAAAGCCGCCCTCTCTTGACTAGCTTTTTTTTGTAACTTGGGTTTTATGCAGGATGAAAATGGTGCAGGTACAAGTACAAGCAAAAAATGGTTTTAAAATATGGCATTGTTAACTTTCATCCAAACACATATCGGAACCATCTTGTATATTTGCTCATTAAACTTAAAAGGCACCGTACAAGAAAATCTGATAGTGCAGTGTTCTTACTTTCTTTGTCTGATTCAATATTTATGAAAAACCAAACCTTTGACACTTTGGGCTCAATCCGTTTTCAGTGTCAGGAGAAAATATTGAAAAACCGAGCACACTTTTCAGCATTTAAACACATTGTCCTTAATTTCGATTATTACTACCGAATGTTGTTGTTTTTTAAGGTTTCACATACTGTTTACGCGAATATAATTATTATTTCACAGAAAAATGTTTTGATCAGAAAATTGGTTCTGATTTCTTAAGTTTAGTAAGCTTTCAGACTGAAACTAACCAATAATGTTGTTTCTCCTTACTAATCCTGTATACTGAGAAGTTGCCAGATGCGAGGCATCATTTCCTTCTACCTTCGGTTGAGGATTGATAGGAAGAAAAATGAATAAAATTGATAAAAAGGTATGATTATGATAAAGGTATTAAATATGATAAAAGGTGCAGTCATTTTTGTAGTAAAATTGGTAACACATTAATGTTGCAGCCATAGATTGTACATGCGGTACGGCAGGGTTGGTGATGGTTGGGCCTTTGATGATACCAGTACGTCATGAGAAAGATACTTGGCAATAGACTTTTATCATGCTGCCACCATCTTGGTCATGTTCACTGTATCCAACAACAGTAATAGATGCTAATATTCATTGTACAAAAAGGAACCAGACTATTTGCACTTCTAGCCTCGGTTTAGTTACATTGGTTTGAATGGGACAAAATCAAGATGGCCGCACCATGATAAAGGGCAATAGGACCATCGCAAATTTTTGTCTTTCGGAAGTACATCATCAAGCAAAGACAGCCATTAAGTTTGAAAATTTTGAAATCGCTTGTTGATCTCCCAACATTTTGTTTCAAAATTCATATCTGCAATGGCCCTATAGCCAAATTAACAGATTTCTCATAACATACTCTGACTAACTGTGCCAAATTCCGTGCTTGTATCATCAATACGCAATTCCCCACCTCCCCCCCCAAAAAAAAAAATAAATAAATAAAATAAAATAAAATAAAATAAAATAAAAATAAAAAAATCCCGTATCTGCCCCATTATTTTGAAGCGGGAAAAAAAAGTTTCTTAAAATGAATAAAGACGATAACTCATGTAACCCTCGCGACCAAATGAAAGTGAACTTGAGTTTGTCCCATGATTGCTATCATAATTCTAAATGGGTGCCTGTATATTTTTTGAAGATCCAATCTTCTTGAAACCAAAACCAAGATCACATCAAATAAGGTGGCAATGAAAATAAACAAAAATAAATTAAAAACGGCAAAAAACAGATGTGAGATATTTTTCTTTGTGTGTGTGCGTGTGTGTGTGTGTGTTATTTATTTTTTCACCCTCTTCCTTTTTTTCTCGATATGGTATCAAAATTTTTACAAAATTTACGTTTACGATTACGTTTACGTTGGTTGACCCGGTAGGGTCCATAAGTTTGGACGTAATGCCAAGGGTTATTGCCTGGTGCTCAAGCAGGAGAAATACAGGTGCTTCGAGGCTAACAAAAAAAAACCAACAACTTTGTTACACGGGAAAGAAGCTTTCAAGTTAGACAAGTCATTCTTTTTTGTTAAGTTTGTAGAAAGTAATAGAATGGTCGCCGTACCTGCTGCTAGTAGGACAACTGCCACTAGCTGCCGGGCATGGCAATCTCGGTAGACCAGTTGGTAAGACATCTGCTCTAGAGTGGCGGGGGTCGTGGGTTCGAATCCCACCCGAGGATTATACAGAGCATACAGTGCTTAACACACATTGGTGTATGGGTAACAACACAAAAAATGTATTGTAGAAAGTAACTTTCGGCCTTCACTTTCTTTTTCCCCCTTCTATATTTTGTTTTCTTTTCAAACATTACCAACACAGCAATGCTTCTTACCTTTAAATTCGTTAATTATTTGCTAAAGAATGGCCTCTCAAGAACACCGTATTAAAATAAAGGTCGTGGCAGTATATTATCAGCGCTGGTTCTCTTTCAGCAATAAAATTACGTACAAAGTCGGGTGCCATCGATACAGTATTGATCGTGGTGTGTGTGGTGTGTGTGGTGGTTGGGCATCAAGAAGAAAGTTGTGTACAAAAATATACATGGCATAAATAGCACTAGACGTACGTCTGCTGCGTGTGACCCATTTTAAGTCAAGCAAATTATTTTATAAATGGTTGAAATCCAACATTTAACAACAATGTAATCTACACCAGCATAGATAACCATTTAATGGCTGCCCTCAGGCCAATGGCTGGCCAAATTTGTGCATCATGTCAGGCGCCAATATCTCAGGGATTGCAAAGCCAGCGAGCGACTTGTCCGTCTTGTGCCCGGAATTTTACGTCAGTGGCTCGGCGGTCGTCTGGGGCTACTGCCCCGTTGACACCGAGCGTAGTTACCGGTGAGCAGTCGGGTACAGATGTAAACGAAGATGTCGACCGATTACCTTCTTTGCAGACACCTTCTGGTGGGGGAAATGTAAGAATTACATATTTTATATAGTTTGATAGCTTGACTGTTAACCTTTATTATCATTTTTTTTATCAGTTTGTTTGTGCTGCTTTATAATGTAAGCTACATTAAAAATATACAATTTATATTTTATAAATAGGCATATATAAAAATTATAAGTAGGGGATTATTGAAAAAAACGGAAACTGTCAAAGTGTTGTTTAGTGTATGTTTGTTTGTACCACACTGCTAAAGTGCTATTTACTAATTTATAATGTAATGACTGACTAAACGATCTAGGCTGATGTTTTCTAAAATAAAATGTTGAAAAGTTGCTGCACTTTTTCACCAATTTTAGTGATGAAAAATAGCCTTATTTACTCAGATATTTTATTTTTGGGGCCATCTGGTCATAATAAAAGAAAACAACTCAGTGAGATTCAGCATCTTTTCCCAAAGAAAGGTGGGCCTAAATAAACAAAATAAAAATGAGGCCTATATTATTTCATATCCCTGCTGTAGGCTGCAGTAATTAGGACATAACAGAAGAAAAAAAATTGTGGCTTACTAATTCGCCCGGGCGATTTACTATTATTTTTGCCCATGCGATTTACTATTTTGCCTGGGCGATTGACTATTTTGCCCAAGTAAATTACAGTCCACCCCGCCGGGCGGATTACTGCCCAGACGTCCCACTATTTCACCTGGGCATAAAAGTAAATCACCCGAGCAATTTTTTCTACCTTTGCCTAAATACGCTTCTGTACTGCAGTGCTAGCACTTATTTTTTCTGATTCAAAATGTTGGGAACATTTTGCCAGACATTACAACTATAATATTATAAATTATGTTATTATAAATATCAATATAATTTACACATAGCGCAATCAATACATACTGGTATACGTGCGTACATGTAGTAACTGGGTTATTCCATTTACTGCTTTAATCATGATGACACAGCCCCTTTAATTAATATAAATTTAAAACTGGGACAGGATTAATCACTTGGACGATTTTTTTCTGCAGTCAAATTTCAGACAACAAAGCTTCTTAATGAAGACTGAGCCAACCAGAACAAAACTTGCAAACGAAACTGCTTGGTTTTTACTTCAAATTCATATTATTTTATTTTCAAGCAATAAACCATTAGGGAAACCAGCTGGGTAAATTTTTTGATCAATTTTGGGGTGAACAAAGAAAAATTGAATTGAGTGGGATTTATTATTTTTGTTTACTTTTCATGTATTTGACATATTTTACAAAGATCAATTATTTTATTAGCAGAGTCGAGGGCTCCCCCCAAAGTGCAATTACAAAATTAGCTGGCATTTAGTATAGTACTGTATAAAAAATACAATGGGTTTCTTGTTTGTGCCTTTGACAAAGGTTAAGCTTGGATCGAAAGCTATTAAAAGCTATGACTAGCTTTACATGTATGTAAATTAATAAACATATAATACGTAGTTGCCATTTTAAACATACTATAACTTGCTTATAAGAATTATTGCCTATCATGCCGATGTTCATACACAGCCTACATTTAGCCTTAATTTTCCTCAGGTAATTTATGGCATTGTTTCTATGAGATGAAAACTAACAAAGTCCTTTCACCTGATGATTAATTACCAATGTATGGGAATCTCATTCCAATTCAAATGCAATTAGTTCGTCGTTTTCTCCGAAGTGCATCATGTACAGTGTATAGTGTCAGTGTTTACTTGGTTTTATTAACAATGTGCTGCACATAACGTTATTCAAGCTGTCTTAAAATTTAACACGCCCATCCTAATTACTGTGCTGAGTTCTTTTCAGCATTGTCATAGAGCTTATACGTTAAACCATACCTCCAATCTCTCTTCAAAAATGAAGGATTCAGAAGGACTGAGGGCTGTAGGCCCAAATAACAAGTGCTTATTACAAGGTCAGGCATTCTAATCATCTAATAAAGTCCAAACAATAGATTGATTGCGCGACAATGTTGACATGTGGTCGTGTGACCCCCTATTGGGTTTGACGCCGTACAGCTGATGGCAAAATGCGTGTAAAGAGATAGGCCGTGACACAGAGTGAGTTCGAAAACAGTCGATTTTACTTTTGTTAAGTGATAAATTAGTTAATCAGCCCCTTTATTTTAAGTAGTATGTTGTGGCATTAATGTAAATCACATCTCTGTTTCATAATTTAACAGGATTCTACTAAAAAGAGTTTTTTTAGCCATGCACTACCGGCGTCGGACGACTAATTAGTAATATGTAGCCACCCGCCTGTTATTTTGTTTGTAATGTAGGCCTAAATCACTGTAAAAAAAAGGATAAACAACGTTGGAAAAGTGAGCATTAATACCTAGCCTTGCAAAATTTTAAATAGGCAAAGGAATCACACAGTTTTGGAAAGCAATTTCTTTGGATGATTTCAGCTTCAAAACTTTGAAACTTTTGTGTTGAAAAGTGTGTGGTGATTGCGGTCGCTGGCCTAATGTTCTATGGTGCACGCATGTACACACCGTGGAGTGACATAGGAGAGGAGGACATTAGAGGATTGAGGTCACCTGTAGGCGAAAAGGCCTCAGGGAGTCGGAATTTAAATCTATAATACACCTTTTAATATACATGTAGTGTTCTTGTAAATTTCCCTAGATAAAATAGGGTCTCATACAATGATAAATTTAAACCAGCAAATGACCTCAAAATCCATTGAAGTCTGTCTTTATACTTTCTATTGTTTTTAAGATTTTACAAGAAACGATTTCGTCCGGCAACTTTACACACACAAAATATTAGAAGTCTGGCTAGCTGTTTGTATTGTGCATTATAAAGAACTCTCCAGTATATTGAGTAGATGTAGCAAATTCTGAGTTTTGATTCATAGCAACTGATACATTTTGTGAGCGTAATATAATGCTGGTTAATAATATTGCAAATTTTAATACCAAAAAATGAATTAGGGTATAAACAAAATTGGAGTTTGCCATACATTTTTGTGAGGAGTTGAATAAATTAAGGGCCTTTAAATGATTCTCATTTTATCAAATTACTGTATTATCAGCCAGATACCTTTGTATCTACTTTTGCACAAAATAGGGGTTTTAAAAACATCAAAGCCCACCACCGAGTCAATATAAGCCCAAAACAAATAATTAAATGCTAAAATAGGCCTACAGAGTACCCAAGTGCTCCTTTAAATAGATTGCATATCCAGCAGTGTGTATGTAAGTTGTAATTGTTGACAAGACTCTGTTATTGATCCCTTTCAAAGGCTGGAGGTCTCACCATGTCGACATCAAAAGATTTGGGCTACAAAGATCGTTCAGTTACGGCATACATATGAAAAGAACTGACAGAAAAGAACTGATCAATATTTAAGTGTGTTACCAAAGAAGTGGCTCCTCTGTAAATATACATTACTGTATGTACAATGTACAATACTGTATGTATTGGCAGACTTCTCCGTACAAAATATTTTGTGGCCCAAAACAATATTGTAATTTGTATTAAGCTGTGGAGAAACTGAAAATGAACAGTGGTTTTGTCAGGAATATATATATTCCAACCATTTCTTCATTTTGTCTAAATCTTGTCAACAAAATTTGTTTGTTTTTCCAGATATTCTTTGATATGTTGTTTTTGTTTGTTTATTTTTATTTTATTTTATTTTTTTTTTTTTTAAGGGGGGCGGGGGTTTCTTATCCCACAAGTAGCAGTCCTTAGTTCTCTCTTTTAGATACTTGTTTGTCTTCCAGTTTCGGTCTTTAAATTAGTGAGCATTTGTATAAAGTCTACATGCATGATTGCTTGTAATTTTCTCGTTCACTTGCCATCCGTTTTATAATCTTCTGGTACGTGGTTTTATGTAGTGAATCGACATTTCACGTTTTCATTGCATGCCGTTTGCAATTTGTTCTGGGTGAGGCCGGCAAACAAATGAATTCTCAAGCTTATTAAACTTAATTGAATGACATTGCAAGCTCTTGTGTACAGCAACACTAATTATAATATCCTACAAATGAATTGTTGTTTTTTTTGGGTTTGCTTTGAGCTACATGTACTGGGTATGTTTGAATAGGATCTATAATTGGATGTGATACATACATGTCTGTAATTGACTGGTGGGTGTGTGTGAGGGAGTATTACATTTAAAGGGGCTGTGTCGTCATGTTTATAGCAGGCCAGTGGCTGTGCATTGAAAGATGAACTCTCAACAAGATACTGCATGCGCGCGCGTGCGTGCAGTCAAATCACAGAGGGCGCCATCTTTATCAAACTGTTGTGACCGCAGGCGAGCACGCGCGCGCAGTACATGTAACTGCAACTGGGTTATTCCATTTATTGCTATAATCATGATGACACAGCCCCTTTAAAGAGAGTAGACCAAATTGGTTGAGGGTAAACTGCTAGAGTTCATTCATTACAAATTTCAACTCTCGTTTGGAAAAAAGTTAGTTACTCAATATTTACGAACAAGTACGTGTGTCATACAGTACATAAATGCACGTGTGCACATTTATACACTGAAGTTTATTTACAACCTAACACTGAAGTTTATTTACAACATAACACTGAAGTTTAACACATAAAGATTCTTCCCATATTTTGAACTATTACAACCAGTTTACTTATTCCAACCAAAAATTCTACTTTTTTGTTTTTAATTTTTTGTTTATTTTTGATTGTTTATGCTGCATCAGAATGCATTTAAAGACGCCAGGCTCGTTGCCATTATCCGACGGCCGTTTTCGTGGCACGAAAGATCATGTACATGTCCCTGTACACACGTACAACGTGAAACAGGTCGCCTTTCTCACTGCAAGAGATACCCGATGGCTATGTTTTTTTCCCTGACGAGCCTGTATAAACGCCTCAGTAAAAACAAAAATAAAAAGGAACAAAAACGTGCCTCTTCAGCTCACCAAGAATTCTTTATTGTTAAACACCCGGGCCCGATTTCACAAAGAGTAAAGATTGATTTTCAGTGCAAATCAATCGCAATCGCTAAAGAAAAGTGTGATGTCACAATGCAAATTACTATGGTAATACTGACAACTCATCTTAAGATGAGTCTTAGTGCTTTGTGAAATCGGCCCCTGGCCTCATACTGGGGCCTAATTTAAATCAGAGGGAAATAATTCACTATTAAAACTGATTGCCCTTGTAAAGCGTATTTATTGACAATACAATAGAATGTATGTACAAGGTGTGAAACTTGTCATTGGTGGATGTTTTCTGCCTGCCTCCTCATGCCCATGAAATTGTTAAATCCATATTACCATGGAAACACAGTCCCTTTGATTAGAGGCATCCTACCCCCAAAATAATATTCCTGAAGATGTGTTTGTATCGAACACTTTTGTGACACACTTTCACGAGTGTCCCTAGATTTAAACACTAGCTCCCTGGTTGCAGATCTCTGCACACTTTTGACTGAGTACAACGTCCTTGGCTGTAATTTTCATGGCCGTTTCTGTTGTAAAGGAAACTGTCGCTATGGTTACAGTTCATCACGTAAAGACAATCCCGCGTATAAACAACGTACGGTACACCCGAACACAGCGCGTATAAGTCAGTCAGTGGTAATAGGCTTTATAAAAGCTTTTAAACGGGTAGTGATGAATAAACCAATGAATTTGAATTAGCCCACATGTGATGTGGATAATTAATGTCGATTAAAAGAGACGACAACATGAATTATTCAGATTTTTTTTACAGTTAAAAAGTATCAACAGCAGACTCTTTAGAATAAAGTCTGGCCGATGATCTCTCCATGTATTTTTGATTAAATCAAACTTTAGTCATGGATTAGAATGATTATTTTCACATTGTTAATGTCAGATGTACAATTGTAATGTAATGTAACTACATCTACTTCACTACATATATCCTTTTTAAATTAACTTCATTTAACTCTGGTAATTAATGGTATTTCTTTGAATAATGAATTAGGTTTGAGGGTCAGTGGTTTTATTACAACTGGACACTGAGTCTCCAAGGAATGGATGTGGTTTCTCCTCATGGGGGGCGGGGTTCTTGACAAATCTTAATGGGTTGGAAAGTAATAAAAAGTAACAGGGGAATTGATTTAGAATTATTTTTATCTCAGGCACCAGAGGGTGCACAACATTATTATTGCTCATCTGAAAAATCTACAGTAGAATTTAATAGTTGTAGTTGAGCATGAAGAAGAAATCGTACAGTGTGAATTCATAAAGTATACCATAACAACAGTTTATACGTACATGTACATGTATATGAACATTTCACTGACATATACAGTGTGCAATACAGAGGAATTCGAAGGGATTGTGGTGTGACGTAGAAGAAGAGGATATTGGAGGAATTGGGCCCCATTCTAGCCAAACTGCCTGGTCTGTTGGCTAGCATGTGGCCCAATTCTTCTCCTGTGTTACACTGCACCCAGTTGTTTGGACTTACACATTCTTGGAATGCCTGATCCTGTGATAAGCACTGGTTGTTTGGGCCTGAGGTCCCAGTTCCGTCGAATTCCTTCACTTTGGCAAAGGGATTTAGAAGGATTTGGGACTGTAGTGTAAGGGTTGCATTCTACATAAATGAACATGGACTAATACAATTGTTTTGTTAGTGCAGAAATTATCAGCATCCAAATCCTTTTTGTACATCAATCCTTTCTTTTATTCCTCTCCTTGCAGGACAAAACAAGCAAAGGGGGTCGTTTCTCTGGGATAACGACATTTTTCAGTTCACTCGGAGGGGGTAAGAACAAAGGAGGGAAGAGCAATGAACAAGAAATGAACACCAAGGGGAGACCATCATCAGAGCAGGGTCTGCCTCCGATCAATGCTGGCCAGGCCATGGTGTCTCAGAGTGCCCCCAGTCTTGGTGGCAAGAGGGGAAAGGAGAAGTTACCAGCTGGGTATACACCGATGCAATTTAAACATTTCAAGTAAGTATGTTCTGTGTGATCCTCTTGAGCATTGTCAGAATGACGTTAGCAAGACGCTTTTGGACACACTTAATATCTGTATGCTCTAAGTTGCATTTCATCGACAGGTGAAACAACTGTACCTAATGCAGTTTGAATCCTGGTCACGACACTGGTGGTCTTGAGCAAGACACTTGTGGTTTTGGGCAAGGCACTTGTGTTCTTGGGCATTCAGGTTGGCTCAGTGGTTTCTTTCCCTGCCTTTCACCTCTGTGGACCCCGGTTCAAATGCTGGACTGGAGCGATGCATGTGGATTGGGTTTACAGTCCCTACCTGATTGCATGGTTTTTTTCCTATTTGGGGTTTTCCTCCCACATCTAAAACTGACGTTTCTTCAACATCTTCTCTACACAGGTATCTTCAGGCCTACGGGTCACAGTGCTAGTCATTTTGAGGGTCCCTTGGTTTCATTACCAGAAAAATATAAATAAAGACACTTTTATGGTCTTGGGCAAGACTTGTGGTCTTGGGCGAGACACTTGTGGTCTTGGGCCTGACACTTGTGTTCTTGGGCAAGACACTTGTGTTCTTGGGCAAGACACTTGTGTTCTTGGGCAAGACACTTGTGTTCTTGGGCAAGACACTTGTGTTCTTGGGCATGACACTAAATTGCAATTGCTTCTAATCACCCAGGAATAAATGGATACCTGCGAGAGAAGAGATTGTTGATGTGAATGATTGGGAACCTGTGTGTCGATTGGTTGCCGGTGCTGCATACTGTGAAGGAGTTTAGTGGTTTCAGGAAAGCTTAGGGCCTAATGAACAGGGGTAGAAATACTGTAAGGTGCTTTGATACAATATTCAAAAGCGCCTTATTTTTTAAAAGTCTGTTTTTCTATTTACTGCTAATTTGGATGGCCTTCCAAACTTTGACTAAAACTGACCTTGCAGTGGAGGTACAACCTACAGGAAGACCATGATTGTACACCTCAACATGAGGCTGGCGATACAAGGGATAATCTAGATGATAGGGATTAAGGGATCCTAGAGTGAGGATTAGATGAGTGTGAAGGAGGGAGAGAGATCAGGAGGGAAAAGTGGTGACATGCTGGGATCATGGAGTGCCGGGATTAGGCAGTGCAATTGTTTAAAAGAATGAAAGCATTTACAGACACTGCCAATGTTGAGATGGGGCTTTAAATGAAATGTACAAGCTCCATGTAGACAGGTGTGTACAGCTAAATTAAACCGTTTTAGTTTGTCATTGGATCGTACACGCTGTGTTACGCTGTGTTACACTGTGTACAAATTATACAATTACATGTACTGGCCAGCTCTGTCTTGGGTGGGGGGTCAAGAGTTCAGACTTGCACAAACTGCAACGGCGTTAATAATTTATGGGTTGAAAGAGTTGCTGTTTTTTTTAATTGAGTAAGTGCCTTGAATGAGTTAAAGTGAAACTGCATGTGAAAATTGTCTGTTCATTAAAATAAATTCAGTATATATTTAGAGACATTCATTTATAAATTACTATTTTTCAGGAAAGACATGTTCCATAAAATAGTTGAGTAAGAAGAGAGTGGGAATTTTGTGGTATGTGTGCTTTGGTTATCTGCAAGACAATTTTGTGGTATGTGTGCTTTGGTTATCAGCAAGACGTGGTTAATTTGTATTAAAATGTTTTGATTATTTTCCAGAGAGTGCATGAGTAAAGCCAAAGCTTCAGAGAACTACAAACAGGTTCAAAGTTTCTACGAGATAGTTTTCAGTTCCTTCGCTCACATCAATGCAACGTTCATGGTAAGATGTTACTCAGTTCCTACCGTCAATAAAAGTTCCTTCGGCTTTTGCCAATCAATCTCGTGGGCCTCTTGAAAATGATCTTATCCTCATCCTCACACTGTGTACAGGTGTTCTTTATATCTTGTCCTAAGACAAGTCTACCCATGGTCTACCGTTGGGCAAGTTCGCGCTGCAACCATCGTCAACCAATGGTTGGTTTGTGTCTAACAGTGCGCATGCGCTTTAATATTAAAGCGCGAACGACTCTAGTTGAGCTAGGGTGAGCTAAATTGTGTAATGTCAACATGGCTGCCTCCAGTAATATGTTTGCATTGTTATAAACATAGGCCTACTCACATTTTCTTCTCCTTCGCCGATTCTGCAATTTTTATTTTTATTTTGTCGTGGTTCCCGGGCAGTTGGTCACAGTTAAGAACGAACAAATCCTGTGATAACCAGCGAAGCAACCATTGAGCGACCGCCGTCAGTAGGCTGGTTCCAAATAGTGGACTAGCGTTGACTAACCATAGGTGACTAGACAGCGCTTGGGTGAAGTTAGTCGAGCAATAGTCGACAATTGTCCTTGTGCGAAAGTTTGCCCATTGCTGTAGGGTCTACCTGAGTGAAGGCATCCCTGGATTCCTGTGAACTAAAGGCATTGCCTTTTACCAGCAACTCCTTCATGTGATTTACTAGGATCCTTCCTCACTCCAACGCCATACAGCAACTCAACACCCAAAATGTTGGACTCTTGATTGTGGTGCTATCCCACATCCCATTGAGTGATTTAAAAGGATCCTTCCTCACTCTTAACAAAATCCAACACCATCAGGCTCACTCTACTCCCAAACTGTTGGACTCTGATTATGGTGGCATGCCTCATCCCATGTGAAGTGTAATCAGTTTACTAGTGCAGTCCTCGGTCCAACACCATTCAGTAACTCAACACCCAAACTGTTGGACTCTGATTATGGTGGCATGCCTCATCCCATGTGAAGTGTAATCAGTTTACTAGTGCAGTCCTCGGTCCAACACCATTCAGTAACTCAACACCCAAACTGTTGGACTCTGATTATGGTGGCATGCCTCATCCCATGTGAAGCATCTAATCAGTTTACTAGCTCAACCCTCAGTCAAACAGAATCAAGCAAAACATGCTGTTTGATTTTGATTGGATAACGAAGAAAAACCAGAGTCTAAATTTCCAACTTTACCTCGGTGAAGGATCGCAAAGTGCCAAACGTTAAATGTCAATATTCCACGATGCCTTTGTTTTATCCATCTTGTACATCTCTATTCCCCATCTTGTTCATAATATAATTCTTAATAAAAGTGTAATTTATGATGGTTTGTAAATTTGTTAATTTCTTAATGGTCAGTATGCGAACTTTTTTTTTTTTAATGTTAATTTCCGTAACGCCCTTGTATTTCTTCAGATTCGTTTGTATATTTTTTGTTTTATTTTAACCTCTTGTGATGTATCCTTACTTTTTAATATCTTTTTGTTGTAAACCATGTGCAGTTCAGCTGAAGCTGCCATTCGTGATATTTTTTTAAGAAACCATGTTGGATTGAATTGAATTGGAGACTAATGAAGACTTTTGAGGACACTAGGTGGCAGTAGACTTACCAGGTAACTTCATTGTTTTACTGGAAATGTGGGCATGCTCATAACAATGACAAGTAACCTGGTAAGTCTGCTGCCACCTAGTGTTCCAAAGTCTCCAATTGAATTGAAATAAATCACCTACCTGTACGGTGTACGTGAATGCAACTTTTATCTTGGTATTGATTTCTTCACTGACAGGAAGTAGGTAAAGACCCACGCAGCACGGAGGAATCCGGATTGGCTCAGGGATATGTCCAAGCAGTGTTTCATCATCTACTGGAAGTACCAGAGGATATCCAGAAGACGACACTGAAAGCAATCATCAATAGCTTGCTCAAAGACATGAAAAGGTAGTCAGATGGTTATGTCCTTGGGAGTGCTGCCTCAGCATGACTGGCTTCTCGTCACCTCAGCAGGCTCGTCTTTAGCCTTTAGTCAAGGTGCTTGCGGCAACCTGGAGTCTTTTTTTGTGTTTGCGATGGTTGCGCTCTGGTGATGTAAACTATCCTGGTTGCCGCTAGCACCTTGACTAAAGCAGTGGCGTGACTAGGGGGGGGGGGGGGGGGGGCAATTGATGTCCATGTCCCCCCCCCCCCCCCCCCCCCCCCCACCCCACCCCCCCCCCCCCCCCCACACACACACACATTTAAATGGACTTTTGAGATTAAAAATTACCAGAATAAAAGGCGTTTTTCTTGTAAACTATATTTCTATTACAGGCAGACAGTGTACTGTTTTTACCTCCACGTCAGATATCTTATAAAAAATAGTAAACGGCATAACAAGAGCACTGAAAAGGGGCTTGTTTCAGGAAAAGTGAACATGTTTAATTGACCAGAAGTACCCCCCCCCCACCCCTAGAAAAAATGGTGCACCCCTTGCGTCCCCTCAAATGTTACCCTAGTTTCGCCGCTAGACTAAAGGCTAGCCTGGCATTAAAAATAGCTGAATAGGCTACAGATAGAGTTATCCCCGGTGTCTGTAGTCTTTACCTTGGTGACTCTTCAAAAAACTTCCAGAGTCTTCAGGAGTTCTCAAAAAAGTGCCCTTCATAAAACTAAAATGACCGTGACCCTTCACAGATGAAATTCCAGGCCTACTTTTGAGGATGTTGTGATATTTTATTGGCTTAACCTCCCTATGCTCAGTAACTATGAATGTTTTAAGAGATAATGATAAATGAGCATGATCCTCAAGGTTATTTGTATTATAGAGACCTGTTTGGCATGGACGAAGAGACCATATAATGAATCAATAAAAATGTTGACAAAATATAGAGACTGCCAACATTGGGGGTAGATGGCTCAGTTGGTAGAACACCGGCCCAGAAACCCAGAGGTCACGGGTTCAAATCCTACTTGTCAATTTTTCTTATTTACCCCAAAATTGATTTAAATGAATGTACACTATGCATGAATATTGTTAGTATACTTGCATAAATGTTTACTCTGGTTTAGGGAAGGATAATTAAGGAAATTAATGGACTTGTTTTTCTCAGAATTATTTTAATTTCTTTTATTTCATTTTGTTTTAATTTCAGACCAAGAGACAAGAATGATTTGAGGGCATACTTGGTATTGATACAGGTAAGTTATAAAAAAAACAGTCATCTTCTTGTGTTTTTTGTTTGTGTAAGAATTGTTCCATGAAATCAGCGAACATCCGTTAATAATAATGATAATAATATACAAATAAATTCCCTTCAAAAGTTTCAAATCTGCTAGAAATTGACAATTGAGTTGTCTTGTGGGCTTATCAGATTTTTTGTAATTTTTTTTGTTTTATGGAACAAACTTCCTCATTGTATTCGTAGTAAACCCTCTCTTTTGTCTTTGAAGTCGGCTCTAAAAACACATTTTTTCCTTCAAGTCTTTAGGTAATTTTTTGTGTAAGTCTTAATGAATCTCTTAATGAATTTCTGTGCTTTTTGCACTTTTGAACGTATTGTTATAACATGGTGCTATGTAAAGGAACACGTCTCATACTTCAAATCATAACTCCGCATACCTTGCAGGAAAAAATACTGAGCGCTTTGAGACGCCCATCGGGTGTGATAAAGCGGTATATAAGAACTGCGTATTATTATTATTATTATTATTTGTTTTCTTCTGTAGAATCCTCAGTTTAATCAGACCTCCACATACGTCATCTTTGCTCATCTACTCCGTCAGATGTCAGGACTCTGTGATCAAGACCACCACTATCTCGTCCATTGGTTTAAAAGGTTGGTGTTATAAATGATTCACTCTGCCGCCATTGGAACCAAGCTCGTAACTTTCAGGCAATAGAATTCCTCTTTTTTGGGGCAAGGAAATCTGACGCAGAAAATATTGTTGGCGTAGGGCTGGGAATCCAGTTGTCTATCTGTGTTGTGGATGTAGGGCTGAGAATTAATGTATTTATCGTTGCTGTGCGTGATTATATAAACTCATCTACACACTGTGTACAATGCTTTATGCTTAACCCTAGCAGTGATTAGATTGGTCCAATATGCTAACTGTGTATTGCCAGGGCTGATTGAATTATTACAACATTGGGAGTGTCTTGGCCGAACGGTCTATTTCGCCGAAACTTAATTTCTGTATAGTTTACAGAATGTGGGTTCGAATCCCGGCCTGGCCAGTCGCGGACACTTGGTGTCCTTAAACAAGACATTTTACCATAATTGCTTTGACCTTCTGTTTTATCGCAGACTTCCAAAGGACTCTTTCAAGGACATCGTAAATCGACTTCTCCAGTTCATTTCCATCCGTTTGTTCCCTCCGGAGCCAGCTGACCTACCACCTATCGGCAAATGTTCTTGGTGGATTCCATCCGTGGCCAAAGTCTTGGCTCTTTTGAGTAAGATTTACCCTCTCTCTCTCTCTCTCTCTCTCTCTCTCTCTCTCTCTCTCTCTCTCTCTCTCTCTCTCTCTCAAGGATTTCTTTTAAAGACAATTTGGGAAATACTCGGAAGACATTTGGGAACTGCTTCAACCATGCTTGAAAGAATTAAACAAATTACACATCCTAAAATTTGGCACCTTCAAACAAAGATATTGACAAAATAGGGAGACCGCCAACATTAGGGCTGAATAGCTCAGTTGGTAGAACGCCGGTACATTAATCCTAGGGTAGCTGGTTCAAATCCCGCTCCAGTCAAATTTTCTTAGTTCACCCCAAAATTGAGTTAAAATTTACCCATTCAGTTTCCCTTGTGGTTTATTGGTTACTATTTGAAATTAAAAAGTTGCATCCCCTCAGGGTGATCGCTGTCCTGCCACTTCCCAGGTTATATCCACAGAGATATAAAGCTCTATGGTTGGGGTGTGATCCCAAATAAAGATACTGACAAAGTAGGGAGACCACCAACATTAGGGCTGGATAGCTCAGTTGGCTGAACGCCGGTACATTAATTCAGGGTAGCTTGTTCAAATCCCGCTGCAGTCAATTTTTCTTTGGTCACCCCATAATTGAACAAATAAACGTAACTTACAGTGTGCTTATAAAATATATGCTATTGTAACCGTGGTACTGGGAAAGTTTTTGTATTATTAAAAGAATAAATAACTAAATATTATGGTAATTTTCCACCAATGTACGGAAGCTTAAAGTGGCCATCTGCATTTCCAAGTAATTTATCTTGGAAAGATGGAATACTGAAATATTGTTACTTTTGAAGATGGAACAATTATCTTGGAAAGATGTAGTAATCAGCATAGAAAGAATTAATCCTGAGATAAATATCGCTGTATTCCATCTTTCTATGATAAATTATAGAATTACTTCAGTAACTTGGAAACGCGGATGGCCTTTTTTCAGCTTCCGTACCACTGTGAAATGAAGCTGCTCTGATATTCTACACTGGTTTTTGTTCCTGTTTTAGATGCAGCCAACTCACTGGTAACTCCAAACAAGATTCTTTATACAAGCTTCTATAATAACACCTTGGATCATGTCGATCTGATGAAGGAGTATTATGCCTGGCAGAATCCTAACAACTATCAAACGTAAGATCAAATTATTTATAAACTGTTCCCACTTTGACGTCACAAAGTGTAAAAGTCGGCCATCTTAACAGGCAATGATGAATACATTTTTGATTGCACAACTATGCATTATGCGCAAATATCCCGTGTAGCTCGCAATTGCTTTTATGATTGGTTGTTAAACCACTTGGCTGCGTAGAAAAATTAGAACGCTTGCTGCAGCTCAAAGCAAAGCCCAAGTTCCCAGTAAAGATGACATTTTTGGGGAATATCTTTATATCAGCATCGTGTTTGTGTTCCTGCCACAAGTTAAGCATTCAATTTTTTCATCAATGTAAATCGAAATGGCAGTCAAATATCTGATTGGATTTCTTACAATTTTATCTGATATGCACTCTCTCTGAGCAACACACGAACATGGTCACATCATTCCCCAAAATGGGTTGGTGTCAGTAGTCTTTGTTTTCATGCTACAAGCAAAAGCAAGAATTATAGAACGAGAGCATATCATCACTGAATTTCTCGAGTAAACAGCATATTACCTGGTCATTTCTTATTTTTGTTCTAGGTTCACATTCTGCCTCTCTTACCTGGTCATTTCTTATGTTTGGTCTAGGTTCACATTCTGCCTCTCTTACCTGGTCATTTCTTGTGTCCGGTCTAGGTTCACATTCTGCCTCTCTTACCTGGTCATTTCTTATTTTTGTTCTAGGTTCACATTCTGCATCTTTTACCTGGTCATTTCTTGTGGTCGGTCTAGGTTCACATTCTGCCTCTCTTACCCGGTCATTTCTTATGTTTGTTCTGTGTTCACATTCTGCCCATCTTACCTGGTCATTTCTTATTTTTATTCTAGGTTCACATTCTGCATCTTTTACCTGGTCATTTCTTGTGTTCGGTCTAGGTTCACATTCTGCCTCTCTTACCTGGTCATTTCTTATGTTTGTTCTAGGCTCACATTCTGCCTCTCTTACCCGGTCATTTCTTATGTTTGGTCTAGGTTCACATTCTGCCTCTCTTATCTGGTCATTTCTTATTTATCTTTCTAGGTTCACATTCTGCCAGTACCCTTTCATTCTCAGTCTGCAAGCCAAACGTACAATTATGCAGAAAGATTCTGAACAGCAGATGATAATGACAGCTAGAGTAAGTCAAACAAAATAACTTACGCTTCTTGTATCGGCCTTATTACCTGTTACAATTCACTAGTGCACCCTCCCCCCCCCCCCCTCAAAAAAAAAAAAAAAAAGATAAATAAATAAATAAATACAAATAAAAATAAATAAATAGATAAATAAATAAATGAACAAATAAATTATAATCTTGAAGAAATGTTTACATCATTATTGCCATTTAATGAAAATTTTTTGAACTTGATTCATTTGCTGTTTTAACTCATAGCAGCGAGATAGAGAAAAACAGA
Source organism: Marthasterias glacialis (assembly GCA_911728455.2). NCBI lineage: Eukaryota > Metazoa > Echinodermata > Asteroidea > Forcipulatida > Asteriidae > Marthasterias > Marthasterias glacialis. The sequence goes on from OU452231.1 coordinate 5,242,923, forward strand.
ACCCACTTCACATTAGCCTTCCATGTAGTTACGATGGTCAATAGCCAATCAAATAACTTGATATATTTGCCCTTGCCCAGGTATCCACTTTAATGAACCTTCGAAAACTGTAAATAACGAAAATGAAAAATCAATCATTTTTATTTGGAAATTGTAATCTCTATGATAATTTTCTTTTGGTAGAGGAGTCTGGTAGCCAAGGTTCAACAGAGGCAGATGCCAAACATGAACATGTTATTCCTCAACCTCAAAGTACGACGATCTCATCTAGTCTCAGATTCATTACATGAGGTATGTACACATGAAATCAAAATGAAAGTCACGATCATTGCATCGGCTCAGAATTTGTTGGGTTATTTTGGGTGCATTTGGCTATTAACAAACATTGATGCCAGTCGTGGGTCGAGCGATTTTGTGCATGGGACTCAAGAGTACGAGTTTGAGTCCCGGTCATGACACTTATGTCCTTAAGCAAGGCGCTTAACCATAGTTGCTTCTCTTAATCTAGGTGTATAAATGGGAACCTGAGAGGGCTGAGACACTGTTGTGTTGGATTTAACCCTTTGGTGCTACTTTAAGCAGCTTTGGGTTGTATACTTTAGAAAGTTTGAGGAATGGTCTAAGTATGCCCAATGAATAATAATAATAATAATAATAATGAACATTTGTAGTGCGCCATGTCTATTAAAAATGACACTCCTGGCGCATGAAGATACTCTGCAATAAAAACAACACTACAGACATGACAGTACTTAAAGCCTAGATGAATACAGGTGAGTTTTCAAGTTGGTTTTGAAGCTGGATAGAGTGTCTGCTTGTCTTAGATCCAGTGGAAGACGATTCCATAGAGATGGTCCGGAATTTGAGAAAGAACGGTCTCCCCAACTGTGTTTGGAACGCGGGATGTTAAGGAGCATGGTGTTTGTGGAGCGAAGCTGTCTTGTAGAAACACTTAGCTGTAATGAATCCTGTAGGTATTTGGGGGATGTGCCATGGATGGAGTGGTAGATGAGGAGAAGAACCTTGAAGATGATGCGCTGATGAACTGGGAGCCAATGAAGTGCTTGTAAGATTGGAGAGATGAACTGGGATGATAATGTTGTAAGGGGCCTTGATCTACAATGCCGGCCATATCTTGTCCCCCACCCCCACCTGGCCCCCGGTCGATGTTGGTTCTAAATGTGTTATCTGAACTCCAGCTAGGGTCAACAATATTGAGCGGGGGAGTGGGGGACAGGGGAGGGTGTGTTTATTGTCACGTGACCCAAGTATTTTGGCCAGGATTGTAGCTACTAGGATATGCGCAAAATAAGAAAAATAAGAACCAAGTAGTAGTAGTGTTTTTCATTTCATTTATTGATTCTGGTTGTAAAGCCAAGGATTCTCAGAAAAGTGAACTTAATCACTGTACTAGCCAAGAACCCCATGGAGAGAAGACAAGGAAGAAAGTTTCAGTTTTAGATGTGGGAGGAAAACCCCGGAGATTTATTCCAGGGAAAACCCACGCAATCAGGTAGGGACTGAAAAACCCAATCCACATAGTGGCCCCCGGCGGGATTCGAACCGGGGTCCTAGAGGTGGAAGGCGAGGAAAGATATCACTGCGCCAACCTGACCACCCTAGTGTTATTATGTATAGATTCTGGATGACTTGATTGATTTGTTCTGTTTTGTTGTCAGGTTGCAAGGAAGAAAGCTGACCTGAAGAAGAAGTTGAGAGTACAGTTTCACAATGAACCTGGTCTAGATATGGGAGGTCTGACCAAAGAATGGTTTCTTCTACTGCTGAGAAAAATATTCAAAGAAGAATACGGTCAGTTTTTTTGACAAAATACAAAAAAGGTTATTTTTTATCTTTTTTTGTCTTGGGAAAATCATTGAGTGATATTTTAAGTGATAAATAAACTCAATATGTGGTACTTTGGGAAAAAACATAACGGTGTGAATGGAATTTCTAGACTGTGCAGGTCTCGCATGTATTAATCATTAAATCGGTGCACTCTCCTGCCCAACTGGCTCTTTCCACAATATTCCACAGGAAACTGTGGAGACTAAGTCCACAGTGCTTAAGCAATGGGGTTTCCTGATAATACCAGTTGTACAAGTGGCCGAGTGGTTTAGTACATCAGACTCAAGTTCTGGTGGCTGAGTCATCAGAATGTGGGTTCGAATCCCGGTCATGACACTTGCGTCCTTGAGCAAGACACTTGGCTATAATAATGCTTCAAATAGGGGAAGGAGGCAGTTATGTTTGTCTGGCAACGGATTCATTTATCTCTCCCTGTTCTGAGTTGTGCTGTGAAGAGACTTGCGTTTATATCTCGCCATGTCTTGTTTCTGCGCATTAGGGCAGGTTTCTATCCCTTCAAAAAAAGTAGCCCTCACTTCGAGTGGCCTTTGGGCCTTGTGATGGGCGAATTGCATACAAAAAATGTATAAAAATAAAAAAAGAAGAAGACCCTATGCACCCAATGCTTGCCTGGAGGGTAGGGTACTTTGTGGCAGTCTGTGGTACCAGTGTATAGGAGGGAGTAGAATCAAAATGAAAAGATGATCGAATTTTCGACCCTACTGGGTCTTCTTCTGGGCTAGTATGGTGGTTTGAATGCAGACAAATCTGCATTCAAACCACCCGATGTCAGCGTTCCCAACTTTTGGACGATGCCCTGTTCCATGTTCTGGCATTGTGTAAGGAGGGAGTTTTTGTTTTTTCTTCCTTCACACGTTTAAGCAATGTAGGTGAGAACACCTATTCTTTTTAGCACCTACATGTGGTTGTGGGGACTCCCTATTGTTGTTCTATTGTCCCTTTTCTATAGAATTACCTTGTGGGACAGGGTTTGACAAAGAAAAACGTTGTGGGGGACCTTTGTTCCGCAACGGTGTGTGTGCCTACCCACCAAAGTTCACAAAAGTCTTTGAATACACAGAATATTTGCCTGGTTTCTTGTTGTCTACTGAGTGATTGATAAAGGTATCATTCTAAACCACAAAAAAAAATTGTACGAATGAATTGAATGGCCTCACCCAATGACCTTACTGAAGTTGTTGAATTTGTTGTGCTCTGTGTCTTTGTACAGGTATGTTCACATACAATGAAAAGTCTCGGTGCTTCTGGTTTAATCCTGCGTGTGTGGACTGCAACCAAGAATTCAACCTTGTTGGTGTTGTATCCTTTGTATATTATTTCAGCTGGACAAGCATGGAGAAGTGGTTGGGAGAAGTGGGTTGGGTTGGGGGTAAGGTGGACTAGGAGATTTAGGGTGGGAAGGGGTGGAGTGGAGATGGGTGAGTGTAGAAGCCTCACAGCACTTTAGCTTGGCATATGAGGGTAAAAGGTTGTGATAGGTGGGGTGAGGTGGGCCAAGTAGAAAGTGATGGAGTGTAGAGGGTTGGAAGTAGGTGGGTGTAAGAGTCTAAAAGCACTTCAGCTTGGCATACTGTGAGGAAAGGGTTGGGATAAGTGGGGTGAGGTGGGCCAAGTAGGAAGCGATGGAGTGGAGAGGGTTGGACTAGAGGTTGAGAGGAGTGGGTTGGAGTAGGTGAGTTTAGGAGTCTAACAGCACTTCAGCTTCGCATACTGTGGGGAAAGGGTTGGGATAAGTGGGGTGAGGTGGGCCAAGTAAAAAGCGATGGAGTGGAGAGGGTTGGAGTAGGTGGGTGTAAGAGTCTAACAGCACTTCAGCTTGGCATACTGTGGGAAAATGTTTGCAGTTGAGGGGGAACGCTAGGGTGGGAAGGGGGTGGAGTGTAGAGGGTTTAATTGGGAGGTTTTCACCATGTGATATTTTAGTCTCCTTGACTTGTTCTCCTTCCTTCAGCTAATGGGCCTAGCTGTTTACAACAGCATTATCCTAGATATCCATTTCCCAGCGAGCACATACAAGAAGCTTTTAAGTCCAGCTGTGGTGCCGTATAACAACCCGGGGGCAGAGGTTGGGCGTGCCCCAGTCACACAAGATGACCTTGCCCAGGTCAACCCTGTAAGTCATCTTAAAAATTCTATTTGACACATTGGACTCCTGTCTTGTATTCTACGCATACATCAAGAATCTATGTTGCGCTGTGTTCGTATACACCTCTTGCGTATGACACACCGGGCTGATACAGCGCCCTCAGTCTAGTTCAATGAAGGCATCTCATTGGTTGAGGGGTGTACAAGCGTGTACGTGCATACGCATTTCCATTTTCTGAAATCGGCTTCTTATCAATTCCATACATAGAGTTCAAACTGAGTGTAACCATTTTTGGATGCACTGTTGTGCCATGTTATAGACCTTGTGCAACTTCGTCACAGATCACACACTTGCTTTGAACATTGCCATTTTGGTGATCACCTCTCCATAAGAAAAGTACACGAGGTTCATGTTTATTGTAAATCATTTAACAGATTCGAGCGGGAATATTGTAATCGTTTCCGAAAACGAAAAACTATTACGTCACTTAATGAATTTACTTACCAAGCTTACTTTCATAATGAAGATTTTTGAATTTTTTAGTCTAAAGAAGAAGATTTTATGTGGTAAAATTGCACAAAACTTATCAACGCATGTGTCAGCCTGACGCGCAGTAACATTACACACACAATTGAGTGTAATACAGAATACTTTTTTGCAGTGCTTGGCTCAATCGCACATCAGATAATTGTAACAGTTGCACTCGACTGAAATGGGCGCTGGTGATCACCAAAATAATTGCAAGTGGTCGGTGAAGTCACGTGCACAAGATCTTTGCGGTGTGAGATCTTCCCACAATGCAGGGTTCTTTCAAACGGAGGGCATTGCAGGAGATGTTGCATTGCCTGAACTGAGGTTCAGTCTCACAGTCAGAGATGGCTGGCGGTTTTTTGTTACCAAATTGAAATCGGCTGTTGCCATTAGTTGTAATTTTTACCCATACACGATGTGTGTTAAGCACTGTATACTCAGTACTTTCCCCGAGTCCTGTGAAAAAATTATTCACAGGCATTTTCCTCGGGTGGGATTCAAACCCACGACCCCCGCCGTTCTAGAGCAGATGTCTTACCAACTAGACTACCGAGACTGCCTGGTAGCTAGAGGCAGTTTGCATCCTATTAGCAGCAAGCACTGCGACCGTTATAATAGATGTTATTTATTTATCCCCGATGCAAAAATTAACATCAGTTATTGCCACTTCTGAAAGGGGTTTGAGATAAAATATTATCCCATAACTCTCATACATTCCTGGTATTTCTTTGTCACTCTGTGTAGGAGTTAGCCCATGGTTTACAGGAGCTCCTAGCCTATGATGGTAATGTGGAAGAGGATCTGTGTACGAATTTCCAGGTAAGATCATTTTCAAGTAGCATTTAGTCACATTACTCCTATAAGGTGAGACGTCTTTAACCCTAACCCCCCCAGAATCATTGTCTAGAGACCCTCCCATATTAACTAATTTCTCACATTTTGTTTTTTGTTTTGATGTTAAGGTGTCGTTACCGGTGTATGGTACAGTCCACACAGTTGACTTGAAGCCTGATGGGGCCAATATACCAGTCACTAATGACAACAGAAAAGGTAAATTAATGCCCCCTGATCACGGTGTGTCCTTCGTTCATAAACGTAAACTTAGAAGATTCTTTACTCTCTCGACCTTTAGCATGTGGCGGTAATTTGCATCCTTATTATTGGGAAAATTCTTTTGTGTATTAATAATAACGGCTTTTATACAGCGCAATTCCAAAGAAATTATCCTTGCACTTCAAACATTATTACCCCTGGTCACTGGGCCTTTTTTTTCATTCTTTAAACCATCTCAGCTCCCTGGGGAGTATACAGCCTGTGCTACCAAGTATGTAGCGCACCAAGCTAAACCAATCACAAGAACCATCTCCACCCTCACAGGTACCCATTTACTCCTGGGTGAAGAGAAGCAATTATAGTTGAGTGTCTTTCTCATGGACACAAGTGTCATGACCGGGATTCAAACCAATACCGTGATGACTTAGCAAAACAGCTACAACACACGTTCGATGCTGCGTTTGACCTCAAGATGGCAGCGAACGCAAAAGGTCTATAAGCTTCCTGTGAAGTCAAGAATTTTGTCACCAAACGTGTAGTTTGTCTTTGCCTTTAGAACTTGTCTATTTAAGACCATGGTGATTTTTCTTGTGGGGAACGTTTAGATTTCTGGAAGTATTAACCAAGTGTTTGTCTTTGTCATCTTAGAGTACGTAGATCTCTACCTGAACTATCTACTGAATGAGTCGATCTATCAGCAGTTTGCAGCATTCTACCATGGCTTCCACAGTGTCTGTGCCTCTAATGCTCTGATCATGCTCAAACCTGAAGAGGTAGAGATGCTCGTATGTGGGAGTCCCAATCTAGATCTTGATGCGTTGGAGAAGGTGACTACGTATGATGGCTTTACAAAGGATGATCAGACTATCAGGTGAGCTGGAAAACTTTACCCCGATTTCATTGCTCTGTTCACTGTTAGCAAAAATTTGGCGCTTACAGTTAGCAGGAAAAAACCATGCTTAAGCGTACTTCACAGGTTAGCAAGGAGATTTTGATTGTGTGCATGAGTAGTTCTTATTACTAAGCATTTTTTTGGCTGAAGCAGCTTATGCAAAAGTTTCATACTAACAATGTAAGCAGAGAATGGTGACCATAAGCACAGAATTCTGCGGTAAGCAAAGCCATGACATTAGGCCCTGGTTTTATAAAAAGGGAATAAAAGCATGGTGACTGAGGTCTTCAACAACCGTTAAAAACCAGCAGGGTCGTGGTTGTGTGATAAAGGGTCCAAGCAGAAGGCCACGACCCTGCAAGGTTTTATACGGATGATTAAGACCGAGGAACTACTCTTTTATTCTTTGATGAAAAGCATAATAATGTAGGAAAATCCGTGAAACTTTTCTGGTTTTTTTTTTTATAGTTTTTTTAAAATTCCTGTCAAGTTCTCAGGCTCCATTTCGCGAAGGGTCAAAGTGCATGCGGCACTCAACGGTTGTGCGTACGCGCACTATAAGACTTGAGTACCAGTAGGCCTATGTATTGATTGCTCTATGTGTAAATTAGCACCCGCATAACATAATTGCTGTCTGGTTATAAACACTCTCGGCCATGTCTTTACCAGCCGTTTGAACACCCCCATGTGACATGCTCTCGACCAATCAGAATGGATAAACTATCTGGGGTGTGTATGAATAGAGAATAAGAGCATCTTGCTAACACTGAGATGAGGTGCCGTTATTTCTCCATTCAGCTTTGTAGATTCCTCTGGCTTGGTCATCGACATATAGAAGAATACCTCGCCCAATAGCTTCCTGAGAAGTCAAGGATTTTGACGCCAAACTTGTAGTTTGTCTTTGCCTGTAGAACTTGTCTTTGACCTGTTATTCAAGATCAGAAACAATTTTCTTCTTCTCGCTTAAACAAACAGGTACTTTTGGGAGGTTGTGAAGGCATTCCCTGTCCCACTTCAGAAGAAAGTCTTATTATTTGCAACTGGAAGTGATCGCATCCCAATCGGAGGAATGGGAGAGATGACATTTAAGATTGTCAAAGTCAACGCCTCAACCAGCATGTAAGTAAAACTTATATCTCAAATTTCTGCCATTCCTTTTTTATTTTTGGAGAGGCGATAGGGAAGGTAAACCTTTACACAGTATATGTACTATATTTTGACTCATCTACATTTAAGCACAGAATGCTGCCATTGATACGGGTTATGGCATGGTTGGTAGTCACCAAACCCTCCATTGGTTTTTTCATCCACTCTCACCCCTGTATGTTTTAGGGGCTAACAAAGAAAATTGACTGGAGCGGGATTTGAACCTGCGACCTCCGGATTAACGTACCGACACTCTACCAACTGAGCTATTCAACCATGTGTTGGCGGTCTCCCTAGTTAGTCAATATCTTTGTTGAGGGCCAGTCAGAGTGCCAATTCTTTTCACCCCAAAATTAAATTTAAATTTACCCAGTCAGTTTCCCTTGTGGTTTGTTACTTGACATTAATATTTTTATATTATACATTTTTTTCTGTATTACTGGACTTGTATTTATTGGTTGTGCAAAAGTCTCCTTGATAGGAGACTTTTGGACGGTCCTTTTTCACGATTCTCACTAGTAGTACGCATGCCCAGAACCTTACGCGTGATACTGAGCATGTTCGCGCATGCCCAGAACTGTAAAAAAGAACTGTCAAAAAGGATCATTCAGTCTGCTGCCGCCAGCGTCTCAAAAGTCTCCCATTGAAGGCAAACATTACTCCGAGTGAACAGGAGGTCATATGACCTAAAAAAAAATTTATTTCAATTAAGAGAAATTCAACTTGTCCTCATGTTTCTACTGACAGGTTACCGATGTCTCACACATGCTTTAATCAGCTCATCCTACCGCCCTACAAGAGCAGACGACAGTTGAAACATAAAGTCACCATCGCTATCTCCAACGCTGAAGGTTTTGGGTTGGAATGAGACCTCACTCACCCATTCCATCATCGCCAAGTTGCTTCAGAGGCAACTTTCTTTTTTTCTTGTTTCCAGTACGCCTCAGCAATCCACAGTCCTGTCCTTTAAAGGATTGGTACTATAGATCAATCCATTAAGCCCCGCCTACCTTAGCAACTGCCTAGCAACAGCACATGGTGTGACTTTCTTGCCACGATCGCAGCGGTGGTTCGAGTCCAAAGAACAACGCAGACAGGAACACTGTTAAACCACTTTTACACAACTGTATAGGGACCACTGCTGTGGGATTTGCACCAACAGAAATGCGAAAAAATTAAGAAAATTAAAATAGTTAGTACAGTTGTGTGTGCTGTTGTGTGTCAGAACAATGGCGGCGGTTTGTTTACTTTTCGAGTGGAATTTTAACGTGTAAGACTTTTGTCGGACTTTCATTGGCATTGTCGAGGCTGTGATTGGTCAATACGTTAGTAGGCGGGGCTTACTGGATCGGTCTATTACATCATAGAGCTTCATCACATTGTGACCTTCCTCGTTGGGTTCCCTGTATACCAGTATAGAAACAACACTGTTATTCTTTACAAGGAGCCAGTCTGTGTCACTGCTAGCTGTGATTCATTACATGTGAGTTCATAAAGAGAAAGCCTTCGTGTTTAAAGTCAGTTTTAAAAAAAGTGAATATTTCTTGAGTTGTTCTTTCTATCTAGAGGGATATCAGTCACTGTTATCCATGATATTGAAGCCTGATCACTGATCTCTATTATGCTGACTTGATACATGGTCAGATGCCCTCCCACTGAAGGCCCCTGGGTGACATGAGTCACAAGCTGACCAGGGTAAAAGCCCTCTCCAATGGGAAACCTTTGAGGACACTAGATGGCAGCAGACTTACCAGGTATTTCCACTGTTCTCGGGAAATGTGGGCCTGCTCGTAACTACGTAAACAATGACAATGACCTGGTAAGTCTGCTGCCCTCTATCGTTCCAAAGCCTCCCATTGTATGTGCATTCTTGTAGCATACATTTACGTTCCTTGAGTGACGCCTTTGTGTTTCATTTTGTGAATTACCCTTGGGTTCCTCAAGAATCAAAATAGCAAAATGTCCGTGTGGTGTCCTCAGCCCTTTGTTAGCTACCAATAGAGGGTATGCACAGCCGTTTTCCTACAGTAAACTTACGGCCATTTTGACCTCATTGAGGGCGCTGTTGTACATATCTCTATGGGACTTATGACGTCAGACGCTTAAGTTCTATGTGATGATTTTCTATCCAGTCAGTATAATAGAGATCAGTGAGCCTAATTCACAGTCAATTCCCATCAGGCCTGATCCCCATGGGCTCAATGGATGTTTAAATCCCATTAGGGTCAGTTGGTGGTTGACCTCAGTGGGTAGTTGACCTCATCGGGGGTCAGTTTAGGGGTCAGTGTGGTTGGAGTTATTAGAATGAGTGGTAGAAAGTACAGTGTCATTGCCAAAACAAAGTGTGTTGTAAATAAAGTCAGAACAAAATGTGTGCTATACTAAGATGTTTTACTTTGAAGAAGGGAGGGCCGTTCGGACAAAATGGAAAATGGTGTGAAAAGAACAAAAAATGCAACAAGGAAAGTCAAACTGGGAATTTGTATGAACACTGTCCTGAATGTGTACGTAGTTTATACAATGATCCAAACTGGGCCCAAAATTTATAGCTCTGCTGAAGCACAAAAAGTAGCTCAGCACAACAAAATACGCTTACCAGAATAAGGTTACCGGCCAAAATACCATGTCACATGTACCATTTGTGGCTGGTATCCTGCTCATTTTTGCTTAGCAGAAACTGTTTGAGCAATATTTTCTGCTTAAAGCCCCAGCTCAACATTGGTAAGGAAAAAAGTGTAGATGTTCACAGATTTACATATACCTTACATGGTATAAAGATAATGATGGTAGAAAAATTTTCCTTGCAACATTTCTGCCTGAGTTGTTGTCGATGTAAATAAAGGAAATAAGATCCAAAATCAGTTTCTTTTCTACCAATAGGAATGTGTACAAAAATGCTGAATGCATTTTTACCGTTTTCTCGCAAATGAAACAACCAAATGAGCTGACATTTTCACAGGTTGGTTTTGTTACAAATATCTTGATTTGTGCAAAGAATGGAAGCATTTACAGTCAGTTTACCAATGTTGAGCTGAGGCTTGAAGCAGCTCTATGAATTTGGGGCCCAGCTGGGCCCACATTCATGGAGCTGCTTAAGCACAAAAAGTAGCTTAAACATTTTCTGCATTTTATGCTTACCAGAATGAGGTTACCAGCCAAAAGAGCATGTCACATGAACAGTCTGTGACCGGTATCCTGCTTATTTTTGCTTAGCAGAAAGCTTTTAAGCAAAATTTTTCTGCTTAAGCAACTCTATGAAATTGGACCCTGGTCTGAATAAGAAAGAACAAAAGATGGTTTGAGTGGAACGGCCCCTTCAAAAAGTTGTACTATTCCTATTTTTAAAAAAGCAATAAGTTGTAACTATAAATTTGTTATATAATAATGATATATGTGTACATATACGTTTTTATTTTATTACTTTTTTTTTTGGAGAGTTTTTACTTGTACATGAGTGCTGTGTGCATATGTATTCAAAGCTGTCTATTTTCATACTGAATCTACCTTGATTTTATAGCCGCCTATGAGAAACTATTTATTCCTTACAGCATTCCGTTCTAAGACTAATACATGGGGGTAACAATTTTTGGCCATGTGAATACAAAGTTTTGTTTGTCTGTTTAACTATCTGATAAACCACAGATGCAGGATCTTTTTTTATTCTCCTTCATTGTAACTTCTCGTTACTTTCCAAAGAAATACTTAATATGCTATTATAAAGTGCCTTTTAGTTGTTGTGTCTTCATTTCCATGAAGACTCCTGGTTTATTTTGGACATATTTTCCAAGATTTAAGTGCCTTTTGAAATGTTGAGCCTGTGTCCAAACCCTCAATGGCCTCTCATAAGTAAAGTCCAAGAAATTTAATATCTCTTGAATTTATTAATAGAAATTCCCCCCAGGAGCATCAAGCCAAGTTTGCCTGATGTACTTGTGTGCATTCAAATATGAACAGCTTCTTAAAGACAGACAAATATAATCTGTGATGAAATATCTGCTTCTGTGCCGCCTTAATGGGGAAGCTGAGGGAAAGTTCTACACAATTCAAAATTTTTTTTAAAAGAGACAATGTTACTATTAAAGGTGGAATACAGGATTGGTATTCATAAAAAAAAAATGTTTTATTAGTATCAGTCTGAAAGCTTACTGATTATGAAGATCATACCAGTACCAATCTTCCATAGAAATACTTCTGTCTGAAATACTTGTCTAAGTCAAGAAAACAGGATTTGAAGATCCCTGATTTTAATTCCGGTTGTAACAATTGAAATTAAGGACAATGTGTTTACATGCTGAATAGTGTTCACGGTTTTTCACTATTTTCTCCTGACTCGGACAACAGATTGAGCCCAAATTTTCACAGGTTTGTTTGTTCATGTATATATTGAATCACACAAAGTAAGAACACTGTACCATCAACTTTTACCAATCCTATATTTTACCTTTATGTAAAAGTTATTTGTATTACACGTATCTATCACCTTGAGCAAATATGCGTACATCTTTGAGAGACTAAAAAAGGAATGTATGCGAGGTGAGATAAAAGTTGAAGTTGAAAACCTAAACAGTTTATGTGACAATGGACAATTTGGTTGCATGTCAGACTTTACAAAATCAAGTCTGGTCAGGTAGTCCTGGAAGAAAAATTGCAACCTGCAAGCGGGAAGTTACGCCGTTTTTTATAGATTTATTTTTCCTTCTTTAGTTTGCTTATCAGTTTGAATGCTTTAAACACATTTATCAAGTCCTGTAAATGAGATACTGTGTATTCTGAGATTATAAGATGTCTTGGTTTGTCTTGCCTGTTTATGTTGAATATTTTAAGAAGCATTATTTGTTTGGTTTTAATAATGAAACCCTTGCTCAATCTTTTTCAGCATTCCTTTTATGTATGGATTGAACAACTGAAATTGTTCCTGTAGTTCCAGAACTTTATTTATTTGTTTTGCTTGCCTTAGATATTCAAATGTTGATGTTTACTATTTTTGTTTATTTGAAGCCATGGACCAATGCATCAAAGCATTGACTTTTCTGTAATACATTCCAGAATGTGCCTGATTAACAATGAATGTAAAAGTGCCTTCAAATTTCTTAAAATTCTAAATTTTTGTAAGGGGTAAAGAGTTTTAGTCCTTTAGTCCATAGTTGAGAAGTGATGAAAGTTTTGGACGGCAGCAATTTTACAGTAAATCAATTGCTGAATACTCTTAGATATTTTGTGAAGCCGTTACGGTGAACAGAAACACTGATGCACTCTGGATTGCCAGTGGAACTTAGACCCAATTCTCCATCCGAACATTTAACCACTAAATTGTTAAATTGTTCACTTGAAATGGAACACGTGTGTTGAAAGCTTGTTACTGCCCAGAATCAACATGTATTTTTATCTAACTGTTCAAATGGACTACAATTTTCATGCATTTTTAAACATGGAATACAAGAAATTCAACTGACTAATTTGAGAGACTTTTGAGACGCTGGTGGCAGCAGACACAACAGCCCTTTTGGACAGTTCTGAATGTGCGCGCACATGCTCAGTACTGCGTGTGTAGTTCTGGGAGTGTCCGAATCAAGCGACTTTGGCTACGGCTATGGCCATTGGCTGCAACGACGTTGAAGAATAGGAATCCTCAGCGTTCCAGCCGTAGCCACTGCCGAAGCAATTCATTTGGACACGGCATGAGAATCGTGAAAAAGACCCGTTTAAAAGTCTCCCATTACACCACATTGGCTTTGACGTAGCCCCAATGTTGAAAGTAAGCCAGAGCACAAGTAGACATGTCCAAGGCGGTCGTACTATTTCCCTAAAAACATTTCATGCAAAAATGTTCGAGCACCACAAGTATCGCTGTGTGACGGATTTGAGTGCTATAAATATACATAAAAGAAGCCACTAGTATTATTATTTGTCAAGAAGATTACAACCTTGTAACCTTGTGTATTGACCCCATGCATTGATGTCACACGCAGCTACTGTCTGCCCATGGTCTGCCAATTTCGGGGAGTGATGATGAGCGTGTAAATACTCATGCTATGCCCAAAATGCTCACAGCACAGTAATACATGGGGAAACGGACTCAAAAAATAGTGCAACCAAGATTGAATGTGATGATGACGTCAGGTGAATTGGGTCAATATTTCACATTAGTTAAAAATGTAAATTCTGAAGGCACACTGGAAGCCGCACCCTTGCTTCTGATTGGGCCTTTATATATGACTGTGTGACAGAATATTTTATAGAATAAAAGTGTGTCGCTTAAAAACAAGTTCTAAGTACATTGTCGAAGACGGAGTTTTTCTTATTATTGTTCTCTGTTTGTTTATAGTCAAACAATAATTGATTGAATAATACACAAGCTGGGTCCAAAAATACAAACAATTTAAACGGACGGGTGACTAATTAATGTTTTTTGAATGTTCTGCAACTGACCGAATAAGACATAAAGCTGGGAAAATAAAAAGGACAAGTACTTCAATGGATGTCTAACCCTAACCTAGGGTTAGTGTTTAAGTGTATGGGGTTGATAGGGTTTGGGTGCTGTGTTGGGGTTGGGGTTAGAGTTAGGGTTGGGTTGGGGGTTAAGGTTGTGATTAGGTTAGGGTTACGGTTAGGGTTGGTGTAAGGGTTAGGGTTGGTGTAAGGGTTAGGGTTTGGGTTGGGGTCAGGGTTGGGGTTAGGGTTTGGGTTGGGGTCGGGGTTGGAGTTGGGGTTAGGGTTGGGGTTAATGTAGGCTTCCATCAGGTACCTGCCAATTTACAAAAGATTTTTGTTTGGCGCAATTTATGGCTTTCTCAGTCAATTGTAGAACATTAGGGTTAGGGTTAGTGTTAGGGTTGGGGTTGGGGTTAGGGTTAATGTAGGCATCCATCAGGCACCTGCCAATTTAAAAAAAATGATTTTTATTTGGCGCAATTTATGTCTTTAATTGTGGAACATTAGGGATATTAGGGTTATAGGATTAGGGTTATGGTTATAGTTATGATTATGGTTTGGGTCAGGGTTAGGGTTAGGGTTAGAGTTGGGGATTGTGGTTGGGGTTAATGTAGGCTGCCCATCAGGTACCTGCCAACTTAAAAAAGATTTTGTTTGGCGCAATTATGTCTTTCTCAATCAATTGTAGAACATTACAAACAAAATACAATTAAAAAGAGTTCTAACCCTGAAGACAACCGTAGACCCAAAACCTAACCCTCAAGCCAACCCTAAACCCAAGCCTAACCTCATCACAACCCTAAACCTAACCCCAAAACCAAACCCTAACCCTTACCTAAACCAAAACACAAACCCTAACCGTAACACCAATCATCAACTAAACCCTTAACCAAACCCTTACCCTCAACCTAACCCAGACCCCAACCCAAACCCTAACCATCAACCCAACCCAAACCCCATCAACCTAGCCCCAACCCCAACCATCAAGATAACCCCAACCATCGACTCAACCTAAACCCTAACCCTTAACGCAGCCCAGCCCAAATCCCAACCATCAACTTCGTCCCAACCCCAACCATTAACCCAACCCCAACCCCAACCATTAACCCAACCCCAACCCTAACCCTAACTCCTACCCAACCAAGGAAGAACAAAGATCACAAATTGAATTAAATGTAATAAAACACCAACTCAACGGTTCTTGTCCTCTACTAAATGTTTATTTTTGATCCTGAATCACTGCGTAAAAAGCTCATCCGTAATATATTTAGCGTATTTTAAGCCAATCAATGAAGATTATAAACTATTCTTCAGTAATTTTACTGAATTATTGGCAACTTTTAGATTTTTTTAATGGAAATCTAGCATTTTCAGTCCTTAGAAAACTTAATATCATCATAAAGACAAATAAATCATCAATATTCTACTTCTCTTCATTAAGATTATTTTTGGTCCATTTAAACTAAACAACAATACTCAACTTTACCCTTCAGTCTGGAATTAAAAATCATGACAGGACAACATTTTGAGGAGAAACTTTTGAAACAGGATAAAGATTTCGTAAGTAACTAAGAAAGGAGAATTGCACTACGCTGTAATTATCAATTGGATTTAATTTCTTAAGTGTGCAGTAATTGCGAAGTAGGGGGTTAAGAGTTGATCTTCAACGAGGCCCTTTTAAACTTTGTGTACACTTAAAAAAATTACTCCAAAACACCAACCACTTATTTGTCAGACTTCCTGTTAATAATCTGAGCTTCTGAAAATAATTCTCATAAATATCTTTATCAAAACTAACCTTTGCAATATTGATAACTTTAAAACCTTTCTATATTATATGAACGGAAAAAAACCCACAAAACTGGTACAAAAACCTGTCTGTAAATACATATTAAATATTAAGCTCTGTTCATTTTTAAAACTTCTCTCGACCATTTTGCACATCGACTACAAAATCAAAGCACACACATCGTCTTGCTACAGTACTGACAAATATTGAGAGGTTAATATCCAAAAGACACGATACATCATTGGTGACCACTGAAATGGTAAAATAAAAAAACCTCTAGAGAAAGCTCATTGGATGCAACGTTGGTTCACGTTCCAAACAACCTCAGACACAGTTTTGATGGAGATAAATTGTACTCTTTTATTTAGGGGCAAAAGAGCCCCAAAATTTCACCAGTTTCGACAACGAAAACATGATCAACCATTTTGGTGGAGAAGTTCGGAGATTAGTTAAATGGTGTTAAATAAGTTGGTATGACTATCCTTTTAACCAGTTGGCAAAAATAATGTCCAAGCCAGCAAATGAGCAACGTGTAAACACGCCACTGTGTTAAAACGGGAGACTTTTGAGACGATGGCGGGCGTCCCACAGACCGGTCCTTTTCCATTGTTTTCATTGCTGAGAACAATGGAAAAGGACCGGTCTGTGGGACGCCCTCTATCGTCTGAAAGTCTCCCATTGGATGACCAGAACAACAGTTGCCCGGACAGTTTGTTTTGGAACATGCAGAGGGCATGCACTCACCACGATACACGTCATTTCATCCACTTAAAGACGATAGATGGAGTGGAATATTTTGCTGATTTTTGCCCATTGTGCGGGGGTTATTGTGTAATCCCAAACTCCAGACCTTTGTCTGTTTTTTTTCCAAGAAGATTACGTGGCATCAAGAGGCTTCCACAATTGTGTATTCATTGTTTTTTCGGCTCAATAGAGGTAAGTCCGAGTGAACAAAGGTTTCCAGCCTTGGTTCCAGGTGTAGGACCAATCGTAGGCCGTGGCACAACTTCGTTCTCTTGGCTTTGCCAAGTCAAGGTTTCTTTGTGCTAGCGGTACTTTCAAAGAAAAATGATTCAGGAAATTCCAAGAAAACAATCCCGTCGGGCTGGACAGGAAAAAATGGAAGAATCCCCGGCGGGAACTGGTATCGGTATTTATTTCCTGGTTCCAAACTTTCAGTTTTCACCCAAGATAGTTATACTTGATAAACTTTTACTACCAATGTTGTATCTTCATTTAGATTATCACACTTTGTGGTGCAGAGTCCACTTGTTACCTTCAAGCAATTGCTAATTCTGTATTGGCCAATCGTCAACTTGATATTTGAGTTACGGCACCAACATTCTTTCTTAATATTTCTAGAAACTGTCTTAAAAAAAATTGAAACTAGGAGGTATTAAAAGTTGTTAAAGTCCATCTATTACCCTATTGTTTATGTGGCACAATGCTTAAATTGGAGCAAGTTCAACTGCTAACTTATTGATGGACTCCCTGAACTCAAAACTCATGACTTCTAATCACCACACATTACAAGCAAAAAGGGTTCTTTGCTGATCGTAATAATATCACACAGTTCTTATATAGCGCTTTATCACGCCCGATGGGCGTCTCAAAACGCTCAGTATTTTTTCCTGCAAGGTATGATGAGTTACGTTTTTGAAGTATGAGACCTGTTCCTTTACATAGCACCATGTAATGGTTAACAAGGTGCCATCTGAAGGACGCAGCAATAATGGTTAAGTGTCTTGCTTAAGGACACAAGTGTCACGACAGAAGCACCAGATCAGAAACACCAGAGCTTGAGTCCGGTGTTCTTACCCGCTCGGCCACGACACGCCGTTTCTGATCTGTATTAAGCCGAGTTCCAATTGGCGGCTGTGGCTGTGGGTTGATTGCCACGTTGACATGCATTGAAGCATAGAGCGCACATAGCGACACCCTTAGCAACAGCCATTGCCGTAGCCGCAAGAAATTTGGACACAGCCTTAGACAGTGACACAGAAAAGCTTGAGAAAAACCACCATGCCAGTTAATCCGGTTCAAGTTAATCCACTTACGGGAGATTATTGAGAAGACAATCTCAAGTCAGCAGCTGACTTTACAGTTGACTGAATTAACACTAGAAGTTAGACCCATAACATGGGTATGCGGGCTCAAATTAAATTAAAAATCATGACGCTACGAACTATTAGACAGACGAGAGATTTTCCTCATATTCTAAACGGAAATAATCTCCACAGCAAACGATGCACTAACGACAAGAAACAACTTTTAAACCAAATTTAATCAAGTTCTTGGATTATGACTTTTATCTTTAAACATTTGTAAGAAATTCCATACAAATACAATGGAAGGATGAACGTGAATAACTGAGTTGATTTTTTTTCTGACGACTATTTTTTTTTTACATCTGCATGTTATCTTCTCGAAACATTTCATTAAATTCCGAGCAACTTTGGAGATTTGGTCAATGAAGGAAAATATTACTAAGACTGCGTCTTGATTGATTTACCATGGACACTTTATTCCTTGCTCATGTCGTCTGATTGATAGGAGTTGTACTTCAAGTTCCAGCTGTATATCACATTCCTTTCCGTAGAGGGTGTGGTTGATATTGGGCATGGTTGATATTTGGGCGTGGTCGATGGTAGGTGTGGTTTACAGAGGGCATGTTTGCAGGGACAACTGTTTATGACTTCCTCTGCAAACCTATCGTCCATCAACCTAAATGACATTCAAATGTAGATTTCTGTACAAAGGCCACACCTTAAATGGCGTCTTTAATTGTGGGCGCGGTTGATAGTGGGCGTGGTTTAAAGAGGGTGTGGCTGTTGGGATAGGCTGTCCACTTCCTCTTCACACCTGTCCTCCATCAACATGATTGCAACATAGAGATTTTCAAATATATTCCCGTACAAAGGCCATACCCTAAAGGGCGTCTTTGATAGTGGGCGCGGTTGATAGTGGGCGTGGTTTACAAAGCATGTGGTTGTTTAACTAGGCTGTCGTTGACTTCCTCTTCACACCTGTCCTCCGTCAGCCGGATTGCAATGTCTGAGATATTCACACGTAGATTCATGTACATAGGTAGTTCCTTTAAGTTTTTATACTGGGCGTGGTCATTAGTGGGTGTGGCTACTGAGACAGTCTATCATTGACTTCAAGCTCACACCCATCTTCCATGAGCCTGATGGCAATGTTGGCGATATTCATAGCATCATCAATGCCCCTATGTGGCCGTCCATCGAATCCCATCTCCAATGCTCCCAGCATATTCCTGTCAAGTTAAAGACGGACATCTCCATAAATGATCAACCATCAAAACGAGGTGTCAACAGTCACCATAACCAACTCACAACCAACTCATCATACCCGAGTTTCAAACAAAGGGTCAATTAATGAAATTGCTATGCACACACATTTACTGAGGACAGAAAAGGAAATTGCTTAACAAATCTGTTGATGAATACTCTCCGCTAAATATGAAATTAGGCCCTGAGCCCAGTGTCATAGAGCTGCTTAAGCAGAAAATAATGCTTAAAAATGTTTTGCTTAGCAAAAATGAGCAGGATACCAGTCTCATATGGTACATGTGACAAGGTCTTTTGACTTATAACCTTATTCTGGTAAGAATAATGTTGTTGTGCTTAATTAGTTACTTTTTGTGTATAAACAGCTCTATGAAATTGGACTGGTCATTGAACTGTGTCCTTAACAAAGACACTGAACCAGAGTTGCTTCTCTGCAACTAGGAGGTGATGAAAATGGATGCTGTGATCGTCACTCCGAGCTTCCGAGGTGTTTACTCTTCAAGAAAATACCTCTAAACTGTCATCCAAACAAGTGGCATTTTATCCCATGCTCTCATAAATTGAGCGAGTAGCAGATAACGTTAACAAAATATTAGATCATTTTCATTTTGAAAACTACCCACCGTGATCTCATTTTTTGTAATCTTACAATTTACCTGAGGCACATGCGTTTGGTCTTGTAGAAATTACTGAACGTCTTGCAAAGGTTAATCCACTGACGTGCATAGGATGGATATCGCACTTGGCTTAATTTGCACTGTACGTTGAGGTACATGTTCATATCCCACGGCCTGAAAAGAAAATGTGGGGAAAAAATATTCAAATTATACAAACTAAAGACTTTTTTTTCAAGTTTGCTTTCGTCACAAATTATTTCTATGTTCAAAATCTGGTGTGTTTTTTTTTGTTCACTGGTACACGACTTGACTTACCCATCTGTAACTATGATAAAACTGTGCTCGGTACCCAGGGCTTTACTCTTCATCCATTCGTGGACTCGGCTTAAGACTAATGGGAAGGTGTCAGCTCTGTCCACTTGTTTCTAAAGATGGAAAAAAAACACATTAATTTTTGAGAAATTATGTAAAATATGTTTGAAATACACATATTAAAGAATGTCATAGCAAAGTGGTTCAACCTGCGCTGAATTTCTTATTGCTGACATTATGGGTATGAATCTAGGGCTGTTTGGTCGTAAAACTAAGGTGCTTCGGCATAACATTAATTGCTACCCTTCATCTAGGAATGATATGGGTACTCAAGAGGGCAGATTTGATGTGTTTGATTTTTATGTTTCTTATTGCTGACTTTATGGGTATGAATCTAGGGCTATTTGGCCATATAACTAAGGTGCTTCAGCAAAACATTAATTGCTTCCCTTCATCTAGGAGTGACAGGGGTACCCAAGAGGTCAGATTTTATGTGTGTTTGATTAAGACTGTTTGAGTGCACATGGGTGGCAGCTTGGTTTTCTACTGACCTACCATGTCTACTGAAAATATATTATTACTATTATTATTATTATATATTTCTGGTAATGAAACCAAGGATGCCTCATAAGTGAACTTAATCACTGTAGTTCTCAAGCCTGAGGAAACCTGTAAACAAGGGTGCTTGCTATGTGAACCAGAAACGTTCCCCTACTCTGCCATTATAAGTTTTCTGGGTTCTTTTACGTGCACTACCAATCCTAGTTAATGTCCCATCTGAAGGACAGAGCAATTATAGTATAAAGTATCTTGCTCAAGGACACAAGTGCTGTGACTGGGATTCGAACCCACACTCTGCTGCCGAAAACACCAAAACTCGAGTCCTGAGATATGGTTTTTAAAATGAAATATCATGGGCAATGAGAGCGCCGGGCTGGTGAGGGAAGATCAAGGCGTGATGAGCATCACACACTGAGGTTATTCTTGACTTCAAAAAGCACCAAGATTCATAGATGAGTTGTCAATATTACCATAGTGATTTTTTATTGTGACAGCACACTTTCCTCGGCAATCACATCTTAAGATACATTTTTGGCCCTGAACTGTTACTACTAAGAAAAGGAGACTGTAATACCTGTGTAATACTGGTAAGATCTTTACAAAACTGAGAAAGCTTTGGGTTTAATAACGGCTTGATGAAGGAATCAAACTTATCCTCCTGTCAAAATAAAAAAGGTAATTAATGTCAATTAAAATACCCACAACCTTTGATACCAAGGACCCTATAAGTTTCATTTTGATTACAAGCCCCGATACTTTAGCTTCAAAGGAGCGAGGCAGTCTTGCAATGCCCTTTTGCAAAAAATTCAGGGCACCAAGGCAATTTGGGGAATTTTTAAAAGGCATCAAGGCAATCGAAACAAGTTGCAAAAGGCATCAACCCAATCTTGAAAAAAAAAATATATAAAAAAATTAACACATTCTTACACAGTAAATGCAAATTACTCAGCTTTTCTTTGATGTCTGTTTCGGCCAACCTAAATTGAAATTTAATCCCTCGTTCTCATCGAGAAGTGGGACTTAAACAATAAAAAGGAAGACGGACACTGAACACAATGTCTTTGAAGGACCTCGCAAGTCGAGTTAACTTGATGAACCTTTCATGAACCTTTTTAAGCCAAGTGTAATAGGGTCATGTCACACGAGGCAATTTACAGGCAACCAGTTCCAGGCAATCTCCAAGAAGAAAGGACAGTCACTTTTGAATGTTTACCTAATTTTCTTGAGGATTGTAAGACACTGTCAGAAAAATAACTCCTATGCTCCCAAAGTGTTTCTTTTGCATGCGGTGCAGTTGGTTGCCTCCAAGTTGCCGGTAAAAATTGCCCCGTGTGACAAGGCCCTAATTCTACACTCAAATCGATAGAATATGCTCACATTGTTAACTATAGTGGGTTTCCATTTGTCATAATGAACCAGCTACAACACGGTCGGGGGCCTGGAATTTCATCTTTGAGAGGGCAAGGCCATTCTCACTTTGCAAAGGGGCAATTCCATTGAAGGTGTATGGGAATCTTTCGAAGGGGCACCAAGGCTAAGACCAGGGGCAACAGAGGTCATGACCTCCATGTAATTGCAGGCTTGCATGTCAGGATTCAGGAGGACCTGTGGTAATAGACCAATCCATTAAGCCCCGCCATTGTACGTGTTGACCAAACACAGCCACGGCTACATCACCGAAAGTTCGCCGCCATCAAATCCTATTGGAAAATGTTAACAAGCGTGCGTGTATTTATAGCGTGCACGTTCATGTCGTGCAGTGTGGCATTGAAGATGCACATTGTGCTGCCCACGTGTACAGTGGGTGATGTAGCCAATGCTGTGATTGGTCAATATGTTTAGGGGGCGGGGCTTAATGGATCGGTCTATTAGAAAGTCTAAAACACCTCAGTAATGGCAACTCACAATTTTCATGGTCTTCGTGTTGACCAGTACGATGGGAAACTCTATGATCTCCTGGATGTAATCGATAGGCGTTGGTTCTTCACACGTTGCTTCAAAATCGATCACACACAGATAGTCATAGTTACGCTGTGTGCACGGCGTCTCCAAACCGTCCTGACCCATCAGATGATTCTTATAGAAGGTTTTTAACCTTGTGCGGAGAATTTCACAAATTCCACTGCAGTGTAGAAAAGAAATAATACCGGGGTCTTATAAAGCGCACATATCTACCAAACAATTAGGTGCCTAAGGCACTCGTTGAATTATTTCTAAGACAGGTTGTTGACTTTTTTTGAATTATGAGACCCATTTATGTAGCACCTTGTAATGGTTTACAAGGTGCTGCGGCACATTCAGCAGCCACTGCCAGAAACACCGGGGAAAACCCCTACTCTTAGCGATAAGTGGACCTGAGTTCTTTTAAGTGCATGACACAACACACGGGATCAACGGCTTTCAGGCTTTACATCCCATCCGAAGGACGAAGCAATAAATGGTTAAGTGTCTTGCTTACAGACACAAGTGTCAAGACCGGGACTCGAACCCACACTCAGCTGATCAGAAACAGCAGAGCTTGAGTCCAGAGTGCGCTTGCCCGCGCGGCCACAACACGCCGTGATAATAAACACTGGCACCTGAGTGGCACACTTCATTATCCACTCAATTCATTTCATCGATTCCACTGCAGTATAGAAAAGAAACATAGGTGATTATAAACACTGGCCCCCGGAGTGAAACCTTCATTATCTAATAAATTCATTAATGCGTTATCCCTGACCATTCCAAATCCTCCAAAATCTTATTCAGGAAATCTTCTGAGTGTGTTGGATATGGTACATTGGTACCGCAGAACCCAAATAACAATTGTTAGTCACTGGACTAGTTATACCAATAATCCTCAGAGTCCAAACATTCGGATGTTGAGTTATCATGGTGTGGAGTATTTTGATGGATTCGGGAGGTTTCCGAGCCAAAGACGCTAAGGTGACTCTAATGAAAGTCGACTCACTGGTTAGATCTGTTACTCGGTCCATCAAAATCCAACAAAATCTGCTGCTGGAGTCTGATTTATTTAAGTTGATTATAGTGATGGAATTGTCATAGTACAAACAGCGGTGGCGGGGGGAAACCAAAAGTAAATTAAAGTTACAGTAAACTTGTGATGTCACAGCAGGACTTCTTAATACCTTGTATTGAGATTTAGCTCGGCTAACTTGGATTTCATCTGCTCTTTGCTCATTCTGTTGATTTCACCATTCTGTCGGGAAATGGCTCGATAGATAGGGTTCCTCAGATCCTTCACAAACTTTGTGTCTGGATAGGTCAGGGAACTATTCTGTGGGATGAAAAATAATATTTGGTATCAGTTTCGTTGTTTGGTTTTTCATTATATATTTCCTCCTTTAAAGTAACGAGTTAAATTATCTGAAGAAAAAAAAAACAGACACTACTACTGGTACTACTAGTAGTACTACATGGGCTGTTGTACTTCTGGGTAATGTAAGAACAAAAGTCTGACAATGAAAGATTGTCATTGATATCTGAAAGTAGGGATTGGGGAAGTATTTCAAAATGAAAATGTTGAATCGTATAGACCTTTATCATGGTGCGGCCATCTTGATTTTCTCCCATTCAAACCAATGTAACCAAACAGAGGCTGGAAGGGTAAATAGTCTGGTTCCTTTTTGTACAATGAAAATTAGCATCTATTACTGTTATTGGATGCAGGGAACATGACCAAGATTGTGGCAGCATAAAAAAGGCCTATTTCATTAGCAGTACGATCAGCACTCTCTCTTATTTATAACAAACATTTGCCAAACTATGTAAGTTAATACACCCAAGCAAGGACCAGCCAAAATTCTTTCCAAGTAGTCCGGCTGGCTAATTCAGTGTTGAAAAAGTGAAAAAAAAAACTGGCGGATTAGTGAAAGGGGAAAATGAATGGCCCACTGGCAAGAATTATTTTATTGAAATGTGCAGATCCCAAATTCAGACATGTCATGTCAGTAGAGGGTTGTTTTAAATGCCGAAAAATGAATCCTTGTAAACCCAAAAACGACAGCAGATTTTTTTTTAGCAAACTATCGAAGTGCAATAAAGTAAATAAATTTGTAAATGGGTTTTATGATAGAAAGTGGTCCTGGTATTTATCAATTTTTGGGGGAACAAAATCCAAGACCTTTATGCATTCGCCACCATCTTTGTAGAGGTCAAACGCAGCACCGAACGTGCATTCTGTTTTGACTTCAGCACAAGGGTGTCTTTGCTGTACTGAATGCATATGGACGTCATACAGAAGTGAGAAGGTCAATTGTCTGTATTGATCACTGTCAAGTGTCATTAGCAATTATAATTGTCATTTTTGATAGCAATTTAATTTAAACATAAAACTAAACTTGAGCAATGTTGAGAAAAACAAATAATGTAAACTGTGTTTCCTCTTCAACCACCTACTTTCATATCTGGTGCACTGACGTACTCCTTCCCTTGACCTTGTATTTCAGTAGGAAGTTCTGGTTTTCTTTGCCAATCGGCCATCGCCATACTGCCAAATGTCCCGTTCACTGCTGATGATCCACCACCAAAAATTGCTTGTAAATGGGAACCCAACGATGTTGAGTTAACCCCCGATGAGCTTTTCCGCATGAACAGCACCTTAAAAAAGACGACAAAAATCACTGCAAAGCCGACGAAAAGACTTCCATACAGAACACACAGGTTATCGGTGAACATTCTCCGTTAAAACTCTCCGGAGACATTGAGAACATGTCGACAACAGTTGAAAAAGGAAAATATTCACACATCTTTCACTTTCGGAATGTTCGCCATGTTCCTTTTTTCAAGCTTGTTATTGAAAGCGCGCTAGAGGGCGCTGTCCATTTGTTTTCTTATTCGACAATATGGCAGCCGACATCACGTCACTTTTTAAAGCTTCTGTTAAAACTGTTCGAACCCGAAAGAAGGGCCTCGGTGGAACCAAAGATACGGGGAATAACTTAATATTGGGTCATGCAAAGAATAGGACGGAGTTTTCTATCAAGGCTAGGGAAGTGGTGAGTTGGAACATCAAATCAGGGGCCAAATGGCACAAGTGCCACAACGTGCCGTAATGCTATTGCTAATTGTTGCTACTGTCAAATTGTGTGGCCACGTTGGCAATCGCCGTGGCAGTGTATTTAATAGTTTTATATACTTAGGCCATTCTCTTAATTTAGGTTAAACTACGTCCTTATCTGTCCAGAAAGGTTGAGGGAATATATACAGAGAGGATGAAACAGGCACTTTGAATGATTAAGTGTCGAAATCATGAAAAAATAAGCCATTTTCACGTCTACGTCGGTCTTGACATTTAACGCCACTCGCTAAACACCATTTTTAGTTCCTTCGGGCATGAATACACGAAAGTTCCAGCCGAACGATGAAATGTCCCCTTGGTTTTTACTTTTTTTAAAGGTCAATAATAAGCATTTTAGCAACCAATTCCTGAAGAGGAATATTGAAAAAAGGGAAATAAAGCACAACATCCGTTTAAAAAATTTAAAAAAAATCCCTTGGAAAGTGGCAGTCGGATAAGGAAACTTTTCCATTCAATCATGTTCATGGCCCAATTAATATTTAATAATAATATTATTATGAATAATATTTTGTATTAAATTTACTGTATACTAAATAGGCCTACTATTATAATAATTATGTCGGCAAAAAACCAGTGGACTCGGTAGAGGGCAGTATGTATACATCCACTTATTAATATTTGTGAAGTTTTATTCATAATATTTATAATAGAATAACAAAACTCATTTAATAAAATTTAAAATCAAATCCTTTGCCTTTCATAAAGTATTAAAGAGATAGGCTTATTTGTATTTTTGACTGCTCAGAAGAACTTATAAACATTGTCTACCTGCTGAGTTCAACAAACTGTTTCATGCTTTCCAGAAAATTTAATGCAATCCAATTGATAAGACTATTTACAAAGAGTTCTCAAATCTCCAATAAGTAGGCCTATCCCACCATTTCCGAGAAAATATTTGAAAAGGTATCTTGACATTATTTTGATTGTTTTTTTCCTCACCAGGCAAATACGATTAGCAAATTGAAAGATTTCTTGTTGGAGCATCGCAAGGATTACATTAATGCAGCCAGGTATGAATGATGTAGCTCTCCCCATCCCCACACCCCTGTATCCTGGCCCCGCCCCTAATCTATACTCCCAATCATGCCCTTCCTCTCTAATCCCACCTCTGAGTCTGACCCCCATCCCCCTTATCTGTACTGTCCACCCTACCCTTCTTCTCTAATCCCACCTCTGTCTCCTGACACCCATCCCCCTAATCTGTTCTGTCTCCCCTACCCTTCCTCTCTAATCCCACCTCTGTCTCCTGACCCCCATCCCCCTAATCTGTTCTGTCTACCCTACCCTTCCTCTCTAATCCCACCTCTGTCTCCTGACACCCATCCCCCTAATCTGTACTGTCCACCCTACCCCTCCTCTCTAATCCCACCTCTGTCTCCTGACACCCATCCCCCTAATCTGTACTGTCCACCCTACCTTTCCTCCCTAATCCCACCTCTGTCTCCTGACCCCCATCCCCCTAATCTGTACTGTCCAACCTACCCTTCCTCTCTAATCCCACCTCTGTCTCCTGACCCCCATCCCCCTAATCTGTACTGTCCACCCTACCCTTCCTCTCTAATCCCACCTCTGTCTCCTGACCTGACCTCTACTCATCTTTAAACTCTCCCTCAATCCCTAACCTTTGTGTCAACAACTAAGGTAATAATTGACCATCAGTTTGTTTTTTTGCGTTGATCTTCAGTCACTTGATATCAGATGTGGGTGGAATGTCTGATGCAGAGAGGGATCAAATTGATACTGATGCTCAGGAGTTTATGAGAACCTGTTCCGATACCATCAGACTCTTCAAGAATGAAGGTACCTCAATTATCCTCAAGTCTTAAACTATTCCGTCTCTCATTCATTTTTAGGTCTTCTTGACTTGTTTCTAACGAATGAGTTTTCATTTCATTTCAGTTTTCAAGCAGACGATGGTTGCTCAGGTGAAACTGCACAGAGAGGCTGTTTTTGAACTGTTACAGGAATATCTTAAAGGTTTGTACAACCTCCTAAATGAAGCAAACATTCATGTCTTTCCGCAGTCCTTAGGCATTTTACATTGACCCCATCAGTTTTTACTGATGACGGACAGAGCATATTTCCTGTAGTAGAACTGTTGTCAGTGTTTTTAATGTTTTTGATTTTTTTTTTCTGTATGCGAGCTTTGGTATACAATAAAGCAAAGGATGTGATTCCTCCAGATTTTCAGATTTTACAAAATTGTTGTGGTGGAATTTTTTTCCCTAAAATTGTTTTAATTTTTTTTTTAATGTCATTTACATCCAGGCCCTTGTACAGCCTTAACACAGTACTTGTACTGTATTTTGACTACACCAAGGTGCTTGCCCCATCTACTTTTAAGCACAGAATGCCGCCGTTAATACGGGTTATGGCGTGGTTGGTAGCCACCAAACACTCATCTCTGAATAAAGATAAATTGAAATGAATTGAATACTGTTTGAAACATCGAGATTAAAAATAATAACAATTTTGGCTTCTTGTGTAGCGCTCAAATTCATCACACACTGACACCCATGAAGCTCCAACATTATTCCCCCTGGGGTGGATTTCACAAAACTAGTCCTAACTTAGGACTAGTCCTTAATTATGACAAGTCCTATAAGTTAGGACTAGTAACTCATCCTAACTTGGGATAAAACTAGTCCAAGCACTTTGTTAAATCCACCCCTGGTTATTAGGCCATTTGTTTCATTCCATAAACCATCTCAGCTCCCTGGGGAGTATACAGCCTGTGCTGCCAAGTATGTAGCACACCAAGCTGAATCAATCACAAGAATCATCTCCACCCTCACAGGTACCCATTTACCCCTGGGTGAAAAAAGGCAATTACAGTTAAGTGTCTTGCTCAAAGACACTAGTGCCATGACTGGGATTTGGGTGGTCAGGTTGGCATAGTGGTGTCTTTCCTCGCCTTCCATCTCTAGGACCCGGTTCGAATCCCGCCTGGGGCACTATGTGGATTGGGTTTTTAACTCCCTACCTGATTGCGTGGGTTTTCCCTAGAAAAAATCTCTGGGGTTTCCCTCCCACATCTAAAACTGAAACTTCCTTCCTTGTCTTCTCTCAATGGGGTTCTTGGCTAGTATACGTTTACTTTTCTGACAATTCTTGAATTAATAAATGAAATGAAAAGGAACCCAAACCCAGATGACTTAGCCACCAGAACTTGGGTCCGATGCACTCGGGAACCACACATCACTAAGAGATTTAATATACATGTTGTCACTACAAACTTTATCTGATTGTACCTCCAACATACAGACCTTCAAATCATTCTTAATTTTCACAATCGTAGAACCAGACTATAGAAGAATCAAACACAGGATTTCATCCTGTAAAGAAAAGTTCCCTTTACTTGTGGTGTCTGCTCACTCAGATGGTTTCAAAGACATATGGTCAAAACTCAATCTTCATAACAGGGACAAATGCAACCCTACGTTTAATTTATTTGTTATTTTGTTATTTGTTTTGTTTACAGCTGTGTGTAAGTTATACAGCGAGCAGAGAGCAGTACGAGTCAAGCGAGTTGTGGACAAGAAGAGAATGTGAGTTTATCAGTACAAGATTCAAGTTATACACACATAAGGTGATATCAGAAAACGGGTATGAATATCTACCATGTAAAATCGCTGCCTCGGTGAAATGCTTAATCACAGAAAGATTTTGAACAGTCCCTCATACAATCAACCTTTTTATGCAAATATAGACCACCATTTGGTGCTCGATATGGGTGTAAACCCCCCCCCCCCCCACTCTTATTGTGTCTTCATTGTGTTCGTTGAAGATATTAGTGGGGGGGGGGGGTACTATCTGGAGTAAAAACTTTTAACTTTCCGGTATGACCAGTGCAGCAGTATCTTGCCTGCCAGAAAGGCCCTGGAATGTACAAGGTCACTCTTTTTGTAGACAAAGGTTACATGGTCTGTAGAAAAGCTGGTACAATGTATGCATATCTTCATCTGTGAAAAGCGCAAGCAATTTCAAAAAAGTGCCAAACACATTATGAAAAAGCTGCCCAAGAAAATGAGAATGATCACAGACTACTTTTGTTTTCTCTCTTTGATGTAGATCGAGACTTCAGCCTAATCAGACTTCCCTAGCCACAAAGCTTCAGTTGCCCTCGGCCACCAGCACTCCAGCAAAACATCAACAAGGTTTATTTAATGAAGTTCCTTTTTCAAAAAAAAACAATAATTTTTTTTTGTGGGGAAGGTTTAATATCGGAAGACAACCAAATATTTCCAACCCTCCCCTGTCTTTTACTTGAAAGAACTTTGCTGATACTCTTTTTCATTTAACTTTCAGATCCACTGTCACATGACCTAGATTCCTCCAATCAGCTGGCAGAAGAAGAGGAGTTTTCACCGGAAGAAATGCAAATGGTACCAGAAATGCTTTTTATTTTAAGTGACTTCATTTTGGGAAATATGTGACCAAGGACTGCTCAAACTACTGGGTTTTTAATTCTATTTCAAGATATTTGAGGTTTGCGTTAGTTGTTCCTATTGCAAACGCAATGCTTGAAAAGCATGTAGACAGTTCGTTACATTATTTGTTCCTGGAAAATTGCACTGCAATAGGTGATGACATCTATGTTGGATTCTTTGATTTGTGATTATTTGACTGGGAAAACTAAATAGCGCCCTCTGTTGTCATGAGCTGAATATTACATAAGTTCCCACACTGCCTAGCTCCACAGTCCTCATACCTTAGCAAATTACATTCCATTTTCTTATAAATTTTGTTCATACTTCTCTTCATTTCTTTACTTTTCAGTTCGAAGAGGAAAATAAGAGACTATTCAATGAAATGAACTGCTTGGTGGATGAAGTGAGGTATGAAAAAAACATTTCTGCATAAAACCTTTATGATCAGAAATTGGCTTGAATCTGTCTTTGTACATTTTCTTTAATCTTATTCGATTCCGCCTTAATCTTAAGTGATCTGGTTTATTCCAATTTGATTCCAGGCAGATAGAAGGCAAAGTGGTTGAAATCACCAAACTACAGGAGATTTTTGCCGATAAAGTTCTCCAGCAGGTAAAATAAGGATAAGTTGGATTTATTGGTTGTAAAAATTAGTAGTTTTACTGTACATTGGAAATGTTCTTGTCACGGGAGATTTCTGGTGTTTTAAAAGCTAATGCCATGTAATAATAATAATGGAAAAGCATCTGGATCAAATAGGCACAACTGTGAGGGTAGATTTGCTGCAGAAGGCGTCACTTTTGGGAACAGCTAGGATCCTGAGAAAGACCCTCGAGATCTAAGGCTACGAGACGTAGCCCGACTGGAGGAGTTACCGGCACAAAGGAAAATGAAATCTTTCTTTTGCATGCTGTGATATCGTGAAATAATAATAATCAGTTCTTATACAGCGCATTTCTCAATAACGTCTCGGTGCGCTTTACGTTAGTGCCCTGGTCATTGGGCCAATAACATTCCTGTAATCTTTCTCAGCTCCCTGGGGAGTATACAGCCTTGAGCTGCCGTGGCGCTCCAGAGGCTTTTGTAAACACAATATCAACCTTTACCCTCGCAGGTACCCATTTATACTCCTTGGTGAAGAGAAGCAATTATAGTAAAGCATCTTGCTCAAGGACACAAGCGCCATGACCGGGATTGGAACCCACACCCCGATGACTTAACCACCAGAACTTGAGTCCGGTGCACTTAGACCGCTGGGCCATGACACTCTACAGTGTACACCTCTTGTATACCTTCTGCAGAGATAAACTAGAGACTAGACTAATTGATTTGAGTGTTTTGGGCCGCATGTGGTATCAAATCAGAAAGATGTTTATGTTTTGTGTAAACTGGATTCGTGTCCATAGATCCAAGGAATTATTAATGCTGACTTTTTTTATGAATCCAGCTTCAGCGTCTGATTGTTTTTTTTTTTTATTAATTTATTCAGGAAGGTGAAATAGACATGATTGCAGACACGGTAGTTGCCACAACAGAGAACATCATTGAAGGAAATGAAGACATCCGAGCGGTAAGAGAACAAAGTTAGGCTGCGTTTAGCCCCGTAAATAGTGCAACGCTATGACTCGCACTCCTCTAGTCTTTTTCGTGTGTAGTCGTTCGTCACGCTGTCGTCACCGATTGCAAACAGACGGTGTCACTCGCTCGTCTCTCTCGGGGTAAGAAGACTGCTGGAATAAAGACTAGAGCAGGGGTAGGAGTCATAGGGCTGTACAGCGCGCATGTGCAAGAGCAACCATCATGGCTCTGACGATGTTTAAATGTGTCTGTATCAGCTCTGAGATTTTTCATAAAATTCCACCAAAATAAGTCATTATACATCAGATCTAATTTACTTGAGACTCTTGGGCAATGAGGAGATCATCGATGGAAAAATTTGTGCAAAAAAATGTAAATGAGTTTCGATTTGAAAGTTGATCCCTGATTTTGGGCCATAGCGTTCGTAGGGCCAAGAAGTGGAGGTAGCCCAGGGTATTGGCACTATTTATGGGGCTAAGGCTGTGTCAAATCAAGCAGTGTTGGCTATGGCTATGGCTGTTGGCTTCAGCGTTCTAGCCAATGCCGAAGACATTGTCTGGGACATGGCTATATTTGGTAAATTTACTGTGACATTTCCAATTCTTTCCGATTTCTCTTGAAGTGTTTTGATCCCTGATTCTTAGGTAATATTCTTTTGATTTCAGGCAATCAAGAATAACGCCGGCTTCCGAGTTTGGATCTTGTTTTTTCTCGTCATGTGTTCCTTCTCGTTACTCTTCTTGGATTGGTACAGCTAAGAGCCATAAGATAATCAGCAAACTGGGAAGAGTTGTTCTTACCATTATTAATTTAACATTGCTGGTAATAAAACCAAAGTTAACTCACTGTTTCTGCAATTAAATTAACTGCAACACCCCTTTATGTCGACCATGATGGTAGACCATAGAACAAAATCAATCAAAATTGGCCTTTTTTGTTAGTGCAGCGCCCTCTTGGGGTGATATATTGCCACCTCAAGCACAATCAGTTAATCATTGAAGCTTGAATTGAAACCAGTGTTTTGTTTTGAGCCAGAGGCAAACACAGTTGCCACCCCCCCCCTTTATAAAAGGGGGGGGTCTTTGTTTTAACACTTAATTTTCCTCAGAAAGACACCATCATGGGAAAAATGACAATTAGTACAAACTATTTGTTAATGGCCTCCCGTTTCAAACCCTTGCTTCTCAAAGTCTAAAATGAAAACCCCAAACAAGTATAATGGTGTAATAGAAGCAGTCAAGTAGAAAGAAGTGAAAAGAGAGCAGCAGAATGAAAAAGACAAAGGCTGGGGGGAGAAGGGGGGTGGGTTAGGATGGAAGGCACTAGTTTATTCATTACGGCGCTGTCAACATCTAGACCGCTAATATCTTTTGAACAAAAAATTTAAGAGTTTAGTTTTATATATCTACAATTATATTGGATTGAAACAAACGTCAGTTCCAAATACCAAAGGTATAAACCTGCCTTTAAAGGGTGGAGTGTACTGTGATTGACTGTCAAAATGTGTTATTAGCTGTTGATTCATTTCCATTGCTCAACCTCGTCACCAGATTTGAGAAATACTCGCCAACCTGTGAATGGTTCTTCAGCAGTCCATTTCCCCAAACTCTTCTTAGATTTAAAATTATGATCTTTAAGACGAGTTACTCATCCTAAGATGCATCTTAGCGCACCATGAAATCGAGGTGGATTTTGTAACCATTTGCGGCATTTCGATCTTTCATGGAAATCAGCCATTATCAGCTCAGTATCTGTTGTACAATCATTTCGAGCTTAAAAACAAACATGGCTCAGATATGATTCACAAGCAAATGACAGTTTTCACGATGATTTCAGAGTTTCTTAAAAGTAATTCAACCTTGAATTGTTCCCTGGGTGTTTCATTGATACTGTTGGCCTTTTCACACTATCAAGCTCGGATCCGTGCCGAAAGCTACACATTTCCGACCTGTGTTGACTTCATGAAATTTCAACACAGTTCAAATACGTTCTGCTTTCACAAAATCAGTTTTTTTTTGCTACACGTGTAACTTTCTACATGGGTCAAAAAACCATCAACCCACCTCCCGAGTAAGGTAGGTTCTTGACACAGATCGAGTGCTCTACACGGGCCAATGCTGGGTTAAAAAGTTGAAGCATGAAAAGGTCGGTCAGACTTACACGGATCGGACCCGTGTCCAACACGGAGAGTTTGTCGTAGTGTGAAAAGGCCTTATATAAATACTGGTACGGAATATTAAAATAAAGGAACCTTCCAAGCAGAGTTTGTTTTAAAAAAATATGATTTTATTCATTTTGATAGCTCTTTGAGTTAATGAAAACAGAACACTGGTTATCATGATTTGATTTTTAGAAAATATAATTTAGTGCATCATGGAATTTCAATGCATGTAATTGCTATGCTTTTAATAAAGCAAATATTATTCAATAATTATAAATCGTGAAGACGTTTGACTATCATAAAAAAATATTATTTGTATTTATTTCAATTGTTGACTTACCATTTTCAATTCCCTGTCACTGAACTAATCTTCCAGCAACACTTAGCACACATCCAGTACAACAAGTACCCAAAAGTTTAAACTTTCCTTCAAAAACAAAAATGTGTTAACAAGATTAAACTGAATAGAAACCCAACTATTTAATCAATCAGACCTCCAGATTCCATTACTTAAACAAATTGTAGATTTACTAGGCAATATTTTTGCCCCCCACCCCCGAATTCCAAAATCTACTCTGCGGTAGTAGAATATAACAGGACAAGTTCTCACGAGAACAATCTACTGTATATAGCAAAGTAGATATAATCACATGGTGTTACCACAAACCAAATATACATTGATACCTCACCATGCAATGCCTCAAAACCAATAAAAGACAAATTGTTTCATAATGGAAACGCCACACCAAGACTTTGCAATTTTTTCTTAGATGGGTCAGAGGTAGCTTTATTCTGTAAACAATAGAAGCAAAGACAAAGAACTTTCTTAGAAATCTGGAAGTCCACTGCGACGAGTCATTCTTAAAATAACAGTGCAATAATTTTGAAGTCTGATATTTTTACGACCCAATTGCAGCCGAAAAGAGTCCATGAATTCATTGGGCAACAAATTGGGTCAATGTCCCCTTATCATCTTAACTCCAACTCCGATTGTAGACAAAAAAAAATATATGTCCCACTCATTGACTACCAAGAAAAACCAGTAGGTTTTCTCTTCCTCTACTTGCCCCTCATCAGCACGTGGGCATTAACTACTTTCCCTTTCCCCAAACAATACTTTGACAGTGTTTTTTACCTGCCTAGTTCTATTTGTTACTAGACTCCAATGAAATATATTCCAAGAAGTCTCAATATTAGGTATCAGATCCCAGCCAGATATCCAGCTCGCCCTGCGGGAAGCTAATGCTTTTTTTACGCCGAGATTACCGTTACCTCATGCTAACCCTTTCCGCTGTGTCATACAACAAACCAAGCCCTGGGTACCCTCGGCATCGGGGTACAATTCAAACACTACTTAACCTAGACTCGAGCCTTTGTTGTAGTCTCAATGCACCCCGTCGATAGTGTCAACATTGCCTCAAGGTGAACCTGGAGGAGTCGGGGGTACTTGATATCGGAGGAAGTTGTCTTGACAGACCCAAAATCCCACAACAACCGAGTATGTATTAGGCTAGGAATGAGAAATTGTAAGATATGCCATTCGCACACCCACTCCCTCGTCTGTGATCTGGTTTGGGGGGGGGGGTGGTTGTAAGGGACCCCAATGAGGCCTGGTAGTGCCTAAGCATCCACCAAGACATTACCTCACAGCTGGGGTTAGCAAACTTCAATTGATCATCTCACCCGCCCCTCCAGCTGACTCTGACCAACTTCTCCTCTTGCCCTCGTCTTGACCCCCTACCCATGTCTCCACACTAATGATAGGGTTGGGTTTTGAGAGACATCAGGGTACGGTCTGATGACCCACAAAACACAAGGAGGCACTTGAACATGACAGTGCCGTAAGCCTTGCACCCAACACCATGACCTGAAAGTTATTGTGTTGAATAGTAGCTTTAATCCCAGGCACAGCAGGGTTGGTAGTTCACACCAAGTGGTTACAATTAGGTTTCATCCACACCTGACAGAGACCTCGGCTACTTCAAAGACTCCCAAACTCTCCACATCTCAGGGGGAGCCACACAGGTAAAAACACACCCTTGATGTAGTGTCACATACACCTTCACCGGCTGCGGTTTGACTTGAGATGATAAAAACCATATTGCGAGGAGCAACTTTTTACCCAACCGATTACAATCGCCCTATTCAAGTGCTCGGCTTATCAATGAGACGCCGACTTTGGTGGACTTGCAGCCCCCAGGCAGAAAACTGACCAAGTCTATAAAGATGTAGTTGGCAATATACCTGCCACTCCTACTAAAGTCTGCCTAGAAAAGCTCTACCAATTACTGCTAATATCACATGGCCTAAATAGCAATGGGCTGGGCCATTTCAACTGATGGAAACAGGTGGATTACTTTACATTTTCAGTTTTTATCGTCTTGACCCGGGCATGATATACTCTACTCTTTAGTCATTCACTGGTCTCCAACCATCTACAATATAGACTTTTAACCTTGGAGGTGTGTAAAGGTCAGGCTTCCGTTACAAGACGCTGCTTCAACAATTCAATCTCCATTTCCGCTCAGGTGTCTGGTAATAAACTACCCAAACGGAACCTCAAAACCAAACTGCAGTGAGCAGTTCTTGAAAAAACATCAAATACCTCTGAGATGATACGTCTGTGGTTTTAATACATGTCAATCCTTGAAACTATCAATTAGACTGTCGAGATTTTAAAATTAACCCCCCAAAAAAATGCTGTGTTAAAAGTAAAACTACAAACTGCTTTTCCAACTGGACTTCGCAATCAAACCGTTTGGGTTTTTAATAAATTATAAACTAAGTTCATTTTAAGTAAATTTCAGTAAATTATAATTATTGTTTTATCGTACCTATTTCATTGCAACTACAATGGTAGGAATGTAAAATAGTCTGGTATCTTTTTGGTTCAATGAACATCAATATTAATATTCACATAAGTATGTAAAGGGAATAATACAAAATAGTAATACAAAAGATTGATTTAAAAAAAACAATCGAACAAGGTTATCGACAAAATAGACAGACTGCCAACATAGACATCTTAGATAGATAAATAGCTTTTTAGCTCAGTTGTTGATTCAGAGGTCGCAGGGTCAAATCCCATTCTAGTCAATTTTTCTTCGTTCATCCAAAACTCAAAAACCAATTGCTACACCATTCTCATGGGTTCAAATCTCAATCGAAAAGAAGAAAAAATCATGACAAATATATCGTGATCCAATGTAAAAGTGATTCCACTCAACAAATGATGGCCCCTTGGGCTAGATCTAACCTTATTTGGTATTTAACGTCAAACCTATGTGGTTTTTCTCTTGACTCTCGGACTTTAAGGATCTGCCTTGTATATAAAATCTCGTCTCAGAGGACTTGGTCATGGATTACTTAAAGCTTGTCGTACAAGCACATGTGGCTCGCCACAAACCACACCAAGGAGTATCCAATCCGTCATTAAGTGATCCCAAGTGTAAAAGGTTAAGGATCACTGACCGGAGGAGATCACCCCCTTCTTCAAGATGAGGTTGCCGTAGAGTGCCTTCTCCCTGTGAATAGAGGAAATGAATAAAGACTCCTGACATGTTGTTACACGTACATGTAGGATGATCAGAATATCACTTCAGATTTCTTATGCCCATTACTAGTAGGCCTGCAACCTAGATAATTTGGGTGTAAAAAAAAAAAAAAGCATGTGATGACTTTTAAACAAAAGGTTTTAGTAATAATAATAGCCTGTATTTATTTATGCCGTTATCACGCCAATAAGGCCCCTCAAAGTGCCTTACAGTATACTATTACCCCTGTTTTTCCGCCCCTAAGCATTCCTAAACCCATCTCGACTCATTTGGAGTATGCAGCACCGGCAGCCAAATCAGCGCACAGGTTGCTAATCATTCACATCCATTTACCCATTATTGACTCCTGGGTGATGAGAGGCAATTATTGTAAAGTGTCTTGCTCAAGGACACAAGTGTCAAGACCAGGATTTGAACCCACAATCCGCTGAACTAGCCACCGAAACAAGAGGTGGATGCACTAGACCTCTCAGCCACAAAACACCACACATAGAAAAACCTATAAAGGGCTGACCTACATATGTTATAGGCATAGGTCATTTATTTTTTATTTATTTTATTCCACTTTACAGAAACAAGCATACTCATTTATACAAAAAAAATTCAATTTGTGGGCTATTTCACAGTTCAGTCATCCATTTTAGGAATGTTTCTTTCATAACTTGAAGGGGAGACTTCTCGGACGTTAGCCGGCGCCCCGGTCAGCAATCCCTTTCTATTGTTCTCAGTGACAGGAACAATAGAATGAAAAAATCTCAACCTAAAAAAATCTAGAAAATCATTCACTAAACCAGATTAGTGCCTTTTATTGTAACCAAAGTTGTCATCGGTTAGAATCAAGATACGTCTAAATTTTTTAAAGCACATTGTCACAGACCAGTATCCGCACTTTATGTGACCCAACATATACATGAAAATAAAATAAAAACATGTCAAAGTTCAAGTTCAATCGCTCATCGGAAAACAGTTTTAAAAAATATTTTTCAAAAACTTACACGGTATTTTTTTCACTGTTTTCAAACATCGAGTTTTGGACTTGTGACATCAAAAATAAATGTTCTCATTTCTCAACAACAGTAGCGTTTCAAGCAAAAAATATTTCAAACAAAGTTTTCCCACTATGACCATCTTCATACCATGTGCAAATCGGTGAACATTTTCAATCTTACACACCCTTATCCTCAACCATAAAGCCGAAGTGCTTATAAATCAAAACAAGTTTGTGTTTGCAAGTGGCGTGATCAAGCCGAACCAAGAGACATTGCTTTGCCTGAAACATAAATTATGGGTCAGGTATTATTCCTCTAAACAAATTATACATTGTCGTGGGAATAAAAGGGAGTACAATACTCAAAATAGTCAATCCAGCATTTTTGTATTCACTTCTTTTGTCCCCGTTTCCTGAAAACACTTTTATACCAATTATTTCATTGTGGCCGTTCAAAAAGACAGAAAGCAATAAACGCATACCACGTCAACAAGTCAATGCAGGACCAGCATCCCCTCCGCCCCCCCTTCTTTATTCTGGATTGACAATAACGGCATGCCTGGAATACCAGGTGCTTGTTGTGCTCTAAGTTGATGGCTACTCTTACTGCAAACTCTCACAATGTTAAGTGGGACCACTAAACCAGCTTTCCATTGTTGAAACATCACTGACCGCCAATTAGCCCTCTCTGATAGCTATCCATCCCCGGGTATGATACAATGTAACTTTAACCTTCTCCCCCTTTCAGTGCGACTCCCTCGAAAACATACCCCCGGTGCAAAATCTGTCAACATGTTTATTTGATTTGGAGGTACAGGCAGAATAACAAACACCCTGTTTTTTTTTTTCTTCAAAAATAGTCCAAATTGTTTGATTTTCGGGGCTGATTTTAATAGTTCCCACACACTCATTGTCAGGTGTAATAATGCTCAAGTGCTCAGCGTCCGTCTGTCACCAATTTATTAAGCAGTATGACAACTTAACTCCAGTTCCGTTTTTGGGACCTCTGCCCGGCAGGGGAGGCCTATTTGTGGGTCCCCGTAACCACAAAAAGAGAGAGAAATAAAAGAAGTTTGTATCAATCAACATTTTCGTTCCCAATCGAAAGTATTTTGTGATTCGATTTCAGTGTTGACAAGATATTATTTGCAAGGAGACTAAATATTACTACCTGGTTTTTGTTTTTTGTTTTTTTATCCAAGTGACCCTAACACAAGCCTACCCAGGGGTGATTTCGAGGCCCTTTGATTTACATATAATACTTGTTTCTTACCACTGTATTCAGATACGGTCTGGTACCACATCAATAGATCAGCGC
Source organism: Marthasterias glacialis (assembly GCA_911728455.2). Classification (NCBI taxonomy): domain Eukaryota; kingdom Metazoa; phylum Echinodermata; class Asteroidea; order Forcipulatida; family Asteriidae; genus Marthasterias; species Marthasterias glacialis. The sequence goes on from OU452231.1 coordinate 5,282,634, forward strand.
TCTTAAACCTCTCAAAACAGGTTACCAGACACTCCCATCATCCCTGCCCCATGATTCTCCCCAAACAGGTTCAAATTGGGGGCATAGCCTGTTCCTCTAAGGTCTATGACCTAAATTTCGTCTCTCTTTTTTTTTTTTGACGCGTCAGTGTGTTTGTTCGAAAGAGGATTTCCTGGCCGATAAAACTAGCATGGATGGGTTACTTTTACGGAGCTCTACTATATATGAACTTAAACTTGTTGTTGAAGACCCATTATCTGGACAAATCTGACAAGAATGTGAACTATTGTGGCATTGTTTTTTTTAATATGATTTTTTGTTTGTTTTGGAGTGTGTGGTGAATTTTTTTTTTTTGGTGTTTTTTTTTTTTATCGTTCATTCTCAACGACCAATTCAAGTATCCTTTGGATGTTTATGGTTAGGCTTGACAAACATGGAGATAGACTGGTGGCTTTATTATCTTCAGGTAGGGTGACATAGTTAGCAGTGACCCCCAATATGTACAAAGTCTAAAAAAACAAACAGACGAGCCAAAGGAATTGCATGCAATTCAAATCAGACTGGCGCGTGTGCCAATGTTTGAATGTTTATTTCTGGTTCTCAGAGTACAATCAATAAATACAAAATACAAAAAAAGTTGTTTACATTTTAGTTTGCTTTATTATTGGTCATCGGCAACTTCGCAAATCTTTTTTTAGGCGTGCATTTAGAGCCGTATAATGAGGTGCGTGCAGGACTAGTTAGCTACAAAATTTGTAACAAACTTGACCAGCATGCACCTCATTCCACGGTTAACCCGCACGTAAAAGTATTTGCGAGATTGTCGGTTGCCACCCCACACCAGTCTATGATCAATGCAGATGCAGGTCAGTTTGCATCAGAGGGTGTGTACAACATTGTTAAAATTGTTGAATTTTGAGAACAGAAATGGACATGTATAATATTTGGTTTGCGGTAACACCATGTGGTTATATCTACTTTGCTATATTTACTGTAGATTGTTCTTGTGAGAACTTGTCCAGTTATTATTCTTTACGTTAGTACACGTTGGGTCACATAAAGTGGGAATACTGGTTCTATCACAAATACTGATGTTGTTCGTATGCTTTAAGTCTCAGCCTCATTCACATCATCAGTGGCGTAACTAAGGGGGGGCACAGGGGGGGCCCCCAACTGTTGTCTGTGCCCCCCACCCCCCCCCCCCCCCCCGCCCATTTGAAATCTGGACTTTTGAAATTAAAAATTACCAGAATAAAATGTTACATTGTATGAGCATTTGAGCAGTAATTTCAACGTTTTTAGAACTATTTTTTAATTATTTACACACATAATGTATTTTGTTTTACGTCAACACGTCAGAAAACAAAGAAAGGGGGCTTGTTTAAAAAAACATACAAACGGAAACTACAGTTTTAATTGGCCAAAAGTGCCCCCCTAGGAAAAATGGTGCACCCCCTAAAATGTCACCCTAGTTACGCCGCTGCACATCATATTCACACAGAGGAGGTATCCGAGGGAAATATTCATAAAGTGATTGTTTCTTACCCTGTTGCCACGACAGCAAAAGCCTTCTTGGCCCTGTCATAGAAAGCAAATCTCTCAATCTGCTGCATACTGACCTGAATTCATCACAAGTGAACAGAAAAAAAACATTGTCTTTAATTTCAATCAACAACAAAAATTATCATAAAAAAAACATTTATGTTTCCACATTTAAATATATATTGAACAATTCTCATTGAAATGTTTACAGCCTTCCCATGCCGGATTTCAATGAGCGACTTTGGAACACTAGGTGGCAGCAGACTTACAAGGTCAATTTCCATTGTTTACATCATTCTGAACATGCGCACATTTCCAAGAACAATGGATTTACCCGGTAAGTCTGCTGCCACAGTGTCCTCAAAAGTCTCCAATTTTTAGTAAATTACTGAATTTCAGTGGTATCCAATCAATTGCTGTTAAGCTTGACCTTTTGACTGGCGCAAAAATGTCTTGTATGGTATGTAAAGATCCATTTATTGTTGACATCGAATGACATCGCGTTTTCAATATTTTGTTCTGAAAAAGTTTCAAAGAAAATGAAATATGAGGCTGGAGACTTGTAACGTTTTTCTCCCACTTTTCTAAGGACTCTATCTATTGGAAAATGAGTGCAACACAAAACTGAATTTGACCTTGGAGAGCCTTTGTACTTGTGTTACCGTCCCCAACTTTTCAAAATCTAACTGCATGTTTTGTTTAATTCTGTTGGACTGAGGACTACATTTTAACTGGACACCCTCTACATTGGATCAGGCACACCACCATGATGGGTTACTGAATGGTGTTGGACTGAGGACTGCACAAGTAAACTGGTTATGCTTCACATTGGATCAGGCATACCACCATAAATCAGAGTCCAACAGTTTGGGGTTTCGAGTTACTGCAATGCTTGAGGAAGAGTGAGGAAGAATCCTAGTAAATCACTCAAAGTATAGTTCAGGTTAATGTTACCCCAGGTACAGGACAGTAGCCAACAATGATGTCAACTGAGCAGCTGAGCTCAGGACAGCAATGTCATTTCCAGGAAATAAACAAGAATTTCCTGGATGTTCAAAGGAATGAGATTCACCTACATGATGTATGATGTAATTGGTAACCTACGAACAACTTTTTTCCCTCTCCTTCTCCCCCCCCCCCCCCCTCTCTCTCTCTCTCTCTCTCTCTCTCTCTCTCTCTCTCTCTCTCTCTCTCTTCCTAGGGTTTCCTTGCTATCAAGTTTAACTTTTATGCCATATTTTTTATCCAGTTGATCCAGAGTACAATTTGTATTTGTTAACAAACCCTCCATGCCCAAACCTGCCAAAAACTCCCAAACTGGGTTTATTATCTGCTCATCAAACTGAGGAGGAGAAGAGCTTGCAAATAACACCTGATTTGGGCCTACGTGTATACTATAAGGACTTCTCAACATACAGAATGTTTAAGATGTTTTAGGGTAAACTCTGATCAGCGGCCAGCACTGCTTTCCGTGGAGGTCCTCAATACAATAAAAAATATCTATAAAGCTAGTCATACAGTTAGTATTTTAAAATGGATTAAAAATAATACTATAATAAGACATCAAATCACATTAACAGTACGGCTGGTATTTCGGTTGCCATTTGACTATTTACCAGAAGTGCCTGATTTTGGCGTAGTTCTTATGGCATCATACAGCCACCTCTATTACATCTAGGTATTTGGGTTTTGAATGTTTAGTAGTTTGACAAAAATCATGACTGAACAAATATAACACTTCCCTCCCAGCAACCGCAAACACTTCCCTCCCATAACAGTTTCAACTGTCAATGCTATTGACGAATCAATCATCTTGCTAATGGACTTTAATATTTATGAAATGTGAAAGTTGCCATCATGAATTGCCATGGAGTCTGAAGTTGCAATGATGCAAGGTTTTGTTAGGACACGGTTAGGGCAACCAACTAATTTGAGAATTGTCTTAAACTGGACTTAAAACTTTGTAATTTGCAACAATAAGAGGAAATGGCCAAGCACACAAAAACCGTTTTAGCTATTCTACGGCACATGTAAACACAGAAGAGGAAATCAGTTGATCAGCAAAAAATCAAAAAAATAAAAATGCATGCCTGCTTGTGCTTCAGTCATTGATGAAATCACAATTAAGGGACAAATTGCAAAATTGAGATTGAGAGTGTGATCGTGAGGGGAACAGGTGTTACAAACACACAGTTCACAAGACCCCATGTGACGTTCGGGACAACAAAGCGACATTAAAAATATCAACCGTTTCCCTGATTTGCAGCGGACAAAAGGAGACCCTTTTGGAATGGCCTCAGTCAATTCAAAGTTCTAAAAAACACCCCCTACTCCTCTCTCTCACTCTTTTAACAGATTATCAAATGTCATGAGGTAACAGCATGGTATTAATTCTTTAAACCCGCAGCCAACTGACAGCCAAAACACACAATTACAAATATGGAAGAGCTTATAATGGGTACGGTGCCAACCTACACTTGTGGAATTTTAATTTTTGACCAAAAAAAAAGAAAAGAAAGACGGCAACCACAGGAATGTAGTGGTGTCTGCGCTATTCTAATGGGAAATAATCTATCAGGAAGTAAGCATGGACTCCCACCTGGGCTGGGGAGTTTCTTTTCTGGGCAGTCAACCGAAGAATTTAAAAGTGGCGGGCGCGCTGTCCTTTCTTTTTCTGCTTTCTCCTCAAACCACAAGTCACAAAAGAGAACATGAAATGGGAACTGCCTTTCAGAACAGGTACTCAGTGAACAAAAATGACAGATTTTCTTTATCTTTACAGTCGATCTTATTCATAGAGTTTGAACTCTCTTTTTTTTTATATGGACTTGTCATTAAAGAGCTGAACAAAATGAACCAGCCGCTTTTAATATTCCGCATTTTCCTTCATTTCATTAAGTTGGTAAAGTAATAATTTAATCACCAGTGAGATAATTGTTGTGTAACAATGTTCAATGTCTGAGCTATTGTCGGATAGATTTTAAGTGAGACAAACACAAAGTCGGCTAACCGGTTTTTCAAAAGTTGTTCATTTCCTATTCTGAATATCTTCAGGTTTTTATGACCTCTAAAATTCCTTTTGTTGTAGAAAATACTTCATTTGTGTACTTGATTGCGAGTGAATACATACACTTATTATTACCCCTTAAAAACTTGTTATGAAAAGACTAACAACTGATTTTTATGTGTTTTTGTCCGGAGATCTTAAGTGTGTTTGTGGCGTGTTCTTTTATTTTTCACTGTTCTGGAGTTAAAATATTTCATTGTACTATTTTCCGTGTAACACAACTCTGAACAATAGCCTTAAAATAAAAACTACTCTCCCCAATTGACAAGTTTCAAATGACCATAAAAACACCCGGAAAAAAATACAAAAATGAATTTAAAGACACAAAAGATATTAAAACGGATGGAGCGTGGTATTAGCGAGAATGAAAAGAAAAACACAATTATCCTCCCACAAACTCCCAAAAAGTTGTGTAAGGAGCGTAAAAAAAGTCTTTATGTTTGCAACTCATGTAAACAAGCCCATTGATAGAGAAAATTATGTAAATACAAGCCACCTGTATTGAGGCATACAATCAATGAAAGAATTATTTCAGAACTTGCAACATGTGATTTTGGTCAAGCTGAATGTAGCGACACAAACTTTGTCCACAATTTAGATGGTCGACTGGCAAGACGCGCGAACCTGCAGGTATTTCTCGATTTTATGATCTGGGAGTTTGACATTTATCTAAAAACAACAACAAAAACCAATAACCCAAGACCGATTTTAAACAGAACTAATGCCGAGCAGAAATGGGTTACCAACCAAGACTGGTTCACTGCTATTTTTTTTGCTTTTGGCAAATCATTTTGTTTAGTAATAATTTAGTTAAGTAATAGTTGTTGTTTTTTTGGAACCACACAGCTTTATGAAATTAGACCAAAACAAAAAATTATATGTTTATTCCCCTCAAATCTGAACTTCTGCATAACTATACTCCTGTTCGTCCTCTTCATTCTGCTGGCCAATCCTTACTGACTCAAACTACTATTCCTACTAAATTCTATGGTCAAAGACCCTTCACCTTCATTGCACCTTCATTGTGGAATGACTTACCTCTTCATATTCGTCAAGCTGACTCTGTTCAGATTTTCAAAGGACTTTTAAAAACTCACTTTTTTCAATCTACATTTTTGTAACTTTACTTTATGTTTTTTTTTTTTTATATTCTGTGGTTTTTGTGCATAGAGGCTCCCGCATTATGCGCCATATAAACGTCTCGTATTATTATTATTATTATTATTATTATTATTATTATTAAATCACAAGAACTGTACATATTAACTAAATCCCTCCAAACCAAAAGGGTGAGTTGTTCTCAGCTACTTTTATTCAATTTAAATTTAATATTTTAATAAAAGCTGAATGATCATAGTTACCCATACACAAATTGGTCATAAAGAGAATGGAATAGTTGGTTCCACTGTAAATTTTAATGGTTGACTTTTGTAAAGGACTAAGCTAAGAGACTGGAAACTACACCGTGGGTGGCCGTTAAATACCGCGGAACAAGGGAAGGAGAAAATTCCAAATTCCTATCACCGTTTTCAATTACTTGTAAAGTCGAGTGTACAATACAAATTGTTTGTGTTTGAAAGCCTGGATTTCTTGTTTGTTTGTGTGGGTGTGTGCTTTTCTCCTGAAAAAAAAAAATTGATTTGAACTCAGAAAAACCAAACATGGTTACCGTTGCACCGATATCTCACGCGGCTGACCACAGTATGCTATTTTGCGAGTCAAAATGCACGTACAGATATGATGGAAAGCGTGTCGTTGCTCCTCTCCTGCCTTTAATGCGCACTGCACAGTATAACCCATGAGGTAACTTGACTCCTAAGATGGTCCAACCAAGAGTTATTGTTTTGATGACATCAGGTGAATTGGGTCAATACAACTTCCATTTTTTCCCGTCCAGCCTGATGGGATTGTTTTCTTGTAATTGCCGGAATCATTTTACTTTGAGACTACCGCCGGCACAAAGGAACATTGACTTGACAAAAAACCAAGACAACAAAGATTCTCTTCGAAACACCAGGTGTGGATTTCACAAGGCGCTAGGACCAGTCTTATCTTGAGTTAGGACGAGTAACTAGTCCTAACTTTTAGAGCTAGTCATAAGTTAGGACTAGTTTTGTGCAAACCACCCCAGGTTTGTTAGTTTTCTCTTATCGAGAAAATGTCAAATTCACACACTGCGAATTGCGGTTGTTCCTCAATCCGGAATCAAGGCTGGATCCCCGGTTCACTCTGACTAACCTCCATTGAGCCCAAATACAATGAATAAACAACGGCGGAAGCCTCTTGATGTCTCTTACTCTTCTTCTTGGAACAAAAATCGGCAAAAATAGTCAAGAACATCTGTCCTCTTTTTATGTGGGTGAAACGTAGCACTGCACGGTGGGTGTATACTGTGTGCATGCTCCCGAACAAAACGTCCCGCGCCCTCCGCATTCCGATTTTACAACAATTGGCGTGTTTAAACGTCGCCCGTTTGCTGAATAGGACAATATTTGCGTGTATACACGTCATCCGGTGTCAACTGGTTAAAGTTACAACTGAAATTTTCATAACAACATTCCTTCCCAATTTTCAAGACGACAGCGTAACCAATAAAAATTTAAATTGACGCAAGGGAAGACACTTACTTTTTGTCCCTCGGCAGCATCTAGAAGGAGTTGATATTTATCCCAGACAGGAGTCGGTAGTTTCTCTTCCTTGTGCTTCTCTACAAGTTCCATCACCATGGCCTTGGGGCAATAAAGTGAAAAATAAACAATGACAGAAATGTTGTAAATTATCTGAATCAGTGACTATTGAATACGGACAATCTTTGTAGCAAATAGCTCTTTCGTAAAATGGGTAAAATAATCGAGGAAGTGATGGGAGGGGGGGGGTATGGTAGTAATCAAGATGAATTCACTTTACATCTGAATGGATTTATGAACAATTATCTAAATACAAAGTAAGAATATATTGAGAAGCACACTTCAGCAGAGGGAGAGGTTCCGGCAGGGCTTGAACCCATCCAAAGGCCTACAACTTAGAGATGATTGACTGTGGTACAAACAAGTAGGTCACCTTATCAACCAATGGTTACATCTACCACCCTATTCTGGGGTAAAACCCTAGGTAAGCCAGTTGAATACAACCGTTAATTTTAATGATCTCGTCTCATTTTATTTTGTTTTCAGGTATTTATTCCTTCCTGCTGGGTATTCAGGCCGCATTTTGTTCACCGTAGTGCAAACCCCCCTGTTTGTTGAACTCATAATATTGTCCGAGGTTTAACAGCGTCAGACTTCAGTGAACTCCCTTGTGCTAGAATAAATGCAGACTCACTTTTAGTTGAACTGCGTACGTGCAGTTTGTCCATGAGGGCATCAGAAACAATTGTAAGGAAGCTACTGATAGGATTACATTTGTACTCAAAGTGACAACTATTTGTCGCCAACAAACATTGGCATTGAATCCGTACAAAGCTTTAGTACCAGACGCTCCCTGTGCAATCCTGAAACAGGACTTACATTATTGCATCAGAGGAAAGAGAGGAACATTTTTACGGAATCCTGCTGTTGTCCTTTGCACAATTACCGAACAAAACTCAGATTATAAGAAGTGCAGTGCTTTGAGGAGCCGTCATTTTATTGAATAGAAATGAATGGTTTACTTGTCCGGGGGGCTGGACAATGCTACAAACCCTCTTGAGTCAACTTGCTCTTCTTTTATTGCTAAGCTTTGCTTTATTACGCCACATGTCACCCTTTGTGAACCCTAAACAAACACTAGAAAGTTTCTGTTTCAAACCTAGCCACGCACGTCACAATCATCTCCATTGTAAGGCCATTTCATCATAAGACGGCTATTCATCTCTTAATTAATAGACCGTGTTTAATGCCCATTGAGCGCATGACATCAAATTACTTCCGTTTAGCTAGGGTGCTTACTGACTCCCAGATGATACTGAAGACCATTGCATATAAAGCTTGGTGAATCTGTGTTTCTTACAATATGACCGTAGATCATTTGTCCATTATCCCACTGATTACCCAAGCCCAAGGCATGTTTATTTGACAGGGGTGTGATTACTCCCTTGCTTCCGGCTGTGGTTAGACACTGGCGGCAGGGAGGGTCCAACTTTCCAATGAAGGTTTCAAATTGGGAGGTCACCTGCCCAAAGAAATGCCGAACAAAAAAGAGACGGCACGCGCTTCAAACACTGGCGCATTCCAACTGATAAAGTTTTCTTTCATTCATAAAAAAAAAAATATATGAAGTGCAAACTGAAGGCGTGTCCGTTCACAATAGAAGCACCTGGCAAGAGGCCCTAAATCTGGCTCCATTCCAACTCCCAACTACAAATGTTTGTAATGTCAACAAAAGCAGTAACCACAGAGCTTGTTTTTTGTTTATTGCTGGGGTATAATGAGGGAATTATTTCCAAACCTCTCACATAAAAAAATCCCGGTGCAACGTACACTGTTATCGAAGCAATACTCGACAATCATTGTTTACAAATTGAACCTGCACCAGCATGTCGAATCCTCGTTTTGTGTTGAAGTCCAAACACTGGTACACGTGCTGTCACAAAGACGCCATTCTGAACAATTTCGGGCAGAATAATTTGACACCGTATATATACCGCTCACAAATCACTGGCTAATTCATCTATTTAATTGTAAAAAAGTTAGTTTTACATCGGTGGTTTTCAATCCATTATTCATAATAGGAAAAAGGGTGTATCCACAAACCTTGATTTGGAGTCTGTGACCATACATGAAATTAGAGACTTACACAAAATTAAAACCCACGTTAAACCCCCCCCCCCCCCCCCCCCCCCGCTCAACATTGGTAAACTGACTGTAAATGCTTCCATTCCTTGCACAAATCAAGATACTTGTGAAAAAACCAACCTGTGAAAAAGTCAGCTCATTGCGTTGTTTTGTTTGCGAGAAAACGGTAAAAATGCATTCAGCATTTTTGTACACATTCCCCTTATAGGCAGAGTTTTCGTCTCACCGAGACGAAAATTAATTTTTGGATCTTTACTTCATTTGTTATTTAAAAAACGATAACACTTCAGGCAGAAATATTTCAAGGAAAGTTTTCTACCATCATTATCTTTGTACCATGTAAGGTATATAAATGTAAATCTGTGAACATTTACATATGTATGTTTTTCTTCTTACCAATGTTGAGCTGGGGCTTGAACAGCACGTATCAGTAGCACTGTACAACTGTACAGTATAACACGTGCATGTTAGCAATCATCTATAAAAAGTGTAATTTTGTCAAGGTTCCTGATACTAACAATCGGTCAAGCGCTAATAAACTGAAAAGATATTTGTAAAACTTGTGCATGCCATTCAGGGCAAACTTTTCAATAAAAACACTACAAAGGAAAGAGCACTTACATGTACATGTAGCTAACAAAGGAATCTATTCTCCCCCCCCCCCCCCCCAAGGGACAAGCTAAAACTAAAAAAGTCCGTAGGTGGGCATGTCTGGAATCTTTCGACGTCAATGATCTTTCTTTTCTCCCCTCTTTAAAAACTTCACCAACAAAAAAAAACTTGTGTACCCATGGACTTAATCTGCGCCTTTTCTTGTCGGAATTTACCCTTCTAATTGTCCAAGCACGATCACAGCACTTTGGTGGGTGTACACCTTAAGTCTGTCCTCAAAACTTAGCCCACAGGGCGTCCCTTGCTGGGTATCCCTAAAAAAGGGGAGGGGGAAGCTACTGGGTACAAATGGACAGTTTTACACCCACTGAATAAAATAAATAGAAGCTACGTAAATGCACATCCATGGATACAGACTATACATAGTAACCAGTGAGTTCAAACAGATTCCATGCATTCCGACTGAGGCTAAAAATACCTGTCTCCTTTGTGGTGCGTTTAAAATTAAATTCTGATGTGACTTACCCAAACAATGACAGAGGAGAGAGCCAACTAAGCCCTGTTTTGTTTTGATTAATTTTCTATTGAACAAATCTCCGGTTGTCAAGGTAAAATCAAATTCTAAGTCAATGAATCAGCTATCTTACAATAGTACCATTGACCTACGACCTTGTAACAGTCTTTTAATTAATGCAGGATAACAACTATTTTAACGATTTAAACGTTTTTTCCCCCTATTATATATGATAAAAGTAAAATAAAATAAAATGGAAAATGCAGGAAAGCAGTTAAAACTGCACTATAAGTAGTAAAATAAACAAATAAGACAGACAGCTGGATTCCAGAGTCTTGTTGACTACAAATTATGACAAAAATGTTTCAGTCAAAAAGTGCATACCAGCAGGTAGAGCACAGGAAAGCACACAGGTGGAGGTGAGCATGTAACCCCCCCCCCCCCCCCCCCCCCCCCCCCAACCTACAAGTAAGAATAGAATTCCTGGTAAAAAAATATCACCCTACACCCGAACAAAAAAACAACATTTTCAGCCTAATAAATGATCGGGGGAAACCACAGATATTTGTCCCACAGGTAGCAGACTTGAAAATAAATTCCTGACCCCGAAAGCCTACCCTAAGTCTACTACCGAACCAATCAACCCAGGAAGAAAAGGGGGAGCTGTTACGAGCATACTTCACATTCTTCTAGTTATTTTATTGAATGAATTTTTCAAAGTAATCACTTCCGACAAGTCCAAGTTGCAGACAACTGGATATTACCACGTTCAGACTTCAGAATCAGTGGTTGATTGATGGACTCAGAGTGCTGAAGATAAATGTCAACATTTGCATAACACAACTCTTTAGGATTGGTACTGTACAAGTGGTGCTTCATGCAGGTAATTCTACCCCCATGGTTTTTTTAGCCCACCATAAATCAGAACTCTTAATAATTACATTGATGATGTTCAAGGTATGGCTCTAATCCACTGAGAAGTAAATAAATACATTACCTCATCAAGGTACCATGCTGTCTCAGGAGGTGGACAAAACGAGTTAAACTATTTTTTCTTGTGAAATGGGGCGGGCGGGCCCCTGTAGGCCAGCACTGCACTCCTGCCCCCCCCCCCTCCTCCCCCCCCCCCCAATGTAGGTCAATACCCATACGTTCATGTCTGTATTCTTCAGATTTATTTAAGTTCTCAAAAAGGAGGTGTTATCGGTCTTTCCTGAAATACAATCCAGCATGAGGAACCCACAATCAAACTTATAGTGTTCTGCACTATCGAAATGTCCAAAACAAACCCAACGTACATGTACAATTATTTCTATCAGTGAAGATGGCAACAACCCACAAAAAAACGGTCATGTGTTAAGTGTCACGTATACATGGATCAATAATACTTCATTCGAAAGCCTCACCCCACAAGCTATTCCACCAGTTTGGGACAGTAGTTTTTCAGAAAACAATTTGTCCTTTTAAATTGTTTGTTGATGCGTTAAAAAAAAAACCACTAGTTTCCTGCTTTTAAATGTGCTTGACATTTGAATTGTTGTTTCTTTTCTTAAATGTAAAAACGGCACTGCACCCTAAATACCTCCAAGAACTCATTCACACAAACCAACCTCAAAGAAAACTCCGTTCATCATCTAAAGATCTCTTGGTTCCTTTCAAGTTTGCCACCGAGGGATATGGTCAAAGAACTTTCCAGTACGCGGCGCCAGAACTATGGAACAGTCTCCCAGATTATTTAAAAGAAGCTCGGACAGTAGAACAATTCAAATCCATTTTGAAAACCTTTCTTTTTCAACCATAATTTTGGGCTCAAATTGCTCATTGTTTACCATTCTTCCATTCTGTTTTCTCTTTCCTCAATCGCATAGAGACATTCATCTTGTAATATGCACTATACAAGAACTGCATATTATATTATTATTATTATATTATTATTATTATTATTATTATTATTATTATTATTATTATTATTATTATTATTATTATTATTATTATTATTATTTCTTTTTCCTTGGTGACCTATAAGAAAATATGTGTCATGAAGAAAGTCACCCCTGAACAAAGGTACTGAATAACAGGGAGACTGCCACCATAGGGCTCTGGATAGCTCAGTTTGTTAGAGCGTTGGTACGTTAAGCCGGTGGTCGCAGGTTCAAATCCCGCTCCAATCAATTTTTCTTTGTTAACCCTAAAATTGAATTAAAATCTTACCCAGTCAGTCAGTTTTCCTTGTGGTTTATTACTTGATGATGAAAGTAAGACGGGTTAGCTTTGAGATATGTTGAAAGTTTATCATGATAAGAATGATTCTCAATTTCGAGAAAAATTCAAGTAACTTCCATGGAGATGAACCCCCCGAATGCATCCATTAAATAAATACAGAAAATCATTTTACAAATTTGATTCTGTATTGACTTGAATTTTACCCTCTCTATGAAATCGAATCATTCAACTGAACTCATTAATCAATGGTCAATAAAAAAAACCTTTACAGACTAGGCAGTTTGGCTGGTATGTGGCCTAATTCCTCCAATATCTTCTTCTATGTCCCATCACACCAATTGTTTGGACTCAGACGTTCTTGGGATGCCTGATCCTGTGAGAAGCACTGGTTGCTTGGCCCACTTCCTTTAAACTCCTTCACTTTGGCAATAGGGTTTTGAAGGATTTGGGACTGTAAGGGTTGGAATAATGAAGCATAACTTTTCTTCTAAATTTTCTTGTTTTAAAGAATAGGATCTAAAGAGGAAAATAATTTATATATCCCCCTCAAAATTTTTTTTAATTTCTATCAGCAAATAACTATGCTTCACTTCCCACAAAAAAAAATCCCATCAGTAGAGACTTCAAGATGGAAAAACCAATAAAAATAGCAATGTAATTCCACTTTCCATAAATAGATAAATATTCCCTGACCCACTGAAGTATGTAAAACATTCCACAACTCAAAACCTAAACTATTATGATAACAGACCTTGGGTGGCCTTTGGTACACTCCAAGTGTCTGGACAAATTTGTCTTTAAAATTAATCTCGCGTTTCTGAATACCAAATTTATCAGGGACAGGAGAAACCTTGTGGTTTTGGAGAGAAATGGGGGTAGTGGTTGCAGCATGGTTACCGGTACAGACTGTTGCAGACAGATAATAAGAAACTAACATTTAAATCGGAACATGTGTACATATTTTACATACCAAGGGTGTTTAGGAATGGGACCTCGTCCTTTCTCTATCGTTTCACAAAGTGAGCTGCAGCAAAATTATTTATTTAGTTATTTATTTACTATTTAGTTATTTATTTAATTGTTTTCAGGCATCACAAAGACATAACATACAACAACAAAAAAGATTAAAAAAAAGTATAGAGGACAAGTCCGGGGATAACCCAAAAGTGAAATAAATCACTCTAACAAGGCGATCCAGACAATAAATTATGTTAGCATACATTTACATAGTATCATGGCTATTTTATAGTCAATCCTCTGGATAAAAATGTTGTGAAATGACTAGGGTGGGGGTGTTGGATAAGAGTGTTGAGTAGGGGTGTTGAGTAGGGGTGTTGAGAAGGGATGTTCGGTTGGAGTGCTGGGTGGGGGTGCGGGGTTGTGGGGTGGGGATAGGGGATGGGGGTGTTGGGTGGGGATAGGAGGTACGTTTGGGGTGGGAATGAGGGTGTCAGGTGGAGGAGAGGGTTTGGGGTGGGGGAAGAGGGGTGTGGGGTGAGGGTGTGGGGTAACCTGATCAATCCTTTAAATATGCAATGGTTGGATGCACCACTACTAGGCGTTAGTTGAACAAAAATGCACCCCCTTAAAGAAAGAAGGAAATCGGTTAAAAAAAAATGTTTTTTTCTTTAGAGGTTGAGAAATACTTCAAGGAGGCAGATCATTGGATGACAGCTGGGCTTGGTGCGTAAAAAATGTATGCATAACCTCAGCGCACCAGCAGCGATGCGCGTAATGAAAGGGGTCTAACCCTTTTTTTGGGGGTCCACTGTTAGAAATGTTTCAGTACAATAGAAAGGCAATCTGAATGCCTGACACACACAAGCTAACCTGCAAAGTTTTATATGAATTCAAATAATTGTGATTTACACCAGCGTGACAAATAGGGGAAGTAAGTGATGACAATTACACACTGAACTTGAACCCTAAGGGACTTCATAAAACCTTCTAAGCACACAGAAGGCTGTCATTCTAACAAGTACAATCAGTAGACCATGCTGGCACATGAAATTACCCAACCCTCAAGCCACCCAACACGCTGGGATTCAGGGTGGTCCAGGCCACTGAAGAGAGACACCAATGTCCCTTCAGAGAATATTAATTTTCTGTTTCAGAAAGTAGCGCCCATGAAAGAACAACTCAGCTTTGGGTTGACCGAGACCAAATTACCCAACTACAAGTGGGTACGATAAATGATGGGTTGACCTTTGGGTGACAGAGTCGGACTAGCAGCAACTTATTCACACATCAATTGAGTCAAGATTGTGTGGCATCTTCATTCATGATTCAAAGGAAATAATTCACAAGTGGGAAGATCCTGAAACTGGAAATTTTTCATCAATTCAATTTTTTTATCTAACACCTTACTGAGATGTCAGATAATAAACTAAAATGTCAAATCAAACTCTGAACTCAAACTCAAATTGTTTTCATTCAAAAACTCTTCACTTCTATCTAAACTCATCAAATAAAAACTTCTGAACCCCAAAAATCAAACGTTAAAAACTTCAAAATAAAAATTCTAAACTTGTACTCAAAAATGTCTTAACTCGTAGCTCGAAAACTTCTAAACTCAATACAAGAAAACTCAAAATGTATCTCAATAAAAAAAAAAAGCTTGCTGGAACCATACAGGCCTGATGCCCACGATCAAAAACCCCTCAACAAGGAAGAAAAGAACACTCTAGCGCGCCGGGGTGCTTCACTCTTCAAGACTTTCATGATACCCAATCTGTTGAACTCTGTTTCATTCACCTCTTGAGATCTGCCCCTAATTTAATGCAACACTCTGTTAACGACGCACACGTCCCCCGAAAGGGAATCCAAAAAACTCTCCTTCAAAGGAACTTGCCGACAATGAAGGCACTTGTCACCACCTCTGAGAAAGCCAAAAAGGAAAGCTTATATCAAAGTCTCTCCGGTGGGTGCGTACACACAGCACACAATGGGGGAAGAGAGTCTCCTTATGTGGATTCAAGAAAAATGGTGTAAGCTGGTAACAATTAGTGTCACGCTATGACAGCCACAGGGGTTGTTTCAAAGAGCGGACTTTCTTTATGCAATGCGGACTTGTGGGATGATATCTGATGTACCTCATGACTCATTGAAGAGAAAAGTACCGTGCTAAAGTTACAAATCATCCACCATGGAGGTACACATGTTACAAGAAAAGGAGCGTGTCAGTGAATGGGTAAATTCCCTACTGCCTCCAAACAAGCAAGGTGGGGGGAGGAGGGAAACTTCAAATTGCATTAACAGACCCAATTCAATTTACAGATAGCCCTGATTATCACAGCCCCGTGGTTTTATTTCGGGTTTTTTTTTTTCTCATGGGACAGAAAGAACTCTTCCAGTCTAAAGTGAAAGGAAATTAGAGACAAACTTTGAAGACAAATCCTGCCACGAAGGGATTTCCCATTTGTCAAATTTCATTCGCAGAAAACTGAAGAAGATAGCAGGATTCCTGTCTTCCCATAGGCCAATACGTACAAATCAAAGCTACCGTTACAGTATAAAGAGATGATTGTTAACTGTTTTGCTAGTAAGTACCAAACTAGCGCCAAATATTGGCTTGCGTCTACTCAGGAAACCTTCAAATGGTACTAGGAAATGACTTACCGGAGATGTTACAAAAGCATCTAGCGGTAATAGTTGTAATATGCCTCTAAAAGTTCAGTATACCGTGACCTGTAGGAGGCAAAATGTAAAATATGATCTGGATTAAATCATTTGTCCTTCCAATCGGAGAGATCGCATTAAGGGAAATTCCCTCAATCACGATCTCGTTAACTTTTCACGAAATATTGGTAATTTGATTGAAAATAAAACAAAAACAGTTTATAGACTGTTCGTGGAAATTTGTACTGCCTGTCACTGTTGATCCGTTACTGAAGTTTACTTGTTCAAAGAAATAGTTTGTTATTGTTTGATTGGGAGGAGGGGTCAATTAAGAGGAAAGAGAGGGTATAAATGAAAACACGAAACAACTACCTCAAGATATCAATTATCAAAGCAACAGGGGTAGGATGCAAAGATTTATTGGGCAGCACATTTTTTTTTTTAAGCATGAATATTGCAGAGTGTTTTTTAGTTTATTTTGTGTGTGTGTGTGTGTGATAGTTTACTAAAAGGCAGTGTTAATTATTTGGGCAGTGTTCGTGTGGGGCTACATGTACTTGATTAATTCCAGGGTACTTCTTATGCACAAGCTAGCATATCGGCGCTATTACTAAAGCCAATACGCAAACAAACTTAATAAAAAAATAAATACAAATTTGAGATTCTAAGATCAGTAGATCTTTTCAAACCAAACATGAACATCATATAAAAATTCCGAGGACCCAGTTTTAATTCAGCTTGCTTTGGCCACACTTTCAAAATTTGTGACCAGAAGCCCCCCCGGTTTTGGAAAATCCATGGGGAGAACCCTGTAATTCGTCAAGGATTTTTTTTCATTTCGAATGTTTTTGAAAATCCTATTTCAGTTCAAAATCTTACCATCTGCTCGTATTTCTCGTGGCCCAGCAGCACATATTGAACTAGATGGAAAGTAGCATCAGCTAGAACTGTAAAAAAAAAAAAGAAAGTAAAGACATAGATCGAAGTGCATTTATCGACTATTATCGTTAATCTAAACAATTTCCAATCTTTTAGAGATCCTCCGGTCATATTCCCTACACAGTAGTACAATAACTATTGCATGGATTATTTTAAACAATAAGAAGCCAGACTACCCCCACCCACTTTGCCTCCTTACTCTAATCAACCCAGAGGGTAAATTGCAACATTCAGTGTCGGGGGGGGGGGACCACAATGAAAACTACTGTGAATTATCTTGAGGTAATTTCCGAAATATTTCACTTTGACTAAATCCATAGGCGAGCATATTTGTGGTTAACCCCCATCCCCTTATTACATCATATTTAAGAATCTGAGACGGTCTGAGATAGTCTGAGGAACACACACATGGTTACAGAATGGTTAATCCATTACACATATTGCACAGTATCCGCTTTCACCGACGCCTCATAGAAAGTGAATTCTTACAACTAAATAGAATGGAACAATACAAGAATGTCTTGATGTACTGTCCGTCCCAACAAAAGGAAAGTTACAACTGTTACTCCTCACCGATGAAATGACTAACAATAGTATGAACAATTGAACAAATTGGGAGTTATTCTAACATACAATGTACACCGATGACAAGATCCTTCACTTGGAGGAAGTTTCAATTTTAGGAATAATTGAGGATGTAGAATCAAAAGAGAGGAGTGAGCAGGAGTACCTCAAGAATTGATGTAGGGAACCCCCTTTTCCTTCCCTTTTCAAACAAGTTGCTATCATTTAATCATTCTACACAGTTTAAAGTACACTTAAAATCAGAAAAAGGCAAGGTGGAACTCAGAAAGGCAAATTTTACACTAAAATCTAATTTTGCGGTTAGATCTTTGATTAAAATCCACTGTCATCTAGGTGTCGCGTGCGCCTGATTTGCAAAGCCAAACAATAAAGTTCTGGGCCCTATCGAGATAGACAAGTTATGGAACCAACAAGAAAGCAAAAGATCCTCAAAATATTCTGATACATAATTTAACTAAACAAACAAAAAAATTGGCTAATATTTCCTCAACTTAATCTTGGTATGTTCAGAGAGTGACACAATGTCTGCTTGACTTCTATTTACTTGGTTAAAGTAAACCTGTCTATCAAAACAAAAATAGACAAATATGCTCCTTTTGCTTGAACAACCCAACCTCCACTTCTAATAATTTCTCCTTGGGGAAACTATCGGTCAATTATCTTGAAATATTTCTACCCAGATAATAACTTTATATCTTACTGGGTGTATTGCCTAATGTAGTAAGGCGACCTTTTCACCTCAAATAAGAATGAAATCTCGTCTACTGGATGTTTGGCCAAAACAACTAAGCTAATTTTAGCTCAGTGCACTGATTCACAAATACTCAATAACATGATTTTAAAAAAACATTCAATGAAAACATTTCTTAAAAGAGCACTACAAAACAACAAGCACTTTGTGTTTGTTAGTAAACAAATAAAACACTTTCTAAATGTTTCTTTTATTCTCGATGAGTGTAAAGAGTATGTTTCCAATTTTGATATTCTTAAAAACCCCTATCAATAAACAATGTCTGTAGTGCAAAAGTGTAGGTCTTTAATTTATACCCAAAATAAATATCCATTTGGTTTAATTTTATCCGCCCACATCACTGCAGCCTGCGAACAATCCTAAGCTGTCATGGTAAAAATTACTGGATGAGTCGTGACATCAACTGATTGTGTTAAACAAAGAGTAATCCACCTGTTCAAATCACTCAGTAACACTACTGAAGATTCTTGTTCAAATTTCAACCACAAATTTATCTTCGCCAGATGTTTCCTGCCACAACCACATAAAAAGAATCATTTGAATTCTGTTGTGGATAATTTAACAATAAATAATGATATTGATTTTAAAACTTTCACAGAACTTCCTACACACACAAAATTCAGTGAATGCCGCTAAACGCCGGAATGTTTCAAAAAATTAAGGGCACTCAAAAACATCGATCACCTGAGTGGCATCAGAAAAAAAAATCCCCTGGCGGAAAAAACGTTTTGGTTGATTACATCATAGAGCTGGTCGTTGCTCAATGATTACATTATGATTAGGACATTTTATTGTAATTTTTCCACAAATTGTACTGATTGTTTTCTTATTTCTTTCCCAACAATTTTGGAAAAAGTCATCTGGTAGATTCAAAGGAAAGGGAGGGGTTATGTAGCCATCATTACACCCTTGAAATAGGGAGGGGGATCCTGAGGTAACAAATCTGTGCTCAAATCAAACAATAGACAATCATGTG